>PVJL010000781.1:0-341612 GCA_004026885.1 Lyroderma lyra
TTATTATACATCAAGTTGACAATGCACTGTAGAATTGTATGCCTGAGACCTATGTAATCCTTGCTAACAGATGTCACCCCAATAAGTCTAACAATAAAAGTGAATTAAAAAAAAAAAAGAAGAAAATTGAGTGTTTTACTTTTTAAATTTATCAATGACACCCCATAGTCTATGATATCATGGCTTGTTATAGTACTGTAATTATTGCCTACTTCAAGTGATTTATAGCTAACAATACATTCTCAATAATATCACATCAAAATTTAAAATTTAGACAAAGTATGTAAAATTATAACTGTCCAAGTAACCAATATGCCCACTGCAAATATAACATTAGCCTGCTTTACTTTTATAGTCTTAGAAGAAAGTGAAATAGCCTCATATTTAAAATATACTTAACTAAGAGGTAATTAGCAATTAGATCAAAGAACTCTGAATTGTTACATCCTGCCTTCTCTGGAAATGTAAATCTCTCACAGGAAAAACAAACAAACAAAAATACGTATTGTTCTTCCTACACGTTGTCACTCTGGGGTGTAGAGAAAATAATCTTGCACTTCTGCAGAGTTGGGGCTTTCTCCATTAATTTTTACTGGAAACTTGGAACCTTGGGCTGAGAGAAACTCTTTTAAGTTGTTTTATATCTGGAAGAGTAGTGAGGGAACTCCAGAGAGATTTACTGAACCCCGGAGGAGGTTTGTGTTTACATGTTAAGGTAAAATGAGGTCCAGGACCTTACAGACATCTCCAGTTTACAAAAACTGGAGATACTGGAGGCTAATCTGGACCTTGGACAGATGTGTTTTACATTCCAGAAGTTAGAACAAGAACCCAGGATTCTTGCCATCCCATCTCCAAGGAGCAAAGGTCCCCCCCAACCTCCCGCCCTTTTGGAAGAAGAGAGGGAGATGGCTGCTTTAAGCAGAGAAAGTCTATTTTTCCTCATCCCTTGGGCTGGCCATTTATGTAGATTTTTCCATCTGACTTTCATGGTATTACTAGAGGGGTAAGGAGTGGATCAAAGGGGGGCTCACACAGTTATTATTATTAGTATTTTACTTAATAATAATTAAGCTCTCTAGATCATAAGACCTGAATGCATACACATTCAGAATAAAATTAATAAAGATGGATATTAAAAACTTAACAATCAAAGCACAATGAACTCTTAAGATTCTGAAAGAACTAGAAAAGGATACTTCATAATTTATATCAAACATAACACTAATAATCAAAGCCTAAGCTCCCCAGCTATGGAGTTCTTCTGTCTTTAATGCTTTACAAAAAAGATCATTATAATTAGGTACAAAATTAAATCAGTTATGAATTCTGAGACTACAGAATGATAATGAATATTCTAGATAGCCTCATGCACAAGGGAAATTTGTGACTTCAAGACAAAAAATGTTGGAGGAAAAAAGATTCTACGTATCTTAAGTCTTATGATAATCAAAAAGAGACATGCATCTCTTTTATACACAGAGATCCTTGACCACATTAGTCTAAATTTGAGAAAGAAAGCATAAAAGCATGTGTTAGTTCACTGATGTCAAATTACTAACTTACATCATTGGCCTCCTGGAGTATCAAAACTTTATACATTAAGTCACCAGAATTTATAAGCTCGAAATTCTGAGTTTAAACTACAGTTCTATATGTTGAGGGGTACATCAACTCCCAGAGAATGTAAGGATCCCTCCCTCGTTTCTTCTAGGGGGTCTTAATTATTGCCTCCTCTGTTAACCCACAGAATTACTCTGCACATTTTAATTAATTTACAATCATTTCCTTCTTTTACTTGTTTTCCTACAGACTGGAATGATTTCATTTTATTTTTTAAATCTTTCTTACAATGCCTACCTAGCACAAATACTGGCACACAGCAGATAGCAAATAATGTTCATAAATAAATGTGTATTCTTAGAGGCAATTATCACTAGGAGACAACTAAAACAGGCACTAAAATAATGCTGGTGAGAAACTGAAATTTATGAGACAATTTAAAAAAATCTTCAGGAATTTCCTGTATGGATCAACTTGTGACAGCCCCATTTCAGGTGAAAATATGTTAAAATAAAGTGAACACAAACAGCTGCAGAGACAGAGCCATACAAAAAGTTAGAAGTCATCAACTCAATGGCAACATACATAATATATATACATACATACATGCATACATGCACACATATATATATATATATATATGATTTTATATACATATATGATATAAAGGAAACATGATCAAGGAAGTCAGTCTTTCAAAAAAAGAAGTCAAACAGCTGAAGCTGTAACTTCAAATTTTCAGTCTACATTACTTTGCATGGATCTGCATACTTAATACTACTTTAAAAGTGTCCCTGCCCCAAAATTACAAGCTTGCCTTCCTTCTACCAGACATAATATTGAGTTTATCATTCAAGATGCAGCCACTTGAGTTTTACCATATGTCATTAATCAAAATGAAAATGGAAATCAAGCTTTCTTTTCAAGGTTTGTTACCGAATTCATCCTTCCTTAATTTGAATGTTCTGTAAATGTGTTTGGTAATTGCTTGTGATGAGGTAAAGTGGAGATATTCTTTGTAAAGTAAGATAATTTATAATACTTTTCATTGTAGATGAAAGTGCACATGGACAATAGTATGTCAACTACAAAGCACAACATAATTTAGTCCAATTTGGTAGAATTATTATTGCTTATTCATAAATATGCAGAACTGTCTTATCTTTATGGAAACACTCAGCTGCCAGTCATTTCACAGAAAAGCTCAAATACTTGAAACTGATAATTAAATAAGGAACTACGAAAAATCACATTTACTACAAGGGCTGTCCAGAAAGTAGCCAGCCATGTAATATGAAAAATAGAGTCATTTTGTGGCTGGATTTTTTTTTTGGACAGCCCTCATATGTTCACCATTCCTTGTGAAATGTGATACTTTGATGAAATGAGAATTTCTAGAGCACAAATTAAATGAATATTCCCACTACCTGAATCTTTTTTATTGCTGAGTAACTTAAACTGAAATCAAATTTTTTTCAATACAATATATTCTTTAAGGATTTCTAATTTAAAGTTATAGTTTGAAATTGGCAAAGAAGTACAACATAACCTCACCATTTTGCTCTATCACATTCTAGTATCAGAGTTGCTTCAGATTAATATTATTTTTAATCAGATTAGTTTTCAGGTTAATATTCATATTAATTGATTCATATCCACATTAACATTATTGCTAAGAAATGAATATTGCAAAACAAGTTGAAGTTCCTTTTGTGTCACTCTTCAATCCCTTTCTGGTCTTTTTCCTACTGAGAGTTAGCAAATATTCTGACTTACTATATCCTTCTCACACATATTTTATATTTTTACCACATAACTGTACATCTGTGAAAATCATATTTTTGCAAGTATTTATGAATTTTATAAATTATAAAAAATATCTTTTGAAGCATTTATTGCCCAGAATTGTGTTTTTCCCTTTATATTGACACAGACACACACATACTTATTCACTTTGAACTATGTAGTATTCCATGGGAGGCATACTCCAAAATGGTTTAATTCATTATCCAGTTGATGAGTATTTAAATATAATGGTTTGAGTAATTCACCACTAAAAAAATGTCTTCTGCTTCTCTTTTTATATTATACACGTGCAAGTGTTTTATAGAGCATGTATCATGTAGAAATCCAAAATTCATTTTCTCCTTAAGATTCAATCAAAATCTACTAATTTGATATTTACCTTCTGCCTTGACCTACTGAAAGATAAGTAGTTGAATTCCTACCTCAACATGATTTCTGTGCAACTTGTTAATGAACAACAACTGTGTATTCACATAGGGTAATGTCATATCTGGTCAGCAAAACAGTACCAATACTACAATAGACAGATGGCTTAGAAATGTAAGTGATATATGAAAATTCACTTTTTGAATGTAAGTAGCATTTCTAATGAAACTTAAAATAATAGGTCCTATGTGCTTTATCTTTTGAAATTCAGATAAATGTAAATAAGTTTCTTACTTTTAAAGTTAAATTTTAGAGTATTTAATAGTAAATGGTGGTATGTTAATTTTGTGTACCAAAAGGAAGAACTTTCAAAGAGGAGGAGATTGTTAATAAGGAAATTGAGAAAGAATGTTAGCTAAATATATTAGAAGAATATATTGTTTTTGAAACCAAACACATTAATAAAAGTTTGTTTTTCATTTTTTAATTGAGATATAATTGACACATTATATTAGTTAAGGTGTACAACACAGTGATTCAATATTTGTTTATACATATTGTGAAATGATCACCACAATAAGTAGCTAACATTCATCACCACACAGAATCTTTTTTTTCCTTAGGATGAAAACTTTTAAGATCTATTCTTTCAGCAACTTTCAAATAGACAATACAAGTTATTAACTATAGTCACCATGCTGCACATTGAATTCCTCGGACTTACTTATTATATAACTAGAAGTTTGTATCTTTTGAACACCTTGTCCCATTTCAAGGAGATAAATAAAGATTAGAATATTCTATCATAATTTTAATCTGTATTTTGATGTCTTTTTTCCATAATATTTAACAGAATGATCTTTAAGAATTATATGTATTATCTGATTATTAAATTTCATTTAAATCATTAGTTTTGCAAGACAAAAGTCTTACTTTGGAATTCTTTATATTTAAATGAGGATGTATATAACACAGAATGTCAACTTTGACACTTTAAAATCCAAAAGCAGGAAATAATCCAGAACCATATACAACAGTTACGGTGTCTTCGATTCAGACATAATAAAGAATATAATGGGGATAAAGAGAAGAAGAATGTGTTGGAGAACAATTACACATTCCTTTTTCTCACTAATCAAACTAATAAAAAAAGATACACACTTATTTCTCACTAACCAAACTATGTCAAACATATCACTTTGAAGCCACAAAACTTTAGGAGAATGCTTTAAGAAGACAATACTTACAGTTCTGAGCCTACAGAAGTTAAGAATTTAAGTAAACAAAAGATTGTGAAAATGATTCCTATGCATTCCAACTGGAGGGTACAGGAGGCAAAGTAACAAATTCTTTTCTTTCTAATTGCAGATGTTCTAAATCCCATGTATAAAGTTCTGATAGAAATGTGCTATTTCATGTCTTTTAAGTCATACCTTTGCATATCACTCAGGAATGGTGAGATTTCGCTTTCCCTGAATATATATATATTAACCATCATCCATTAGATGTTTGGCCAAAATGTATAAATGGTACACTCTAGATATATCTAGGGATGAAATTTTATTAGATAATGCCAAATAACTCTTCTAGGTGACTTTATCAAAGTTAAGAGTTTCAAGTTCTTCAAATTGTCATCGGCGTTTGGTATTATTGCATGAGGTGTGATAAAAAAAAACTACAGTGAATGTTTAAATCAAAACCATTATTACAGTAAAAGACACATTGCCATTAATCCTCCTGAAAATACTGCCCCGTGCTTCAAACACACATATCTCATCGTTCTTGCCACTTTCTGAAGCAGTTCTGGAAGTCCTCTTTCATGAGTGTCCTTAGTTGCACTGCTCAGGGTACCCTGATGTCCTGAATCAATTCAAATCATTTACCTTTCATGGTCATTTTGACTTTAGGGAAGAGCCAGAAGTTGCACGGTGCCAGATCCAGTCAATAAGGTGGATCAGGACACACCATAATGTTTTTATTTGACAGAAATTTATGTTAATTGTTGTTCGGGACCCATGATTTACAGTACACTTTTAGACACATCTCCTCTCAACCACAGCTCACAACCGACTTCACCAAACAAGCTGAATCTTGCTCCACGCTGTTACTAAGGTTGGCCTGGCTGCTTCCCTTATCAAAGATCTCTGCCTTTCCATTGGATGGCCCTCAGCCGCAGCATATACCGCCGTCATATATTTTTTTTATCACACCTTGTTTTTCTTTATAATTTTTACAGATCATACAAATGTGCAATAGCATATTATTTTGGAGTTTAATCTTCTCTTAATTTATATTAAGCATTTTTTTTGGTTTGCTTTGGCCACTGGAGTTCCCTCTACTGTGAAATTTTCATTTGCCCATATTTTCTTTGACTATATTGTTCTTATTGATTTGTAGTATTTCTTTCTAATTCTGTTACTTACACCCACACACCCTCCCACACACACATATAAGATCCAACAGAAGTAACTCCAGACCTGTATGTGAATGTCTCCTGTAAGATTGACAGCAATTTGAACATTTCACCTAAAATGTCACTTAAAGTGTGCTTGAGTGTGATATTGTTATGTTACAGAATTACATGCTTATGATTTTGTAATAAAAGATTTGGTATAGATCACCAGCTCATAGTAAAAGGGCGTTATTTGTGCCGAATAAGATGTGTGTGTGTGTGTGTGTGTGTGTTCAATTAATTTCACAAACTCATCCTTGAAAAAGGTCTACATAACTCATCGCTGAGTGTCACTATGATCACCTTCAAAGTACTCCCTTGGGAAGCTATGCACCGACACCAGCACCTAGTCTGCCCTTCAAAGCAATTTTGGAACTCTTTTTCTGGGATGCCCATCAAAGCTGTCATTGTACGCAAAATCTGACAATTTTGCGAACTTGCCACCATGCGCTTACCTTGGCAGCGCTGCACAAACAACTTGGTAAGGTGTCTTATAAATGATTAACGTGCAGGTGTCCTCTCGAGTTGTTCGTACAGTGCTGCCCACACAAGCGCATGGTAGCAAGTTTGCAATATATATATAAATAAAATACCTCCTTCTGAAATGTCTTATCATTTTACTTCTTGTATGGTGTGTTTTGTTATACAGAAATTTCTTAAAAAATGAGTGAGGCTTGGTCAAGAAAACAGAAGCCACTTAGATGTTTTGAGTTGCTAAGATTCAATATAAAAATTAGAGGGAAGATACAAGAAATGCAGAGGGTGTAAGGGTCAAATGACCATGGCTGGCTTTCACTAATCCAGTTCAGGGCAGCTGTTGTCACATGCAACCAACCACCTGCCAGCACCACACTCTCACCTGAAGGTGCTGGCGGAAAATAATCTCCATTGATCCAACCATTCAGCTCTCACAGGCACGCCTTTAATTGGCAGATTCTAAGCAGAGATGTTTGCTGACCAGAACATGGGACACACTGCTGCCAGGTTTTTCATCTCTACACGTTTAGAAAGTGCTTAGAAGGGCAAGACTGCTACTGACTGTGGACAGATTTTTGCTTGTTTATCTTGTTTTAGAAGTCTTTTTCCACCCTAAAGACATACCTATTCCAGGTGATTATTTTTTCTAAATGTTTTTAACGTTTTTATACTCATATATAAATCTTCAATCTCTCAGAAATTAATTTTATGTAAAGAGTAAATTTGTAGGTCTTTAGATATGAAGTTCAAAACTTTTGTGATGTGAAGGCTACAAAAATGGTAATGGTTTTAGTAAGAAGAAATTGTATCTAAAAGTATCTATGTAAATGACAGATAATCAAGAAATAGTTCTTTAATATTTTAGTTAGAATACCTTGGACTATATAGCACAAAATTAATCAATACTTCCTTTATTGCTTGGTTAATTTCAAGATTTAAAGAATAAATCTTGAATAAATAAATTTTTAAGTGGTTTAGAGGATATAGAAATGCATAGAGTAACTTTTTTAATTATTTTCTATTTGCACTTGTATTAAATAAATTATGCACTAAGAATAAAGTTAGGAGTTAAAAGGTCATCTGATTTATTTTTTGTGGTCAGCATTGCCAAGAACATACTGGTAACTAAATTAAAGAGTTTAGAGGTTTTTTTTAAATATATTTATAAAACAAATAGTATACAAGATGAAAAGTATACAAGAAAAGGCATCACTAATTAGCTAAAGCCCATCTTTAATTGGAATATAAAATTTGAAAAGGCCATATTCCATGTGGATTACTGAATCATTCCAAGCACAAAATATTGGAAGGCTAAGCGAGTTCAACTATATCTGAACTTTTCCTTTGAGATGACAGACATGTCTCCATTGGGTGTTTTAGTAAATTAAACATATAGAAGTAATAAGAACAAGACATCTGAGCCCAGAGGTACTGCCTAGCGGCTGCACATCATGGACATTTATCAGATCCGTTTTACAGAAGTCAATGCTATAATCCACCAAAAAAGATGGTTGTTTAAAATACCCAATTCCTTTTTATAGAATGAAAGTGAGGTAACTACAAATGAAGAGCTAAAAGAATCTGCACTGAAACATATCTTGAAGAAATAAAGACTTGATGAACACCATTAAAGCCACTTAAGCATAAGTCATTACCCTGTAGGGAATTTGTCCAAGAAGAAAAAATTCAGATTCTCAAGCATAAAATGACAAAAGTTTCTTTGGGAAGAATTGCATTAACATTTTAAAAAAATAATATCTCTTTTTACAATTACATCAACAATAAGAAATGTATAATTCATGAAATATTAAATTAAAAAAAATACCTAAAACAGGTTGGAGGTAATATAATAATTAAGAGAATGTATTCTAGAACCAGAACCCCTCAGTTCCATTTCCATATCTGCACGTATTAGCTATGTGACCTTGGGCAAGTAATGTAACTCGTTTTGAGTTTTGTTTCTTTTCTTTTTAACAGATAGTACCACCCTGATAGAGTTCTATCTTGTACCTAGCAGGTACTGTGATTATTTCATAAATACTCAGCATCAGTATTTGACAACCTTATTCTTCTATAATACTTACTGGTATACACAAGTTGAAAGCCTTCATCTGTCCCTTCGGAATCAGAATTAAATTCTAGCCAGAGTTGATTTGAAGTACTACTAAGTGTCAGTCCTCGCATAGATGCGCCAGTAAAAGCACCTAATAGATGAGTCGTTTTATCTTTTCCATCATAAATCTGCAAAATATATTTATAATTAAAATGTAAATGTGCCAATAATAAACAATTCAGATGATGTGTTTATATAATAAACAATTCAGATGATGTGTTTACATATGTGAAAAAGAAATTATTATACTCTTCCTAAATTAGTTTACTACATGTTTCCCAAGGACAATTACACATATATATTAATTCTTACAAATATCAGGTTAAGAGTTACTATCCACATATATAATTTTTAATTTCCAAGGTCACAAAAATCTAAGTAATACTCGAACTCATATTATGTAATTTTGTTTCTTTAATGGCAGGCGATTTAAAAGTGAGACTACCGACAGAAAGATTGGTTTCCAAGGTTGGCTGGCTGATTGTTTTTCTGCAACTTGCTCAAGAGGACAAAACACTTGTTTTTCTAATATGATGAATAACATAAAATATACTTAATTCTTTTGCAATTTCTATAATTCACCCATGTCCTTTAACTTGTCTTATTCTCTTCCATTTTCAAAACATCGTTAGAAGGCTACTAAATGCTTTTAGAAACGAATTTAACAAGTCAATAATACACGAAAACAAAAATCGATAAGCTCCCAAACATCTCTCCATCATTTTCATTCTTTTTGAGGTGCATCTTCTCATTTTGCACCCTAATTTGCTTTTCTTTTTCCCATGCATTAAAGACACGGTTTCAGGTAGTAGAGTCTTCCCTTTGAGCGCTGTGAGGTATTTCATACAGTGACATTACTACAACTTGCTGTATAATTCCCATATTAATACAGTTAAGTTGTTTCTCACTAAAAGTAACCTGAAATAAACAACTTTTACATATAACCTCTCATTTTCAATACTTGTATTTCAATGAGACGGTTTTCAAAATATGGGATTTCAGAGCTGACATATTCATGGACTGCCAGATTAGTTTCCAAAATGTGTACAGTAATTAAACTGGAGGCTTACCACATTATCATTTTTTCCTTTAGGGCATGCATTTTCAATGCAGTAGTTATTAAACCCAATGGGATAAAAATTGATTCTTGACAGTCACAAAGCCTTAGATAGCAATGATTTGTGGTCCTACAAAGATCAACTCTAATCTGACAAGTCTTATTCCATGGTACTGAGTTTCCTGGAGTTGGAGCTGGGAGCTCCTTAGGTGAATGATAATCAGAAGAAAAGGTTGAGAAATACTGCCCAAATTTACTTGTCTCTTGACTGAAATTGTCTTGCTTCTGACCTGACATTAGAGTAAAAATTATATCACTGAACTCCTAATCCAATGATCTTGTCATGATACTAGTGTTTCCCAAAAGTGGTATTCATAACATTGATGTCACCTAAGAGATGATTTCTAGGTGGTACACAATAAAATTTATTATTATTATGTTATATTATATTAATCTGCATGATACATTTTTCTTGTGCTAAACTGTTGGGTTTAATTTGATAATCTATTTAGAAAGCTTTCTATAATTTGTAAATAAAATACATGTATGATTTTCTTTTTCTTTTCTTTTGAATTATCTTTACCAGGATTTAGTGTTAAGTTTAAGTTAAAATAATAAAATGAATTAGAAAACTTTCACCATACGTCTATCTATATTATTTTTAAAAAAGTGATGAAACTTTTCCATCTACAGATTCAAGATTTTCTTTAACTCAGGAAAATGTTCTTGAGTTTTTATTGGTTTAGTTAATCCCTACCTTTTTGACTCTATTATTTTCCACCCAGAATACCTATTATTTGCATATTCAGTCTCTCAATCTGTATTGCAATTCTCTTCTGAAATTTATCTGTCTTTCCTTTGTATTGTAAATAATCTTCCACTGGATCTTCCACACTAACAACCAGATATTTAACAGTGATTAATCTTTTTCTAGGACTTGTAATAAAATCTTAAAATCACTTGTCAAATTCTAGAAAGTCTCTCTGTTATTGAATTATCTTAAGATTTCTCATAACTTTAAAATTATTTACAAATTTATCTTTTAAGGCTATCATACTTCAAATTTAATGTGTTCTTTCTTCCCTCAGTTACTGATTTCTCTTAGTATGTACTTATTCATCTTTAGCTATTTATAGTTTTACATTTCCTATTAGTGATACAAGTTTAAAGTTATAATGACCATAAAGATTTTTAACATGCTATGAAAATACAGCTTTTGTTTAGAACCTCTTCTAACCTTATTACCCATTAACTTTTCTGCACAGAAATTCTTATGCCTCCAGTGATCAGGCCTTTCCCTCTCTCTTCCTCTGTGATTGAGAGAATGTACAGCTTCATGAAGACTCTCTAGGTTCCCCCAGCTTATTTACTTGTATAAATATTACCATGAAGGGTTGTGAAAAGAAGAGGGAGAAATAGAGGAAGTGAGAGTTTTAAGGTCAAGCCAATATGATCATTGCATTCCCAATAGCAAAATATTACTAGTCACTCTTGTGTCTTTTTTTTTTTAAAGGTCTTTCTGTCAATTAAAAAAAATGCTTGCTGACTGTTTGAAGAGTACTGGAGTACTAGACAGAGAGCTGTATGAACAAATTTTCTCAAATTATACTGGAACACCTTGGACACCTGGTAGAATTTAACAATCTACACCTGGTAGATTAACTTAAGTAAGTTATTGTACAGATAAGTTTCTGTTTTAGATAATAGCAAGAATTTATTTATTTTCAACAAGACTGAACTAAATGTTGAGGTTTGTCAGTTCAAGAATATTTTTGGTTTGATTACATAAGATTCAACTTTTCATTAAGAATAATATTAATCAGGGATAGTTCAGAGGCAAGGAAATATAGCTTATTGGAAAGTACAAATTTTGTGTTTATGAGATTCTTGTGTTCAATATTCTCAGATGTCTGTTTCTAAATACATTTGTTTTATGAATACATACATACACATACATACATACACACACACACACACACATACATACACCGGGAGTGCCAAAAATATATACGTATTTTAAGAGATATTACCTATGTATTATTTTTTGAAGTTGAATTGAATTGTGGTAGCAATGTGTACTATGACGTTTGCTCAAAAGATGGTGTTAATCAAATGAACGCTAGCATCACCATGTGACAGGCAGGACAGTCAAAGAAAATGGCAGAAGCACAGTTGTCGTTGGAGGAGCTCAAGACCACCTTGAAGTGGTATTTGAAATTTGAGAATATTGTCTGAGTTTCCCCTACAGTCTCTTGACTTAATACCCCTTGACTTCTACCTTTGGGGGACTTTAAAGAATGTGGTACACCATAGAAAACCAGCTACAATGACAGTACTTTAGGAAGAAATTGAAACAGCATGCACAGTGTGATATAAGTGGACACTTTGTTCAGTGTTGTTCAAGCAGTAGTTCACTGTAATAGAAGTATAACCACTTTGAGCACCCCTTGTAATTGCAGAAGTCAAATATGACATGTATTCACCTTTTGTTACTGGTATATATTGAGTATTACAATTTTAATATAGTTTTTTTTCTTTCTTAAAATGTGTATCCATTTTTTGGTACCCTCTGTATATGATATATTTATAAATCCTATGATTAGATCTATACATTCACAAACAAACCATTTAATGAGAAGATCTAGTGGCTCTTATTTGCGATTAATGTTGTCAAGATAACCCCAAAGAATATATTCTTTTTATTTCCTTTACTTCTCACTAACATACAATTTGATTCCTATGTTAAATATGTACAAGTGTTTCTTCGGTTAACTAGTTCTACTTTCATGTGTAGATATATTGTGAGAATTCTGTCTGTCAAAAACAGCCAAGTAAAGAGAAAATACAAACTAAACACCTATTGGATATTACTGAGTAAATAGAAATTGGTTGTTGAAACTAGTTTCTATAACTTGTTAAGTCTCTCCTAATGTTTTACTTTTCTAAAATTATCAGTGGTAATGAAAAAGAATATTTAATGATAACAGAAAACTCACTTTACTCCATACATTCAAATTATTTCTGTATATAACAATGTAAAAAGTAACAATTCAACACATTATTAGTTCCATGCATTGCGTTAGGTGCTGGAAATTTTTTTTAAAAGACATCTTTTTTAAACCAAAAAAAAAAAATTAAAAACAATTTAATATTGTTGGTTACAAGAGAGACATTTTTATACTGAGTCTTTCTATTTTTTAAGCCAGAAGTTTAAAAACAAACAAACTTTCTTTGAGAAATTAAAAAGAAAATTATCTTAAGCCCAGCTGGAGGGATCTAATTAAGCATCAAAAATCATTAAGTACAATTTATTTAACAATGTAGAGTCAAAAACTAGAAAACAAATACTATAGAAGCACCACAATAATCATCAAAGTAAAATGAAGCATGATTATTCAACTATGAACTTTGGAAGCATGCAAAAAATTATTAAATATAATAAAAAGCAAGTGTTAATTAGGAAGGTTTTAAAAAATGTTTTATAATAATAATTAAATGCTGTTCAATTTGTAAATAAAATCTTTCTAATGTATTCAAGTACATATAAAAGCATAATAGCTACAAGGAAGGACAAAGCAGTGTAGCCAAAAATAAATTACTTTTGAAGTGAACATGAATATAAGAATACAAATAATAGAATAAGACAAATAAAATGTTCCTTTCATTTAACAGTAAATTTACTGTACAGAGTCATTATTGGGTCTGATCAGACCACACAGAACTTTTATTTGAGATTGTTACTTCTCTTATTTCTATTCTCATTATAATCAGGATCTTTAAGGATATTTTTATTTATTTGGGACAATTTTCCTTTCTTTTTTTCTTTTTTAAACATCATCATCATCATTATTATTTATTATTATTATTTTAGCATAAGCCTTAATCAAGATGTACCTTTTTTTTTTAGAAATTAGAAAGCTATGAAAGAATACAATAACTGTACAACATTACACTTTGTAGCTGAATGGGAAAGAAATTTTGGTGTTCCCCACATTCTTAGTTATGTAACACCTTTTAATAATTTAGGTAATGAAGAATTATTTTTATGTCAAATGTAATTTCAAGTTGACTTAATATCATGGATGGCACATGATGGCACTTTAATATTTAGTGCATGTTTTTATAATGTTAATGAAACTCTTTGATTGGAATCTAATTTGTTAAAAGGTTGAAATTAATCTGGTAGTCTAACACCAGAGCCAACTAGAACTTAATACTAACATGTTTCAGTTATCAAAGCTTTTGTTATAGATCAGGGCCTGAAATTAGTTACAGTGTACAGATCCTCCTAGATATGAAGGGTTTAACCCTATTGCGATGAGCTGCTTATCAACCCTTTAAACTATCATTAATCATTTAATAAATATATGATTAGAAGGCATATTCTCATTTATCTAATGAATTAGCAAGTAGGGTGTTATCTAAACCCAAGAACAGAAAGTACATAAAAAAGTATAAACCAAAAGAGGAAAATTATACATGTGTACGTGGACTTATGTACAATCGTACAAACCTTCATATTATTCCTGTTCAATGGGTACTAGAATTTTCATTTTTGGTCATTTGTTTTATAGGTTAATTGGGACATTTAAATAAATTTTCTAACAAGGTGAGTAAGATGTCAAAGTTTGAATAAAATATAGTAAATTTTACAGTGGTAAATCAGAAAGAACTACATTCTACACCTTATTATGTTCTCTCCAAAAATAAGATGAAACATAGAGAATGTTTTGCTTGTATTCAAATATTTATGTCCTTAAAATAGATATATAATGTGCCTTCAACTATAAGAGCTAGTATAGTTCAGTGAGGAAGTTGTGGGCGCCATGAAGGGTCAGCTTTTTAGGGGCATTTGCTTTGTGGTTATATAACAAAGTTGAAGTCCCAGCTCTACCATGAAAGTTGTATGGCCCATCACAGAGAATGAATGATTTTATGAGCCTAACGCTGCACTTTATGCTATTTAATATTTAGTGCGTGCTTTTGAGAGGCGAGATGACAAAAAGATTAGCAGTAAACAAGCAGAGCTGGTAGATACATGTGTTGAATATAGAAGTTCCCCGATGTACTGGAAAATGTTTCACAATCAGGTCCCAAACAAATAAAACTGGGCAATATATATATTCATACATATTTAAAAATAACATTTATTGACATAAAGAAAGGTTTACAAACTTTTTTCTGAAAAAAATTAGAAATAAATATTTTAGTTTCTTGGGGGCATAACATCTCTGTTGCAACGAGTCCTCTCATTCTAGCACAAAAGCAGCCATAAACAATATGTAAATGAATGAACAAGGCTTTCTCCCAACAAAATTTTATTTACAGAAACAGGTGTCAGGCCCAATGTGACCCACAGGGTGTCGTTTGAGAATCCCTGATTTAAGGGATGTGCAATATGCAATTTATAAATAGTAATAAAATATACTATATTTATTATTGCAAATTCTATAGAGCTAAGTGATTCCTTCAGAACACTTGTAGTGTTTTCGCAAACTTTTTTATCTGCAACTTATAATTGAAACTGACAAACGAGCGTGATTCCTAAATAAAAACTGCTTGAAATTTTTTATGTTAAAATGATGAAAGTGAAATATCAAGAATAATGTTATGCCAGAATTTCAGTGGTTTGTAAATGATATGAGCAACTTTTTTGCTAAGTTGAATTATAGTTCAAATATGAGTACTAGAAAAGATATTTCCTCAATTTTTTGTGCCTTTCACAATATAATGGCCAGAGACACAATCCATTTTTATTTAAGTATAAATAATGAGCAAAACAATAAATTCAGTCAGGATTTGTAGTGTTTATCAATTTCTGCAAGTGTAATTATTTCTATTATGAACAAGATCAAGCTATCAATATTGCATTTTGAATTCAGAGTTGGGAAGAGATGAAACCTGACCATATAGGTGTTATACAATATACACAACTAGCCTAAAAAAGCACAGGTAACAGTAAATGCAGTAAAATAATCAGAACAAATTGTATTTATTGCCTTGTTTTTAATAAAATATAATTGTAAATTAATTTGTCATCTAGTTGTAATGTACTTTAATTTTTAATTATGGTTATGTATAACAACCAGCTTACAAAATTACTGAAAATTTAACAATAGGCTCTTAAAAAGGGCAAAAAGTTTGAAAATAATACATCTTAGAAAATAACAATAACCACACATTAATAACCTTATTATACCTCTAAAAGAATGTTATTAAGAAGGTCTTTCAACTATCTAATTTTTTTATAAATATGACATCAATTCTCCTAAGCTTTTCTTTTGGACTCTCAAAATCAATTTTGAGTACTCAAAATTCTCCAATACAAACTAATTCTTCATGATCATCCATTTAGTCTATCTACATTCTGAACAAGAACGTCTTTAAACTGCACAATGCTGACTGTGGTGAAAAAGAAATTGCCCTGAATTTTGTCTTTGCCAAACACAGAAACAACAAAACCAAAAATGGTGTTTCTTATTGGCATTCAGCTTTTATCCTATCTGGCTGACAGTGGGAATTATTCTTTGTTGATTGTTTAGAGCCTATCTGTAATAAACACCCTCTATAAATGTTAACTGAAATAATTAATTAACTTACATATTTTGAGTGAAGAACTGGGAAGTTCAATATTCTGGCCCACTAAAAAGAAGAGGCCAAAAAAAGATATATTCATAATTTCCAAATCTGGTGGTCATCAGATAACTCTGGAGAACTTTATACCAGCTGAAACAGTTTTCCCCCAGTTCTGATGAATCAAATATTTGGTAGTCATGCTAGGAACAGACTGCATTGAAGAGTCATATGATCATTTGCACTTGATATAAACTTTACTAGTGTGGTTATAAATAACCAAAGTCCTTCATGGAAAGAAGGGGGAGTAATAGAGTGAGTGGGTGAATGAGCATCAGCCTAGATTGTTAGCGCTCAGAGAGAAAGATGTGTGTGTGTGTGTGTGTGTGTGTGTGTGTGTGTGCGTGTGTGTGTGTGTGCCCGTGTGTGTCCATGTGTAAATACACACATATTTTTATTGTTGTTGCTGTTTTTGATATTATTTGAATCCAATACAGTGATGTTATAGAGTAAGTGAAAACAGACACAAAAATAAAACTTCCAAACACTGTACTTATAAAGATTACAAGAGAATGTAACCAATCTTATCACATTAAACAAACAAGAAAAGCAAGCAAAGAGACAATCATTTTAAACTGTTTCAGTCAAGGGGCAGAGGGTGCTATAAGGGGCTATATGTTTTCCTTATTTCTTCTTATTTCCTAGTCTGAATAGAGGAAAAGATCTGATTCTACCAGGTTTCAGATCAGAAAGTGCTGCGGGTGAGGATGGGCTCTCAAGGCCTAGTTTGCAAATGACCTTTCATGCTAAGAGAATTCTGGACTCAATAACCTGAGAATTTTTCATTATTTCTTTGAAGGGTGCATCTGTGTGCTTTTTGTGCCCAACTGTGCTGTGTCAGTTGGTATATCTGAATTAACACGTTTCCACAAGATTAATGGGAGGATGAACCTTACCTCTCACACTGATAAACATCTTACATCTTACATGGATGGAGAAACCATGAAGAAGAAAGACCATGAGTGTAAAAGCCCATCCTGACATGTCTCTATAGAGCGACTTGTTCAAGTTATTTTAAAACAATAATTTAGACTAATTTCCAGGCAAGACTAGCAGTAGAGGGATAATTGAATTGGCATGTTTCTATTGTAATATTTAGAATCTTTTCAACTTTGGAAAACATATGTATTCATTCTAGGAAAATTACAAGAAAAATCTTAAAAACTGTTGGGAATATAAATTTACATACTAAAGAAAGAAAATTGTTTAATAAAATCCACTGAAGTGCATTCAACTGAGTTTTTATTATTTTACTTTCCTTTGTCACAGACCATCACATCCTCTTGTATTGTCACTTATTACTGAGGTCCAGCCCTTCCTTAGGGTGACATGCATCACAAGTGCATGTAACCTTACTCAAGTGAGACATTAGTCAGAGAGCATTCTGAGGAACACACTAGGGAAATTTTATTTTTAAAAGACATAACTTATTATCCCAAATTAATTTTCCAAGTAATAAATATCATTCAGTATGAAAAGCTAAAAGATACATTTCAAAAATCATAGAGAGTAGAGAAATGTTTTAGGAAGGGTGGTAGTAGGCATGGGGAAGCATTTCCTAATCTTGAACACATAAATGCATGTTTATTATTGTTGCTTGTATGATACAGATTGGTAGCTGGCCTTACCCTTTAGATCTGTCTTAATACATTTTCCCCCATAGTTAGTCTGATGGAGAAAAGTGCAAAAAACAGGAATGGAACTAAATAATACCAAAATTGTATACATCCAGGTGTACTGCAGGAAATCTTCCCCATATCTATACAAATCTGACATGAATACAGTACTGTTTGTGTCAGAGAACCATCAGTTATCATCAAAACAATATTCCCTTTAAAAGAAGAAAATAAACAACGATCACCATTCACTGCTTAAGAATCTCCTGCCAAACTGTGATATCATAATTTTTTTTCAAGATTTATGAAAACAGAATTACGTTGAATGTACTACTGGCATAAGAACACCTTAACATTTAGGAATAATCTATGTAATTATTTATAAAACATTTAAATGTGATTTCACAGAAGTGTTTATTTTTATTCTGTTCATGTATATAAACTATATTTACCAAAACCTTTCTTTGCAAAATATAAATCAGCACTTATGGAAATATTTATTTGCTTAAAATTATATCTTTTAAAAATGTAGGACATCTGATTATTTCTAACTTTTAAAACAAATTAATAAATTATAAACTCAATATTTCTTATCAACAAAGTTCCTTTTTCTTAAATAATTTATAAATATTGAGTTTTTAGTTTCATATATTCATGAAATATAAATATTTCATAGTCATAAATGCAAAGAATTATCCGTGTATCAACAGAGATAAATAAGTTACTTCGTAGACATCAAAATAAAAATAAATTGTTACTATATTTCTTTAAAAAATGACTATTCATGTGTTAATTATGATTTATATATAAATATTTATTAAATATAAGGTGATTGCAATAAAAGTGTTCTTATTTAGGTATTACTGAAATGTTAAAAATTTATGCATAATAAAATTTTATTTATAAATAAACATCAGAAACCAAACATTTTCCCTCAATGAAAATAATACAAAACTGGAAGAAAATAATGTATAATTTACATCTATGAATGGTAGAACCAGACCGATTATATATATATACATACACACACACACACACACACACACACACATATATATACATATAAATATGTATTAATGTATACTTAATGACTGAAATGATAAAAAAAGCAAATATGTCTCATTTCACCTACCTTAAGAACATCTCCTTGTGCTAAATGAAACGTTCTGGCTGAAATATTGATTCCCTTTCCTGCTTGAACCTGAATACTATAAATACATTCATGGTTGTTTTCATAGTTGAGTGGATAATTTGGAGAGAGCAAAATTCCTTCATTATTTGTTGCGGATGCACCACATTCAGCTGCAGGTAAAACAGAATATTAAAGTACAGTTTAATAGAAAGAATTATCATTTTCAGGCAATGTAATGTATGAAAGTGTAAATGCATTTTATTTTAACTAGGGCCTAATAGGAAAATAATGTACAGAATGCCTGTGTGTTGTGGATGATTCATTCCCTCTCAAGTAATACATGGGAAGAACGACTGTCCATGAACAGGACACTTGTATGTAGATGGAAATATACAAGAATTTCAGGATCCTCCCCAATCCCCATGAAAGGATAGCATGGAAAAGGATGAGAACAAAATATTTCCAGGACATGTTTTAAGTTTCTAGGTCTCTGATTTCTTTATTACTTTTAAATTTATAATTTAATTACTTAATATATAAAAAATAGAAAAATCGATTTTGTTTTATAATGATTCATTTGTATCTTTTTTATTTTTACTTTTTTTGAATTTGACCCTCTTTTCTCCCAATAGTCATCATTACCCTGATCTAAGAACTCCAGTAACAGAAAAAGGAAACAAATATTACATTACCTTTGAATACTGATACAATCAGTAAAATTCACTAACCAGTAATTGAAACAAACTGGGCATCTTAGGAAATTGTATCATCTTTCTCACTTTAAAAGATATAATAGATTAAGGCATTCTCATAATCAGTATATGGTACTGCTGACTCTACAGGACTAATTTTGGAAAATGTATGGAAGTATTTAGACACTAGGGAGCATTAGAAATTTGCTTTTTTTTTCAAATTTAATGTCAGTTTATTACTTAAAAAGCTTGTAGCAATATTGCAGTATTAAACAAGTCCTTAAAATACCCAAACATGTTCCTTAGGTCTCAGAAATTTAAAAACTCAGTTTTCTATCTTATTTAATCACCTTGTTTTCATATTACCATACTAGAGGCCAAGATGAGTTATATTTTTCAAAGGTTTAACATAATAGACAATAAATCAAGTCACTATTTTTCCAGAAATAAGATTTTTAAAATAAGTATTCATGGGTACAATCATAGGAAATATACAACAAAGTGAAGGATAATGAATTGCTTTACCTTTTCAATGATTAAACAGTAACAAAAATAAGGCAAAGGAAAAAAGCCTAATGAGGAACTAAAAATGCTCAAGATTGAGCAGTCAGTATAATACCAACAAAATGTAAAATAATAATAAAAACTAACAATGTAATGCTAATAATAATAATCAACCAGACATATGAAGAAGTGTCATCCAATAAAGCTCCTACAAGTTCATTTAAAATAAAAGAAACAAAATAAAACCAAGTAAAACCTTACAATTTCCCAATATTGATTTAAATTATTTCAATGTTACTTAAATGTGTTCAAACATAAAAATAGATAGGTACTGATGCTTTTGTCTGTGTACAATTACAATACCAAAACAAGTTTACAAATACAGGAATAAAATCCCCAAAACAATAAAATTAAAAATAGCACCATGTATCTAATATGGCATAAGATATTGTTTTACTGAAACTAAATTGAACTTGGCAATGAGGACAAAAGAGCCAGCTGCTAGAATGCAGGCTTTTGGCATTTGCTATGCCTTTAATTATACTATGCTGTGTAATGATTCAATCCTCCCTCATCTTATCTCTCTTAGAACTGCTGAGAAACTTTCATCTGTATATTATAACATGACACCATGCATCCTTCATGTAGTGGAAAAGAATCCTTTATATTTTAAATCTGCCTCATTTTCTTCTTTCTAGCTTGTTAGAATCTAGGTATGCTTGTGGGGGCATGAAGACAAATGTATTTGATCATACAGATGATCCAGAACGCAAATATAGTTTTATCAGTTCAATTACTTATTAGAGAAAGCAAACAATTTTAAATTATGTAACAGAATCATGGAGGTCTAACAACGTTTTGGATGCAAGCTTGCAAAACACTGGTATTTGTATATTGATTAAGAGCTCAGGCTTTAAAATTCGGAGATTTAGTTTTCAAATTAAGCTCCATTTTCTATCTATATAGCTTTGGAAAGTTATTTATTTCTCTTAAGTCTCAATATCATTATTGCAATGGAAATAATAATAGCCTCCTCAGAGGGATGTTTTGTTTATATATGTGTGAATTGAAAGAATATATAGATAATACATGTCGGACAGAGGTTCCCAACCTTTTTCCACTTGTGTACCCCTTTTAAACCCATTTCATTAAATTGTACCCCTTGTTTTTAAAACAGCTGTTTTTACACACTGACACTTTTGTTTAGTGCCTAGTGGAACTGAGGTAGTAAGTTAGGAAAGAAAAATTACTACTCTAAAAGTACAAACCACAGACTTAATATTTGTAACACAGTTAAATATTGATAATGATCAAGTATTTAAACATTACATAAAAAAACTACCTGAAAAGATTAAAAACAACGATGAAAGACAACACACACACTTTTACTCAGTCAATGACTAAACTGATCAAACAGTCTGGCTGGGATGTTTGGGGGAGTTCTAGAAATGTGGCAAATGGATTTTTCTGAAACTGCATAAAGATTGGTAACAGAGCAGTTTGAGGGAAGGGTTCGTAGCCAAGGGTTCACCAATCATCCATCATTGGCTAATGTGATCTAATTTTGAAGTGTCTCCACTAATGGTGATTCAAGCTTAACATTTATCGTTCCATAACTAACATTTTGCATTGTACTGCTTACTTTTTTTTTTTTGCCATGACTGATTATTTTTGGTATCTCCCTGAAATGCCAGGGAACTCACCCTAATTTTGGAGAATCATTAATGACATTAAAATTACATCAACAACTTGTATAAACTGAGTTATTATTGCTCAGTAAAATGTTACTTTAATTATCCTTTAAAATATACTAATAATTTATTATTAAGTGCTCAGCACCTGAATAGGTGGTATATACCTTCTGCAACAAACATTATTGAGTTTTTACTGTATAACTTAAAGATTTTCTTTTATATACTGCACACACTATTTAAAAACATTCTATTAAAAATTAAGAAAGGGGTTCCCTGGTGGTGTAGTGGCTAGGCTACCCCCCACCAAAAAAAATTAAGAGAATTAGTCCTAGAGGTCAGAACACGTTTACTCCACATGTAATTTATAAATCTGTACTCCAATACATATATTTGTTAATGTTCACAATGATTATCTCATTTGAAAAGAAAATCTTAAAACATAAAAAAAATAAGGATATGTTTCTAATGTTTTACTTACCTAGGAAAATGAACAAATTTATTTTTTCAATAAGGGTTGTAATTCTCTACTAACAGCATGTTAAGGAGGAACTTAGCCACAAAACCAAACTCTAGAAACTAGGTGATTAATAAAGAATTTATTTTTACATGAACTCTCATCTTTGATTTTATCTTTGAATTTAAACTACACCAAACACTTGCCTTCCCAGTCCCCAGTGTAGCGCTAACATTTGCCTTGTGTAAGCTCTCTTCCTGCACTTCAGCTACAGCAGTCTTGCTTGCCAACTGGAATTGAACAAGAGTTAATGCTGAAATTAACAACAAACTTTGCGCAGTTTGACCATATGTCCAAGTCTAGCAATGAACATGCTTCTACCTCTGTTGTGTAATAAGTGAAACAATATTTTCCAAATGCAAATCTGCTCTTGAACTTTCTGCCTAAAATAGATTCGCCATTAGCAAGTTCAAGTCCATTGAGTGGCATACGAGGCCATTTATAATAATTTGTAATGTGTAATGTCTAGCTTTCTACTGATTAGCCAACATCCTCTCCTATGGACCCTGTAATTCAGCTATCTTGAACTACTGGCCCTTCCATACTCCGGGCCTTTGTATATACTGTTTTCTCTGCATGTAAACTCCATCTGCAGGCCCAAGGAATATGATTTTAGGGTCCAAATAAAGAAGAAAATATCTTAGTATGGAATTATACTGTTATGGTTCTATCTAGCATCAGGTGGGAGTGACAGTGTATGAAATAAATGAAATAATGTGACACTGAAGTATCTGGGATAATTCTCACATATAAAGTCATGGCTATGATGTTCATGAATGTCGAGGAAAAATAGCCTAACTACAAATTTTCATTGTACATGACATGAATATGAGAACAAATTTTCAAAAACCATAGTTGAAAATGAGAAGATATGAGTGTTGGCCAACTATGATGGAATATTCTCAAGGTATGTTAAAATTAACTGAGAAAAATACCTAGCAGCCGATCAGCTAGCTTAGGAGAGAAGGATGGTTAGTGGATCCTTGGAAGATACTGTTATATAAGAGAACATCAACTACATGAGAAAGAGGAATTTGAGTAAAGGAAGTCCTAGAAATCGGAGTGGTAAAAGTGAAAAACAGTCATCATTTCCTCAGCCATAGTGACATTTATAAACAGTATACTATCACTGAACAAACATAAATCTGTGACTTACTACATCAGGGCAACGCCAGGGTTTCAGGCAGGTGCTGTAACCAACTGTGTATATGAAGTTAAATATGTATGGGGAACATACGCCATAATAAAAATAAAGTTATAAGGTCATTCTAATATAAAACAACATATTTGTTTAACAGGGTACCTTGGTAAAAAATACTAAGATATTTAAAGTGGCTAAAGGGAGATAATGGTATGCTCTGAATTGGAAAACCAAATGGATTTATTTAATAAATACTGGGCAGGAGAGGTATAGTGTTGAAACCCCAGAGAGCTTACTTTCCAGAAATAAAGACAAGTTACTATATAATCATTCAATAAGCACATACAGTTGGCCCTCCTTATATACTGTTTCCACGTCTAGAGACTCAAACAATCTCAAATTGAAAATACGCAGAAAAAGTTACATTGTTGCAGACATGTGCTATGTAGTTAGGTCCATGATGGTTAAATGTGTACTGAACATGTACAAGTATTTCTTTTTGTCATTATTCCCTAAATAATACAGTGTGACAGCTCTTTATATAAGTATAGCATTTATATTGTATTAAGTGTTATAAATAGTCTAGAGATAATTTAAATTATGTAAGAGGATGTGTGTAGGTGATATGCAAATACTGCATCATTTTAATAGAAGAAACGTCAGCGTCCACGGATTTTGGTATTCTCGGGTTTCTTGGAACCCATCCTCTGTAAGACTGCAGTCTGTGAAAACACGTAACTTGGAGCCCTAACCTGCCCTGAGTGAAGTCTCTGAAGGACCGAAATTAATAAATTCATGATAACGTGAGAAGGCATGTTGGGGGAAGAGTATCCCAAACAGAAGGAACATTTCTGCATCATTATTGTGGGGATGGAAGGACTTGTAACACATTCTAGACAACTGCAAAGTCCCAATGTGGGAAAGGCTTTATTCGTGTTAAGCTTGAGCTAACAGTTCCTTAGGATAAGGGTTTCTGTTATTGTTTATCTGGTAGAGAAAAAAAATATTTTGCTTAGGTGTGTATGAGGAAGTGTTACTAGGTGTGAGTGGCTTGTTGTTCTTGTGGTGCGGAAGTATTTTCATCTTTAAGGCTTGGAAAGTTGTTTGCAGAAGATGAATAATAGGGAAGATTGAGGTATGTTCATAAAAATTTTTTTTTTTTGAGATTTCAGGTCAGAAAACTATTTCTTCAAGGTTCAGGGGTTGTAATATTTTCTAGAAGTGAGATAAACACATTTTCCTTACTTTAATGTAAGCCCTGCACCTGTTTCCCTCATGCTTTGACCTAGAATGAATTTTATATTCTTGATAAATGATATCACTAACTTCTGAAACCTAAGTTTGTTAATATGGATTTCCTACAAAATAACCATGTTAAAGTATTAATAAGTGATAATATATTCTTTCTCTGATTTGAACTGAGAAGTCATATTTAAATCATAGGAATTTGTAATATGAAAATATTACATATTACATATAGCAGAGTACCAGGGAGATAGTTTTGGAAAATAGGCCTTCAGTAGACCTTACAGAATATAAATATTTTCCATGCAATCCCCAGTCCACATACTGTTTGTTATGATGCCTTTATTTTGTGAAGAACTAATCTTGTCCACAGAAAATATTTTTACTTAAACAGATTATGAAATATATTTGGGTTACCAATATGGAACTCTTTGCTGAGTTGAAAATAATATGTTGATAAATGTGGCCTCGGTTAGATTGGAATAGAGGAGATGTATGTACTGGAATCTGGTGATAAGAGTCATTGCTACAGTGAGAAATGCACAAGAGCAGAGATATCCATTGAATTTCAATTTTTTTCTTACTTACTGAAAAACTGGCCAGCTTATGCATCATTTATCTCCATTACAGGGGTAAGAAAAATCTGGTAGCATCTATTGTTTATATGCAGTCTTGTATTTTCAGATAAACTGATAAAATGCTTTCCAGTAATTTGGCTAGGAAATCTGAAAAATGTCTATGATCATGAAGTTTGCAGTTATTTCTAAGAATTTGAATTGCAATTCTCTTCTTTAATGCTATGTTGATAGCATCACAGGCTATTTTAAAATTGTTTTATGGAAACAATTAAAATAAACTTGACTTGGATTATTCAAAGAACTTAGAAATTTTTTAAACAAACCTAAATATATGGTGTTCAAAGTCAAGTAAATTATATCATTAAGTAGGAATATATTTTCCATAAGCAGAAAATGATGATAATATGTGATTGTGTTTATGTGGGGGGCGGGGATGCAAATTGTCAAATCCAAATTAGCCATTTCTTCCTGTCACGTGTGTGAAGTTACCTTTTTTTAAAAAAAAGTTTTTCTTTTTTGCTATTTGAGTCCTTTATGTTCTGTACCTAACTTCTACAGTATTTCATCAAATTAAGATACCATGGATTATAACAGGCATCATTATTTTATCCATCTCTAAGAAAGCAAAAACATTGACATTAATCTATGATAACCATTGATTGTGAGATACGTACTAATTTCAGAGATGTTAACATTCATTTTATTGAAAGAAGCATCTAAAAATTTCTGAAATACCCAGCCAGGGAACGACCAAAAAAATAAAAAAATAAAAAAATAAAATTTTCTGAAATATGATAAAATACGTTAAGATTGAATAGGAGACCTAAGAGGCTTTTAAGACTTGGCAGTATTAATAACACATTGTTCTTTAGAAATGTTTGGTCAAAAAAATGTTTTTTCTCAATGAAGCACTTGAATAATGCTTGTATTCTTGGAAGTGGGTGGAAATGAAAGGTTAAGAGATATATTACTTCCTTTATGCCTTTATACTATTGTAAATTTGAGAATCCATAAGTATCACCTGTATAAAGTCTGGATTTTCCTTTCCTTTGTTGTTAGAAAGCACTGCTACTTAACTGGCTTTCTTGTTCCAGCTCTCTAAACACAATGCATGCATGCATCCAAGTGCAAACTACTTCTTGTTAAAGTTGCTTACAAATTAAGAAATTGTCAAACATTTTTCACTGGAAGAATGTAATTTGAAATCTATTTTTCTCCTTAAAAACCATTTTGATGTATTTTCTATATTTATTTTTACCATGAAAAATCATGGTAATCATTATTGCCATGCACAATTATTCTTCTGTGAATTGCAGTACTTATAGGAGAGCATAAGATCAAAAGATTTTTTTAAATCAAATATGCAATGTTACGTCAAAAAGCATGAAGATTTTCTGTTATGTGATGTTGTCCTGTCATGCTTCTTTTCTTCCATAAAAAGTTACTGAGGGTCTCCTGTGTTGAGTTTATTTACCCATTAAAATAATACTTATAGATATAGTAGGTATAACGTTAGGTCTTGAGACTAAGGTTCTTGTCCCCATGTAATATGTCATCTAGGAGAGAGACTAACATGGAAATCAATATGTGCACTAACGTGTCATCTGTAGAGTGATACAATTTAGTCCAATTATCTGGGATGGAAAAAAATCAGGAAATAATCCATTTTAAAGGAGGAGTAAGATAATGTCAGGGAAAATTTCATAGACTACATTAACCTTGTTCTGAGTCAAAGTTGTTCCAAAGGTAATCAAAATGTACAAAAAAAAAATTCTAGGTGGAGAGGACTGCTGGAATGAAAGCATGAATCTGTAAACCAGATTAACGTGGTTAGGAGAACCATTAGATCATTCACTATTACAAGAATTTCAGACTTTATCAGGGCACTGAAGAGCCACTGAAGAGCTTTGAGAGAAAAAGATGATCGATTTGAGAAACCCATTAGAGCAGTTCTATGGGGAATAGATAATAGCCCTCGATTCTTAAAGGGAAAAAACCTAGAGATCATTGCAGTCCGTAAAACAGGAAATGGTGAGAGCTTAAATTAAAGTAATGGAGAGAGAGATAAAAAAAACTTTCAGAACTTGGAAGCTAGCTAGATGTGGGTGGGGGGGCAAGAGAAGGAATGGTAGAGAAGACATGAAAAGGAGTGGCTTTGAGTATGTTGATAAACTTATTTTTGTACATGTTGAGTTTAGGATCCCTGTGGGATATCAGGTGCCAGACCTATTTGTAGTCATGGGATTTCTATTTCAAGCCACAGACAAAGAATTTATCCAGAGAATACACATGACTGAGAAGAAAGGCAAATTATGACCAGAATCCATGGAACATAAGAATTCAAATAGGGAGGGGATAGCTTCAAGAAAAGAATTGTCAGTGGTGTCAAAAGTCAGTGAGTGTTCAATTAAGATGCATACTAAGAGTTAGCTGCTTTGGATTATAAGAGGCTGGGGAGAAAGGAAGTAAGCCAAAGTCTTTAATGACATGGCTGCAAAGGCAGGTAGAAAGATACAAGGATAGCCAGGGATGACACAGGTTTAAAGGAAGGGATTTTGGTGACATTTGTGTTTGATTGATTGATTGATCTATTTTAGTTAGTTGTGAATTTTAAATGATTAATCATCTACTTTGGTTAGTTTTGAATTTTATAAGATTTAAAGGTGTTTATACTACAATACTAAAGAGATGGAGGCTAAGCAGAATTTTTAGAAGTCATCCCTGACTCTGAAAATCTAATAGTCTAGCATCTTAAAACTACACTAATAAAGAAGCAATTTGAGAAAATTTGTGATTTTTAATGTTGTAAGTGAAGACAAGGATTTAAATTCCACACAATGATTACTACTATGATACAACATATATATAAGAAAAAAGTGCTATTAAGAATATAGCAACAAATTCTACAGGAATTTTCAGATTAATAACTCATTAGTTAAAATTTCAGTGAAAAAAACGTGATCATTGTGCATAGAATAGATTATTTTGTTTTGATTATTTTTAGAAGACGGCATATTGGGCCAACACATTGGTTATTGGTTTATAACAAGATTTTTAGAGCATATGTTACCCTTTGATCACTTCATTTAACTCAATTGGTAGTACAATATTTTGAAACATCAATAAAAATTATTGATGTTGTGTCAAAAATATTTGTTTATAAATACTCCTACCCCTTTTAAATATATTTTCATAAAGTGTTATGATGCAAGAGAAAATTATCTGTTATGTAACAGGAACGATTTTATACCAAGAGAGCTACTTCAGTGAAAAGAACCAAATTGTAGTGATAAGTATAATGAGAGTAAGGCAATATCTAATAATATTTTCCATATCCCAAGATTTGAATGTACTTTCCTAGATCCTTTGAAAGCCCAATAAACACTATTAATTCAATAACAAGGCAGTAGGGATATTAAAGATAAGAGAAAATAGTTATTCTTGGAAAAAATTATGAGAAATAGTAATTGTAGAAAAGAACTATAATTCTTTCCACTAATAGAATTTAATTACTCTGCAAGTTATACAAAAAGTTCCATGTATGAAAGAGAGATCAGCAATAACCATCATTAATAGTATTTAAGTGATTCCTACACTAAGCACACTTCTTGGTAAAAGTAAGCCTGTATTTCTTAAGAAGAATTTGAAGATAGAAGTGGTTGAGGAAGCTAACCAAGATCACAAAATTTGTGAAGATTCAAATGCAGCTCTGTCAGGCTTCAGACTCCATGCCCTTAATCCCTCTTTGGTATTTCCGAGAGAGGAATAAGATATCAACCACCCAATCAAGAAGCTTCACTTTCACAAGAAAGATAGGAACAGCATAAAGTACTATGCTATGAAGTAGAAGGTGCAAAAGAAGAACAGACAGTATTTACAAGTTTAAATGAGAGAAATTTCTTCTTATGAAAAGGTCAGACAATGCTTCATCCAGAAGATAGCATTCTGGCTGCCCTTTTTAAGGATTAGTGGACTTCTGATGAGCTGAGGAAGAGAAGGAAGGATTGAGGGTAAAGACAACAATTTAATGAAGAATATAATACTTTTCCTGATAGAGGGGAAGAAAGGAACGGCAAGAGTAATTTAGTTTTCCTTAGTCCAACAGGTATTTTTACATATTGTCCCTCTCAACCTCACAACAGCCATGGCGATCTGCTCTTTGCAACGAGGCGATTAAACACCTAATTTTAAACTTATATCTTAAACCATAGGTATTAGGATGTTCAAAACACATTTCCTTCACAGAGATTAAAATGCAATATCTTTGATCTAAAAATAGTCTCAGATTAAGCATAAACTAAGTAAAGTTTTCTACTGGCATAGGGGAAGTAGGGGAGCAGCAAAAGGGAGCAGATAGCTTCTTTGCTTATATCCCTCCTCGGTTCCTCATATTACTTTAGTGTGAGTACTGTCTCGCTAATACTTTTTAATGTAAAGATAAGAGGTCAAATAAGGCAAACATTGTTTCTTAAAGATTAGGGTGATTGCTATGAGGGCTCCTGAATTCTTAATGAAATGATCCAAATGTAATAGTAAGCTAATTTCTTAAAGCATATAAGGAGCACATTGAAAGAGGAAAATTTAAAATATAATGAGTGTATAAGGGTAAGCTGAGTTAAGTTATTGGTTGAAACAAAACCAAAAGCACAGCTACTTTATGGAAAATAAAATCTAGTTTGAGCAAATCTAGTCATTTAAACAGGATTATTGATTCAGGTTTCATTGCATACATAAAAATTATTTTCAGTTGGAGATCACAGTCATTGACTCTCCTTTACATTTTCCCAACACCAATATTATTTAACTTTTCGAATTATAAAATGCAACTTTTCATTTAAATACATAAGTTTTATCAGGTGGGAGTAAGGGTAGGGAGATTTTTTTTTTTTACCACATTTCTCTTAATAAACATTTAAAAAGTTCTGAAATCCTTATGAACAGTTTCCAAGGCTCATCTCCACAAGTATAATCATAATAAAGCGTGTCATTTATCACAAAGAATTTCTGGCATGCTATGTTGATCTTGTCCTTAGCTTTAAGTCTAATTCTGCATGAGCAGAGGATGGCCCCTGTTTCTCACACTTAACACCGTGAAGGACCCTCAGTAAAAAGTAAAGGCATGTTTCAGTCTCTTAGCCGCCCTGTCTTTTGGGTAACCATGTAATAATCTCATTTCTATGATACTTCCCTAGTTCCTAACAGTAAGTTAGAAATGGCCCTCATCACATGAGACTTTCACACTGGTTTGAAGTCAAAGTTGTTGCTGATTTAACCATTTCTTCCTGTCCTTTTTTTGTTTTGTTTTGTTTTGTTTTGTTTTTCTGCTTTTTGGTATGTGGGTAGCTCCCTGGCTGGGAATCGAACCCAGGCCGCAGCACTGACAGCGCCAGCGCCAAAGCCTTAAGCCACTACACCATCAGGGAACTCCCCATTTCTTCCTGTCTTACTGGTAACAAGGAACAATTATATAGTATGATCTGATTAATCAATAAGTAGTCAAAGGCCATTTTGACTGGCCAGTTCTGCAGAAATCATAAAACAGATCTCCCCTGAGTCCCACCCACCATGAAAAAACAAAACAAAACAAACGACAAAAACCACTTGAGTTAAGTCCCCAGATCTGGTTGCTACCACATTGACTGAGCATCACCTCCAGAGTCCCGTTTCTCAGATGCACTCTGAACGGTAAAGGGAGTGGACTTCAGGCCCTGAAAGTCTACTGAGCCTGCAGTGGTGGCTTTATCTTTGGCCAATGTATGAAACAGCACAATTACAAATCAAGGAAAAATCTCATGCTTTCTTCCTCAAACTGCATTAAAATGCACCATGCTAAGCACTCAATAATTATACTCACATAATGTAAAGCAAGCAATAGCTAATTCTTGAAAAAATGTATTTTAGATGAGTTTTTAAGATATCAGAGGATTTACTATGGATTGAAACTTTTTGCAAATTCAATACATCAAGAGAAACAAAATCAACATGCTAACAACTTAATAATTTTTAAATAAGTCCTCAAAATGGAAAATTTCAGCTCAGCTTCTAAGGCTACATGGAGATAGAGTGACTGAGGAATGCCACTCATAATGCAGATTACCCTTGCCTTTACATTTGTGAATACAAAATTCAGGAGCTAGAGTGTCAACCTTGGATTATATACATGCCAGTAAGTACACCTTCTTGTTGCTTGATACCTTTCATGGCATCCTTGGAGGTAACAGAGAGAGTATTTACACTCTACAGAATGTACCCAATTATTCCAAGGAAACAAACGATCTTGAGTTTTGCCACTTAAATGTACTAATCAGTTATCGTTTTGTTTATATTGATAGCATAAAGAGATAGACAAAAATGTTTTGGGAAAAGAGTGGTCTAATTTGGAATAGGCACACATACAAAACTCCAGAAATTAAAAAATGATGATACAATCAGAAGGAAAAGAGCAAAGTATTAATAGTGACAGTTGTATGTTTCATTCCAAGGCATGATCCTTAACAGATGATTGGCTTTGAAGAGAGCTATTCCATTCCAACTAGAATGTGGCATTTGTTGCTGGGAACCAACACATGTTGAGTCATTTTATACTCCCATTACAGATTCTAGATGATAAAATTAAATTCAAATGTGCCTTCTTGTGTCTACTGGACAAGAGAATAAGTATTTGTCAATATAAAACATTAGAAATCCGAATCCTCCCATATGTGTCAGAAATGTAAGCATCTAAAATATAGTAGCTTGAGTTAAAATGCTATATTTTAAACATGATTAATTCATAGAAATTCTAGTTCTTAGCAGGCATGCTGGTATTTGCTGGGAATAGAGAAGAGAGAAATAAACGGATACACTAAATGCTACATGCTATGGGATGTGCTAAGTGCTATAAAACAATTACGAACAAGTGTTAGGGCCGCAGTGTGGATGGGACAAGTTGTGCCCGCGGAAGGCGAGGAAAGCCCCGAGAGACAGGGAAACTCAGTTGCGTCTCGAAAGCATGAAGCACAGTCCGCTGAGGCAGCTGTGCAATGTCTTCGGCTTTCCTAAAAAATATCTTATCACATTATGTTCCTCATGGTCTTAAGAGGCATCACTAATCAAGTCTAACAGCTATATAACCACGAGAACGTTTACTTTAAGGGAACTAGGGCCTGCAGGAATGTGAACGGGAAATGATGTCCTACCACTTCCCTGGTCTTCAACTCATCAGTTTCTCAGGGCCTTTCTCCTTGTAGGGCAACCATACACTCTGTCGTGTACTGCAACGGGGTGTAACTAAGAAATCACAAGAATATAGGGGTGATATTTCAGTATGGGGTAACATGCCGGAAGATTCTGTATCAGGGACCAGCTGGAGCGCGATGACTAGCCCGGCCTGACTTCATAGTAACACTGTTGATTCTAAAGCAGCTGAGTTAGGAGCAGAGCTGGCAATCAAGGTTCTTTAGAAAAAAAATTATAAAAGAGAGACAAATGTATTGTGATCCTGCAATATAAATTTTTAGACAGTCCCAACTGTAAACATTGAACAAAAGTTTAACCTATAAAGCAAAGTCCATGTGTGCATGACTGGAGTGATCTTCTAGCATACTGTCGTCTAAAGGTGACTTTATTTTTTCTTTATCAATGTTTGTTTTTCTTTCCTTGCTCCTACTTTCTCTACTACTGTTACTATTATGATAGAGGTTTTGGGTTTCACTTTGTTACCTTGCTTACTTCTTTAAATTTCTTTATGGAAAAAGTGCTCAATAAAGCAAAGATTTATAGGAGAAAATCTTCTCGTAGTAGATCATATGCATGGAGTTCCTTTTTATGTAATTCAAAGTATACAAATTTGCAGTATCTTAATTCAGACATTGATAAACCCTTACTTTATGCATTTTAAATTTTATGTTAATACTTCAATTAGAAAATAAAGAATCTGCTAATTTTGAAGCTGTGCACCTAGTTAGTTGTAAACCATATTTATTTTGATGTTAAATGTCCTTCTACCTTCATTTGAACTGAAAATACCTGACAGCATTTGGTACACTATGCTTTGCATAGAAAAATGATGGAGTGATTGTAATGAAATTTATTCATTCATTTCATAAATATTTATCACATGTTTACTATGTACTAGACACTATTCTTTGTATTAGAAGTACAGCTAGGAAAAAAAGGAGATATAAAAATCCTTGTTTTCATGAAGCATCTATTCCTGTGAGGGGAGACAGACCATAAACAAGTATAGAAAATAAGTCAAGTAAACAATAGGTCCGATGGGATGAAAAAGCAAATTAGAGGAGAGGGATAGGAAGAACAGTCATTGAGGACAGCCATTGAGAAATCACATTTGAACAGAAATCTGACGGAGATAAAGGAGCATGTATACAGATATTTAGGAGAAGTGTTGTATGTGGAAAGAATAGAAAATACAGGTGAGGATGGGTTTGGTATTTGGGGAAACAACAGGAAGATCAGTGCTGCCAGAGAGCCTTATTACTGTAGCAGCAAACTCACCAATCCCGCTTCTGCTCTTCCTTCCTCAGAGTCTGTTCTCAACTAAGAGCCTAAATGGTCCTCTACAGACTTCTTATGATCCCTATGTGTTTTGTCTCTTTGACAGTCTTTTGTTCAAAACCCTTTAAAGGCTTTCCATCTCATTCTGAGTAAAACCATAATTATTGAAATGGCCACAAATCCCTATATCAAGCTTGTCCATCCCGCAGCCCATGGGCCGCATGAGGCCCTGGATAGCTTTGAGTGCAGCCCAACACAAATTTGTAAACCTTCTTAAAAGATTATGAGAATTTTTTTGTGACCTTTTTCTTAGCTCATCAGTTACCATTAGTGTTGGTGTATTTTATGTGTGGCCCAAGACAATTCTTCTTCCGATGTGGCCCAGGGAAGCCAAAAGATTGGACATCACTGCCCTACATGATATAACCCACCCTCTTATTCCTCTGCCCCCACCTCACCCTATTCTCCCTCTTCCTCACTCCATTCCAAGGGGAATATGACTTGCTCTATTCTCCTCTCCTCTATTTGTGTTCTGATGAAAGAATTATCAAAAGGAAAAATATATAAGGACCTAAAGATCTATGTCGTTAAAGGACCATTCAGTCTCTGATTTGGGAATGGTCTCTGGTAAAGCAAGGGGGGTCACAATTAATTTGCTCTTATTTCAATAGATATTGTAGTTATAATTTACATCTCTTGTTATCTTATAAAAATGTATTCCAAGCATCCAGGGCCCATAAAGCGGTGTGATGCTAATGTTAGAAAAATAAAAAGAAAACTGTAGGATAAAAGTGATGTGACAAAACACAAGAAAATCTCTATCATGATATGCATTATTGTGAATTTAGGAAAAAGAAGTCTACAAAATATAAATAATGCTAAAATTTTTTAAAAGCAGCATTAAAGTAAAAAAGTCTGCAATCACTATTCTAGATTTAAAAATTTTAAGAATGCTTTTTCCTCTTGTTTTCACTAATTACTGTAGTAAATGTACACATGATATGAGAATTTAAATTGTAATGTCTTTAACAAAGTGTGACCACTTCGTATAAACTTCAATTGTTAAAGTTTTAACACAGTTTATGAATGCTAAGATGTTGATTAAAGTAAATATGAGGAGCTCTGCTGGTTATTGTTTGTTAATCCAGCTAAGTTTCCTAGAGACAAAATTAAGAATATTATGTTCATACATTGGGCATTTTGACATTTTCCTAGTTAATATGACATTTTGCAACGTGGTATGGATTTCCCTACACACACACACACACACACACACACACACACACACACATATATATATATATATGTATAGTCTTATTTCTTCAAAAAATCATCCATGACAGCTTCAACCCATTCAAATCTCTATCTTCTCAGAACTTCAGTTTGGCACTAATATCTTGGTTTATAACTTATCTAATATTCATATTATAAACTTGTCAAAAGTAAAGGCTGTTATAAGATTTGCTTTTCTCGAGTTTTTCATATGATGAAAATGTAACAGGTTTTTAAGGTTGTACAACCCCCCTTTTTTTTTTTAGCAATTTCATTATTCCATTTCTCAATCTATGATTCTCAAGAGATGGCAGACCAGGTAAACTTTGAGATCCTCTCCTCCAACAATCACATCTAAATTCCAACTAAATTATAGAATAAGTTACTGAGAAACATCTGAAGACTGGCTAACCAAAATTCCTATATGCATAACTAAGGCTATAAAGAAGAATCCACGTCAAGATTGGCAGGTGACACAGACCAGGTAGATCCCGTAACTACAATGTGGTAATTAAGACACAGAGGGGTATCTCAGTTGTGGAGGTCTCCTCTGAGGAGCGAAGGGACCAAGCTCCAAATCAGGCTTTCCAGCTCAGGACACAAATGCCAGGAAGATAAATCCCATGACATGTGGCTGTGACAATCAACAGGATTGCTTTGAGAGAGACAAAGGACTATGGGAGATGAAGGTGTTGCTCTTAAACTACTCACTCTAAGCTCTAGGGCAGGGGACAACAGCTTGAAAATCTCCAGGGACATACTGGGTGAAATAAATTGACTAATTTCAGGGCAAGAGCTGGAAGGTCAGGGATCAGGACAACTCTCTCCAGGAACTGAAGTGCCAGTAAGTCCCATTGTTCCTTTGTTGAACTCTCATCCCACCCAGAGGGCCCTGCGGAGGTGGGTGCCAAATCTATGATCTCCATTAATCTTGCTAACACCATTCATCCCACCTACTGATTCTTGACAGCCCTCTGACCCCATCTCACCCAAGTCACTCACCAGACCAGAGCCTTCACTAGTGGTTTCTCCATAGAAGTGGTGTGCCTCAGCTTGTCCTGCAGACTTTTCCTAAAATCTGCAAATCCCTCACAAGTGGAGCTAGCCCTAGGCTTGCATTACAGACATTCTTAAAAGTCCACAAATCCCACACAGTGGCCAGCCTTAGCATGTATTGTAGCTCTTGCCAAGTAGCCCCAAGCCCAACACAAGTGATGGTTGGTCTCAACTTGCATTGTAACTCTCATCAAATGGCCACAAAACTGGCATAAGGAACAGCCAGTCTTGGTTCATAATGTAATTCCACCTAAACAGTCACAAGCATGCACAAATGCCAGCTGAATTCAGTCATCATTATAGTGACTAACAAAGGGTTCCAAGCCCAAAACAAGTGGCAGCCAGCCTCAGTTCACAGTATACTGTCTCTCAAATACCTCCAAGCCCAGCATAAATGGCAACTGACTGCAGATCACTTTGTAACTCCTACAAGTTATACCCAGGTCTGCCGCAAGTGGTAACTGACCTTGGCCTGCACAAGAGTCCCTACCTAGAGGCTCTAGGCCCAACACACCAGATGGCTAACTTCAGACTGCAACAAAGCCCCACCTAACCAACTCCAAATATGACACACATGCAGGGTGGATTCAACTGGCACCCAAGCCTCCTTAAAGTGACTCGCTTCATAATCAATGTTGCACATCAGTTCATCCACTATAATTGTGGCCATCCCTCATGGCCAGTCAGCCTGTGAAGCAATACCACCCACTGATGTGCCAGAAGCAACAATGCTCAACTACAACAGGAGGGTAAACACAACACAAAACTTACACAGGGGATACCCCTGGAGCACATGACTCAAGTGACCAGCAAAACTGTATCACTGGGCCCCACAGAACATCTTCTATATAAGGCCACTCTGTGAAGAACAGGAGACATGGCAGATGTACCTAACATATAGAAACCAATGCAGAGAGTCAGCCAAAATGAGGAGGCAAAGATACATGTCCCAAATGATAAAACAGGACAAAACTCTAGGAAAAAAACTAAAATAGAAACAAGCAATCTACCAGATAATAGGTTCAAAACACTAGTTACAAGAATGCTCAATGAATTTGGAAGAACTCGGTGAGAAGATAAACAAAGAAATAGAAAACATTAAAAAGTGAGATAGAAAAATAGGAAAAAGAATGTTTAAAAACTGAAGAATATAATACTGGAAATGAAGAATACACCAGAGGGAATCAACAACAAATTAAGTAAAGTAGAAAATTGAATCAGTGATCCAGAAGACAAGGTAGAGAAAAACACTCAAACAGAACAGCAAAAAGAAAAATAAATATAATTTGAAGAAATGAAAATAGTATGAGAGAACTCTGGGACAATACCAAGTGTATCAGCAATCATATCATAGGGGTCCCAAAAGGAGAAGAGAGAGAGAGTAAGGAATTGAAAACCTATTTGAAGAAATAATGACTGAAAACTTCCCTAACCTGGTGAAGAAAATAGACATATAAGTCAAATAAATGCAGAGAGTTTCAAACAAGATAAATCCAAAGAGGCCTACACCAATACACATCATCATTAAAACACCAAAGGTCAAAGACAAATAGAGCAAAAGAAAAGCAGTCACACACGAGGGAGCTCCCATAAAATTGTCAGCTACTTTTTCAACAGAAACATTACAGTCCAGAAGGATTGACACAAAATATTCAAAGTAATAAAAGTCTAAAACCTACAACAAGCATTACTCTACCCACAAGGCTATCATTTAGATCAAAGGAGAGATAAAGGATTCTCTGGAAATAACAAAAGCCAAAGGAGTTCATCACCACTAAGCCATTATTACAAGAAATGTTAAAGGAACTCCTTTAAGTAGAAAAGAAATGAAAAACAGAAATAAGAAAATATTGTAAAGATAACATCTCACTGACAAAGGCAAGTACTTAGTAAAAGTAGTGAATCAACTAGTTATAATGCTAGTATAATGATTAAAAGGCAAATATAGAAAGATCATGTGTCATTACAATAAGTTAAGAGATAGACAAAAACATACACACATAAAAAGATGAACAATAATGTAAAAAACATAAACATGGAGATAAGTAAAACCTGTAGTCCTTTTAGAACATGTTCAAACTTAAGCAACCACCAATTTAACCCTTTTGCTGTGATGTCGTGATATATCCTAATGAATACTTCCATCCTCTGACTGTGGAATTCTATTTGACCCCACTGACATTATTGTAAACTTGTTATTCAGTGTGAAACTGTTTCAAGGACTTTTCTTTACTTACAAGATTTTTAAAATATTTTTCTGTGGCTAGCCCTACCAAGAACAAAGGTGCTTTGTATGCCATATTGCATAACATTTTGTAATAAATGTTTTATGTCACAACACCATTAGATTCTAATTTATGTATATTCAAACCTAATTGATGTCACTTAGTATATTTGGAGTATTTGTTGCTAAAGCTCAATATAGTGGTAAATTTATTACCATAGAACAAGACTTTTAAATGAGCATAATGTCATTTACATACAAAGCAGCTCAAAGTGTTATTATTAAATGCATAAAATAGTGAAAATATAAACGTTTTATTTTTTGTGATTTTTTGACGCATTTTGAAAAAAAACACTTAAAGTCAATTAATGCAGTGAAAAGATTAAAATAGATTGCTATAAACATATCTCAGTATATATGAAGAACATGCTAATGACAAACTGAAAATCTCTAAGAAATAAAGAGAAAGGAATCCAAATATAACATTTAGAATTTCAGCAATATAGAAGAGAAGAGAGCAAGTGAATAGAAAGAGAGAAGAACTACAAAAACAATTGGAAAATAATTAATAAAATGGCAATAACTACATACCTACCAATAATTGCTATAAATGTAGATGGATTAAATGCTCCAATCAAAAGACAAAGAGTCCCTGAAATGGATAAAAAATCAAGACCCATACACATGTTGCCTGAAAAAGACTCACTTCACTTTCCAAGACATACAAAGACTGAAAGTAAATAGATCAAAAAACTTATTTCATGTAAATAGAAATTTATAAAAGACTGAGTTAAAAATAACTTAGACAAAATAGACTTTCAAACAAAGTCTGTAGCAAAGACAAAGAAGGGCATTTTATAGTAATAAAGGGATTAATCCAATAAGAGGATATCACTCTTGGAAATGTCTATACATTGAACATAAGAGCATCTAAATATATAAAGCAAATATTGACAGAAATAAATAGATCAATAGTAATACAGTAATAGTAGAGGACTTTAACACAACATTGACATCAATGGGTAGATCACGTGGACAGAAAATTAACAAGGAAACAGTAATCTTAAATGTCACATTAGACCAGATGTATTATACTTTTTAGAATACTTCACACAAAAGTAGCTAACTATATACATATATTTTCAAGTGTACATGAAACATTTTTTAGGATACACTATATGATAGTCCACAAAACAAGTCTCAATATATTTAAGAAGACTGAAATTCTATCAAGCGTCTTCTGCAATCACAATCATGAATTTGGAAAGAACAAGAAAAAAGTAAAAAGACACAAATGTGGAGGTTCAATAACACGCTACTAAACAATAAATGGGGTAACAATGATATCAAGAAGAAAATCAAAAGATACCTTGAGACAAATTAAAATAAAAACATAATGACCCCCAAATTCTATGTGACACAGCCAAAGCAATTCTATGAGAGAAATTCATAGCAAGACAGGTTTGTCTATGTCAAGAAACAGAAAATCTCAAATACCAATCTAACTTTACACATAAAGGGACTAGACAAAGAATAAACAAAGCCAAAAATCATTAGTAGAAGGAAATGACAAAGATAAGACTGAAAGTAAATAAAAAGAGATTTTAAAAGTTAGAAAAGAGCAATGAAATCAAAAGCTGATTTTTTGAAAAAGTAAACAAAATTTATAAACCTTTATCCAGACTCATCAAGAAAAAAAGAGAGGGAGTTCCCTGATGGTGTAGTGGCTTAAGGCTTCGGCGTTGGCGCTGTCAATGCTGTGGCCTAGGCTCAATTCCCAGCCAGGGAACTACCCGCATACCAAAAATAAATAAAATAAACAAAATGGTTGATTTAAAAAAAAATAAAAAAATAAAAAGAAAAAAAGAGAGGGGCCAAATAAATAAAATCTGAAATGTAAGAGGAGAAGAGATCAATGACACCACAGAAATACAATGGATTATAAGAAAAGACAAAGAACAACTATATGCTAACAAATGGTGAATCCAGAAGAAAAGAATAAATTCCTAGAAACATACAATCTTCTAAGATTGACGAAGAAACAGAAAATCTGAACAGACTGATTACTACAAACAAAATTGAAATAGTAATTGGAAAACCCCCCAAAAAACAAAAGTTCTAGACCAAATGGCTTCACAGGTGAATTTTATCAAACAGCCAAAGAAAAATTAACAACTATCCTTTACAAAAAGTTGAAGATGGAGGAAGGCTCCCAAACTCATTTTATGAAGCCAGTATTACCCTGATACCCAAACCAGACAAAGACACTACAAAAAGATTATTATAAGTCAATATCCCTGATGAACATAAATGTAAAAATTCTCAAAAAAAAATTAGGAAATCAAGTTGAGAACTACATTAAAAAGATCCTACGTCATGATCAAGGTAAATTTATTCCTGGAATGTAAGGTTGGTTCAATAGTGGCAAATCATTAATGTGATATAACACCTAAACAAAATGAAGGATAAAAATCATATGACCATATCAACAGATGTAGAAAAAGCATTTGACAAAAACCAGCATGTATTTACGATAAAACTTTTCAGCAAACAGGGAACAGAAGAAACATATCACCACATAATAAAGGTCATACATGATAAATCCACAGCAACCTCACACTTAATGAGAAAAAGATGAAAGCTTTTTCTTTAAGATCAGGAACAAGACAAGCATGTCTACTTATACCACTTTTATTCAACACAGTACAGGAAGTCCTAGCCACAAAAATCAAACAAGAAAAAGAAATAAAATCATCCAAATTGTAAAGGAAGTAGTTGAACTATATCATTAATTGCAGATAACATATTATATATAGAAAAAAATATATATATATAATAATCCCTAAATAATCCACCAAAAAACTATTAGAACTAGTAAATAAAAATCAGTAAAATAGCAGAATACAAAATTAGTATTTCGAAATCAGTTGCATTTTTATACACCAAAGACAAACTATCAGGAAAAGAAATTAAGAAAACAATTCCATTTATAATTGCATCAAAAGGAATAGAATAACTAGAAATAAATTTCACCCAGGAAGTAAAGCACCTGTACTCAGAAAACAATTAGACACTGAAGAGGATACTAACGAATAGAAACATATACCATGCACAAGGATAGGAAGAAAGCAATACACAGATTCAATGCAATCCCAAACAAAATACCAATGGCGTTTTTCACAGAACTAAAACTCATAATCCTAAAACATGTATGGAAACACAAAAGACCCCAAATAGTCAAAGCAATCTTGAGAAAGAAGAATAAAGTTGAAGGTATCACACTACTTGATATCAAACTATACCACAAGGCCATAGTAATTAGACCACCATGGCATGAACACATAGATTAACTGAACAGAATAGACAGCACAGAAATAAACCCATGCTTATATAGTCAATTAATCTATGACAAAGGAGGGAACAATATGCAATGGGGTAAAGACATTTTTTTCAAAAGATAATGTTGCTAAAACTGGACAGATACATACAAAAAATGAAATGACCACTTTTCTTGTCCTATATAAGATAAACTCGAAATCAATTAAATAATCAAATATAAGACCTAAAACCATAAAACTCCTTTAAGAAAACAGAGGGAGTAAACTCTTTGACATTGGTCTTAGTAGTATCTTTTTGGATATTTCTCAAGCAAGGGAAACCAAAGAAAAAATAAATAATTGAGGCTAAATTAAACTAAAAAGTTTTTGAACAGCAAAGGAAATCATCAACAAAGCAAAAGGAAACCATCAACAAACAAAAAGAAAACCTACTAATGGGAGAAAATATTTGCCAATGATACATCTGATAAGGGGTTAATATCCAAAATATATAAGAAACTCATACACCTCAACAGGAAAATAAAACAAAAAAAACAAAAAACAACCAAACAAAACTGATTAAAAATAAAAAATTAATGGGCAGAGGTCCCGAATAGACATTTCTCAAAAGAGGACAAAGAAATGACAAACAGACTCACAAAATGACGCTCAACATCACTAATTATCAGATAAATGCAAATTTAAAACACAATGATATATCACCTTGCACCTGTCACAGTGGCTATTGTCAATAAATTCACAACTAGTGTTGGTGAGGATGTGGAGAAAAAGGAACCCTTGGGAACTGCTAGTGAGATTGTAAATTGGTGTAGCTACTATGAAAAACAGTATGGAGGATCCTCAAGAAATTAAAAATAAAACTGCCACATGACCCAGCAATTCTACTCCTTAGCATTTATCCAAAGGAAGCAAAAACACATTATGCACCTTCATGTTCACTGCAGCATTATTTACAACAATCAAGATATGGAAGCAACCTAAGTGTCCATTAATAGACAAATGGATAAAAAGGTAAATATAAAAAATGTGATATTACTCAGCCATAAAAAAGAATAAAATCTTGCCATTTGTGACAACATGGATAAACTTAAACGGTATTATATTAAGTGACATAGCCAGAGAAAAACAAATACTGTATGATTTCACTTATGTGTGGAATCTAAAAAACAAAGTAAATAAAAGACAAACAAATTCACAGTGAGAAGGAGGTTAGGAAGATGAGTGAAACAGATGAAAGGAATTAAGAAGTACAAATTGCCATTTATAAAAATAGTCACGGGGATGTAAAATACAGCAAAGAAAATATGTTAAACATTTTTGTCATGCCTATGTTTGAGGGCTGTCCAGAAAAATTCCAGCTATAAATGCCTCTATTTTTCATATTATATGGCTGGATACTTTCCAGACAGCCCTTGTATAGTATCAGATGGGTATAAGACCAATTGAAGTGATCATGTTACAAGATATTATAATCTCTAATCACTATGTTGTACACCTGAAACTAATATAACATTATATGTCAACTGTAATTGAAAAACAAATTAAAAATCTATGATCCCCAAGTCAATATCTCCAGTTTAGTCATTTATCCAGTTTCAGATCTGTGTATCCTGCAGTCCCACATATCTCTACATGTATATACTACAAGCAGATCAAATTTCCAAGTAGAGGGTATTTACTTGATTTTCCCTATCTTTGTGCCCTCTTTGTTCCCTGTCTCAGTGAACAGCAGCCAAATAGCTTGTTAGTACCTTATGACCACAAAAGTATTCTTTTTCTTGATGCTGAACTTCTGTAGCAGCTGTTGCCCCATCAAAAGAATATAATCTCTCCCATTCATACACATCCTCCTCCCAACCCTCACATGACTAATTCCTACTCATCCCTTACTCTCAGTTAGAAATCATTTCCCCTGGAAAGCCTCTCCTGTTTTTGAGAATTTATTATACTCTATTAAAATGCCTGTTTACCTATTTACATTTTCTCTGCACTGTTAGCTCTCTGAAGTCAAGGAAATTATCATTGACCTGGGACACTATACCTTAACTGCCCAGCACAGTGCAAAAACCCAGAATGAATATTATTAATTGGATACTCAGTAAATCTGTATTAGTTAAAATAGTCCTTTAATTTTAAATTAGGGTCCATATTCTTCTCAAATGATGTACGAACTGAAAAATATATATTTAATAAGGCCAATTGTTATTTTATAACCCCAGTAAATATGATTAGAGGTATTTCCCCTTTTATATTTTTAATTATCCCTAACTCTGATAAATAAATTAGAGAGTAAAGTAACACAACAACTCTAATTTTTATACTGAACCAAAGGAGTAACAGAGGATTTGAAAAACTTAAACATAAGCACCAGAAAATGAATTTAGCAGCCATGTGTAAAAGGTACCACTTGTATACTAAATTGGTTCTTAAGAGGTTTTGAAACACTCAAATTTCAATCCTGGTGACAGGTACCTAAGAGGCATACAAGAAATAATACTTAAACTAAAATTAAGTTTAATTTCTAACTTTGTATAGCTCTTGGTTTGAAAATGAGTATTTTAGAAGAAAATGGTTAACTATTAAGTCTGAAAATGAAATTCTAAAACAAAACATTTAGCTGTCCATGGAGAAGATACACAAGGCCTCTGTAACAGAAGTGTTCAGTCGCTCGGAAGCCGTTTGTGATTGTGTGTGTGTATGACTGTTGGGAGGAAGTGTCTAGGGAGGGTGACAGTGGAAGCTCCATCACGGCCTAGAAGAAATGTCCTTCAACATTATTTATCTCATTTTGCTCTGTCCCTGAGGTCACCAAGCAACCTAATTATTGGTTTGGTATCCCTGGAAACCTGATGTCAGAAAACATGGTATGATTATAAATACTGTGATCACTAGAATAAAATATATTCATCGCCCAATAAATACATTTATATAATCAATTTTGCCTCTCATATGTCAACCTATTGAGAGAATTTCACAAAATTGAGTTCACATCTAGCAATCTGGTTCTAAATGAGGTGATTTCACCAGGTAAGTGCTGTCCTTTGAGTCTCGATACAGTCATCATCCAAGTTGTCCCTTCAGGTGACAACTCTGTACTAAAATGGGTTTTGGTCTCAAACTGTTCTGATTTTGCCAGTTACAAGCCAAGTGACTTTTAGCAAATTACTTAACCTTCTGCCTTAGTTCCTTTATCAATGAATTATGTAAAATCTCTGTTATACTAATAAGAATTACAAATTATAAATTTAAATTGTCTAGAACAAGACTTGGTATATAGTAATTACTCAATAAATTACTGGTGGTGGTGATGGTGGTAGTAGTAGTAGTAGTAGTAGTTGCAGTAGCAGCAGTGGCCATTATAGTAATTTAGTAGCAACACTATAATACCTTTTTCTAATTGCAATCCTGAATTTATTTAAATATTAGTTAGATACAGTATATTGTGTAATTAGAATTACAGAGTACATAGCACTTATTGGCAGGAAAAATTAGGATGTATTAAGATAACTAGAATTTAAAAACTGAATAAAAACAGAATATAGCACATTAGAGCCTAAGATTTAACCTGTTAATGGTCATTTTGACTTATGAAATCTCAATTAAATTGATAAGCATAGAACACAAAAATTAAATTTAGATATACAATACATTTTATGGATAATTAAGGGCTCTCTAACTCACACAGAAGATAACTTAATGTCTTAAATTTCTTTAAAGGACCATAATCCAAAAAAGTGATTTTAAACTATTAATAAAATAATGTTACACAAATATTTGTGAGGTTTGTATGTTGTCATTTGAAAATTGACAGTTGTGGTTTGAAGAGTCTGTTTAAATTTTTTTAGAGCACAGAATTCAAGTAAAACTTCAAGCATGCTACTCTATAAAATACACTATAAATACATTATTTACTGATATTTTGGATGACCATAATTTTTAAAGTTCTCTTGAATTATATATGTTGACTTACAAAAAATATTGTTAGCAATGACCTACAACAAATTAAATTTCAAAAATACTGTATAAACTGAACAAATTTGAGCTGAAATGTAAAAGTGGTAAAGCCTTTTTTATCATGCAAAATGCAGCACACTAAATGCTAACATAAAACACATGAACTTGAACTGTCAGAATCATAGTAGATGAGATTAATTTAAAAGCTTTGAACCGTGACAGTATGTAGCATTTGACAAAAGTTGAACAAATATGAGCTTCTATTCCCAAGAGTTAACCTCCCAATAAAACCTAAACACATCTCCTAAAGTACCTTTTTAAATGCTCATAGAAGTAGCCATAAAATTACTGAACCTGCAAATTTTAATTGAGAGTTTGTTGGTCTTTTAGGATAGTTAAGGCATTGTAATTGGTACTTAGAAGCATGCAGAAAAGTATCTTACCCTGAAGCAAAAAGGTTCAAATTAAAGATTTTTATAGTCCCTTTGGACAAGATACAGAATATGTCGATATCATAAAATGTAACCAATAATGTAACCACTATTTATGAAATCTATAATATACACGTGGCTTTTAAAGAAAGACAAAATTATAACTTATATACTATGAGGTATATGAGACAAAGTGCTGGTATTCTGGGGCAGTGTCATGGGCTTGTGTATCTGTTGTCCCTAGGGATACTGCAGTTAAAGTAAGACAAAGGAACAGCGAAAATATTCTGTTCTATAAACCTGTGTGTGGAAATACTTACGTGAAATAAGTATCTACCTTGTTCTTAATAGAAGGAAGTAGCAATTTATTATCTCCAGATTAAGAAAAGAGAAAAATCCCATTCTCCACTTATTTAAAATGTTTTAGAAGCAGACATTCCCATGACGAGTGACCCTGGACCTTCTCTGAGCAACCACTGACATGGTTATGTTTGGAAACATCACATTCATTAGCCAGAGCCAGAATATAATATAGTAATTAAAAGTCAGCCTAGAGATGCTATACCTGGGTTCTCATCTGGGCTCTACCTAGGTTATATTAAGCAAGCTCCTTAATCTCATGCCTCTTTATCTATAAAATGAGGGTAAAATACCAAATTCCGTGTTCTCAAGAAGATTAAAGGAGTTAATATGTGCAATGGATTTGAATTTGTTTCCAGTATAAATTCAACTAATGATACCTATTACTGTGTTGTTCTATCCTCATGTATAATATGGGTAATTTTTAGTGTTTTTCCTATTTTAAAGATATGGGAATATATCACATTAGCATACATAGCTTGAAAATGCCTGATACATGTATTGTTCTTTTCCTACTATATAGCACTCCTACTCTATAAGACTAATAAACTGAAGGTATTTACTGAATGCTTGAATTTAGAACATTGTTCTAATGGGCTATCTCATTGCCACGTGTTCAAGCAATCCTTCAGTAGCACAGCAATGGCTAAAAAAGCCACAAAGTTCGTTATTGCAGATGATAGGTTGGCTTGTCATTCTTCCATAGATTTCACTCGTAAGGTGTTATCAGATCCAAACAGATTCAGTTTATTGCTCACACAGCCAAGAAATTCAAAATCAGCATCATGTCATAGCCCTGTGTCCCTTTTCCTACAAGATGAGGTCAGATGACAAATGGTATGGGTTTTAGGTTCCCTATGTCATTGAGGATCTAACTCTAAACTATAGTCAAGCACTTTTAAAAGCTTATACCCTAAAAACAGCAGAAAATCCTGTGCTCAACCGCAACTAGGGAGAGGAATAAGAAACAGCCAGGTGGCAACTCCACCAGGTTGCTCATCCATCCCTTATTCCAGAAGAAACCCCAGGACATTCTACCAAGGGTTGGGTCAGATTGCAGACAAGCCTCACACACATGACTTGCATGGAACTATGCAATGTCAACAAGACACTCGCTACAGAGTACAACTGTTTCTTTACAGCCTTGATTTCCTTGAAAACTTTGAGAGTAATACACAAGCAAAATCTTTATAACAAAATACAGTAGACTCTCTGTTAACCGGAACTGAAGCAACCGGCATTCTCAAGCAACCAGCAAAATAATCTGGCATGGGTGCTGGTTAGCTAAGAGTGTACTGTAATATAGATTATGTGTAGTTAGGGGAGAAGTAGGTTAAAATTAGTGTATATGAACTTGGTTTTCCATGTTTCAGCACAAGGAGAAAAGAATATTGAGTTAAAACGTTTTTGTTGTTTAAGAAAAATGCTAACACCTATGCTATAATGGAATCCATTATATTTTTATTTTTTCATATTAAGTAATAAAATTACCACTTCCTTATACATGCATATTCTGGCCCAGGCCATTATTAAAACAGAATAGGGAAAATAATGGATTTGTGTTTAAAGCACAAGTAAAATCTTTTGCAATTTGGGGCAGATTACATGTATATATGCCTAAGAGAAAAAAACCTGCAATAGTTCAAAATTATTTGGGCTCATTAGTAAACACACAACTGTTTCAATTCTGTAATTATCTTGTTGAATAAACAGCCTCTTTTCTGTTGTTTAAAAGAACACATTTCACACTGATCCTTGAAAGTTGAAAACTAAAAATTTCAGGTTACACTAGAAAACAAATTCCGAGTCCAGGAAACATGTGGGTAACCTGTACTTTCTCTGACTTGTGATGAGTCCAATCCCAGGACCATTATACTGACCAATTGACTTGAAGGATTAAGATTTGTCCTTTCTATTCCAAATAAAATAAAATAAATGATGCATGGAACATAAATTCACTAGGAAATTTAAGTATTTACATATGTTTAACAGGACATCTCTGGGCTTTCAACTTGGACAATGTAGGTGTACAGAGAGTCCTTTCATCACTTCGGCATCCTGTTTGTACCTGCCAGTGGGGATGAACAGGACCAATCCTTTGTGTCCCTTTTAGCATCCATGTATTTATATAAGAGCAGAAGAAATTACTGAGAATAAAAGTAATGCAACCTGATACCCCTCTGCCCTCTAGTTTAACTCTGTTTTTGAGGGCTGACAAATGTGCCTGATAAACTGGCATGGTTGGTCCTAGCCGATGCCAAATTTTAGGGCAAAAAAAACTGACCAAGAACTCAACATGCAGTTAGGAGGAGACAGGACTCACAGACTGGATTGGGGCACTCCCTCCTGCAGTTGCTGAAGCCCGTCTGGCCTCAACTACGTGGGAGCGTTGGGGTCATCTCCAAGAAAGTGGTTACTTATGAATCTGGAGTGCCTTAGTACCAAAGAGCTCTAACACGTAGAGTTCAGCCAGAAAATCTGTAAAATACTCCTGGCTGAGTCTTACACAAAGGTAAGCTTTATATTCCCTCTCAAGCACAGGGCTTAGCAGAAACAAGTGGTTCAGCTTTGTTTTTAAAGACACTGGCTTTGACCCCACCCCAGCAATTTAATGGCGCTGCAGCACTGTGGGAACTTGACCGCACATTGTTCATAGTCACCTATATAAAAATAACTAGCAAACACAGAAAAAAAAATGTTCTTTTATTTTACAACATGCTTTCTCATACAATTTTCTATCTCAATAACTTATCCCCATTTCAATCACAAGTTAGGCAGGTCAGAGTACTAAGTGACTTGTTAAAGGCAATGTAGCTAATAAGCAGTAAGTCAGGACTTAAATCCAGATCCTCAGACTTAAAATCTCAAAGTCTTCCTCCCATTCTAATCAATTGTTTATAAGCAGGAACATGAAGTGATTAAATAACAACAACTCAGCAAAGTAGCCAACGCATAGCTGAGAGATGATAAGAAATAAAAGCCCTCCCCAACAAGAGAGAGTTAATGCTAATGAAGAAAGTGCTCTGGATAAAGATGGAAGAATCCTCCGGTTTAAAATAAAAAAACCAAATCAATATAAAGACACTTTTTCCTGCCTAATATCATGGCATACAATACAATTCAAATTGAAATAACAGTTATTGAAAGCAGAAGACTTTCTCATTGTAAAGGAATTACCCAGGAGACTTCCACTTCTTGTAGCCCTCAAGTTAAATGAAATTGAGAAACAGCAATTAGAAACAGAAATAGGAATAGGATGAGAAATAGAAATAGAGTTATTAAGCCTTAGTCAAGGCAGAACACTTATTTTTTAAGAATTGGTATTGTGTCTTTGATAAAGGAGAAACTGCGACTTTTAGTAATCATCCCAGCCCAGATTTACCACTGGGGATTGAGTTATAGGTCCCCTCATGTGCATAGGTTCTTCCAAAGGATCTGTGTCTAATTTTACATTCATTATTTTGAAATGTTTTTCTTAGAAAGGTTTCCCAAATTCTTTGAAGTTCAAATACTACAAAAACCTACTTTGATCTCCAAAAACTACTAGTCCGACTTGGACCATCACAGAATATACACACAAGGGACTGGGATTGGCAACTAAGAAAAAGACCCTAAAGAAAGCTGGAGACCCATGGCAGAACAAAGGTAATAATTAAAGTTAGCACATTTTAAGGCTTTATCAATGTCCTGGAGAGGAGTAATTATACCTGCATATACCTGCATACAAGATATATTCAGGGTTAAGTTAATACTTTCAACCAGTTTTTCTGGGGCTCATTTCCTTTCAAATCTGTAATTTGTTTCTCTATTTTGGTTTGGATAATCTTTATATAAAAGGGCAAATGAATCAAAGTGATTGATAGGCCCTGGAATCAGACTGAGAGCTATGGTTCTGATCCTTCACTTACCGACTGCATATTTTATTTAACCTGCATGTGCCTCAGCTTCTGAATCAGTCCAGTGAAGATTAGAATAGTGCCTGCATAGGATTGCTGTGAGAATGAAACATGTGTAAAATCTCAGATCAATGCTCGGTGTATTCTATGGCCAGCAGCTGATTTTATTCATACCCTTGCTTTCTCTGCCACCTTCTCAAAGTAGTGGTTCTTTTCTACCCCGTATTCCACTTCCTACTTGGCCTGGACGTGGGGTAGGCTTGCTATTACTCATCGTGACTTATTTTTTCCCTTATTCTGGGCTTAAGTCACATTTTACTAGACAGTACTTCTGCAGGAATCCACGATCCCCTATATGTCTTAACTAAATATGAACTCTTTCTGACTCTTTGTCATGCTCAAAATAGAACTTTTGTTCTATTTCTTGGTGCTTTCAATATTTCCTAATCTATTCGTTCTCCCATTCTTTTATGACCATTTCAAACCTTCATTTCTCTTCTCAAAGATCTAATGTGTCCTCCTCCAACCTCTTCTCAGCTAATGATCTTGCCTCACAGAGAAAGAAAACTTCTTACAACTTTCCACTGGCACAGCACCACACTATCCCTTCCACTTGTCTTTGCCCACAATTCCTGCTTTTCTCCTTTGTCCCATCACTTTTGGTGACCATTAGTGCTCCTAAGGTTTGTACATTTTTGAGCCCATCTGCTTGTACATCACTATTGCTTACACAATGGCATCACTGCATTAATTTGCCATCAATTTTTCCTCATCACTGGATCATTTTCATTAGCATAGAAATATGGTGTATTTTTCTCCTACCTTATTAAAAAACAACAAACAAAAAACTCCAACTATGCGGTCAATCAGTATTCATAAAAGCAGGACAGCTACATCTTATGTAATGCCCAATACACAAGCATCACCTATGAAGGATTGTGGTACAAAAGAAAAGCTTAACCAGAAACTAATTAAGACTTACGACCTAACTTGCTGTTTACATGACAAACAGCAAGGGGGTGGGGGTGAGTTAGGAGTGGGAGAATGGTGTAACTGAGTAAGTCAAAGGACCCAACAAGGAAACAATCAGAAAAATCCAGAATATGGAATATTTTACATGACAACTGGCCCAGTCTCTTCAAAAAGTCGTGTTACCGAAAAAAAAAAAAAGAAGAAGTAACTAAATATAAGACTGAAACTTGTACTGAGTGTTAAATGATTTCACGTGTGGTAATGCTATTACAATTATGTAGGAGAATAGCATTATTTTTAGAAATGCACATGAAAATATTCTGGGGTGAAAGATCTGATGTCTGCAATGAACTTTCAAATGTTTCAGAAAAATAATATAAAAACAAATATGGCAAGAGTTTGAGAATTGTTAAACCTTGATAGTACCTACATGGGCACCCTATTATTTTGTCTTTGGAGCATATTTTTAATTTTTTATCATAAAAAGTTGGGAGGGACTCTCTTTATCCAACTTTCCCATTCAACTATCCACTTCATTATGCAAGTCTTCTTTTCAGTAAAACTCCTCAAAAGAGTTGTCTAGATTTACTCTGACTTCCACATTGCTATGTCTGTTAACACCCATCATCTTACTTAACCTGTCAGTAGCTTTTGGAGTAGGTGTCGGTCTTTTTTCCTCCAGATTCTTTCCTCCCTTAGCCTCCAGAACATCAGTTTTGACTTATTTTTCTCATATGTTCCAGACCCCTCCTGCTCAGTCTCTTTTGTTGTTTTTTTTTTTTTGTCCCAGATTTCCAAACATTGGCTCAGCCCAGGGCTTGGCTTCTTTTCAGTTTCCATTTACTCCCTTGCTTATTTCATCCAATCTCTTGACTTTTAATAGCATCTATTTGCTCAATATCTGTGAATTTTTTCCCAGCCTGGACCTTTCCCATGAAGTACAGATTGTGTATTCAGTTGGAATGCCCTTCTCTCTGGAGCTGGAGACCATGGCATGGGAGAGGTATTTTCCCTCTTCTATGTGGTATTCTCTAGAGGAGGCTGATTCTTGGAATGGTCTGAGGCCTGGCTATGATATAAAAGCATTGGGAGAACATAAATAAGAGGAGTTCTGTGAGTTCCGATTGGAAGCCAAGAATCTGCCTCTGAATTGGAGACAGTCTACAAAATTGATTCCAGGAATTAGGATCTTACTAGGCAATAACTGCTGTTGCATGTAACTTGAGCAAATTAAGGAGTTCAAAATCAAACATTCTGAAGATTTCTAACACAGACATTCTTCAGTTCTTAAAAATGTCCCCACCTCTCCAATTTTACTGCCCTTCCCCATGAGCTTATATATGGGACACTAAAATTCCTTCCTCTTGGATTTCCCTAACTTTAGTAGAACATACTGAAGTTAGGGAAATCCAAGTCCGTCATCCATACATGGAACTATCTGAAAGATCTTGTAAAATATAAATCTGACCATATCGTTGCTTTGTCTAAAGCATCTTAATAGGTATTAGTTAGTCCTCAACATAGCATCTAGAATTCCCCATTATTCAAACTCCATTTGACTCTCATTTTGTGCAGTCCTTATCCTGTTGCACCAAGCAATGATGACTGTTGTGATTTCAGCTTCAGCTTTCTTGAAGCTAGAGTAGGCCTTTTAATTTGATCTGTACATACGTAAAGGAATGAATTTAAGCTCATTCATGCTGAATTAGCAGGGCCTCTGTAGAACAATGTAAAAGTCAAGCAGTGAGCACTGTATTATCTTGGTTGGGCATGGGGCAACTTAAGTGAAGTAACTGCCCTGTACCTCATTGGTCTCACCTGTAAAATGGAGATAATACTTTTCTACATCGTAGTTGTTAAGAAGATTGAATGTGTTAATACCTGTAAATCACTTAGCTTAGTGCCTGGTCATAGTAGGAACTCAACAAACTTAACAATTTTTTAATTGTATCTCCATTTTACAGATGGGGGTTGGAGGGGTTAAATATCTTGTACAACCGGCCGTGACAATTAAGTTGGGAAGCCCTGATTTGAACCTAGTGTGTCATTTTCCCAAGTCTAGACTCTGTACCATTTAAAATATTACAGAATTGTTATTTATTATTGTAGCAATTCTAATAAAACATATATGAAGGCTTTGGAACAACACAGAAAATTGTGTGAAATAAGAACTATTTATCATTGTAGAAAATGCGGGCTTCGTGAATTGATTAAAAAGCAGACAAAAAGAAGTGTTAGCTACACATTGACTACACCTATAATTGAACTGGGACTCAAGAAAGAGTAGACCCAAAATAGACTTGTAGACACATTAATTTTACTTATTTGACCTATGTTATATTCTTTGCCTAAGGGACCTTTATCCATTTGGCAAAATCCAGCTTGTTTTTACAAATACATCATTTCTGAGAAGCCGTTCCCTGTCATTTCAGAAAATAATTGTTATTCCTCTCTGCTACATTGTGCGTTTTTATTTCTCTTTTTCATCACATGATGTCATAATTAGTCTTAGGTATTTATTTCCCCTTACAATAGAGTAGGAGATCCTTGATAAGAGACTATGCTTATGTTTTTATCTTTGCCATCCAATTTAGTGCTCAATAAATATTTCTTGCATTTGATTGATTTAATTTTTTATTGGGTGGTAAAATAGATAAATATGTACTACTAAAATACTCAATAATATCTAATTCATTTCGTTATGTCACCATCACCTAGCTCAATGTTAAACACTGTTGTCACTCAAACTAAGTTCAGTAAGTTAATGAATAGCTGAATGAATGAATGAATAACTGAAGGAAAGAAAACTAAATATCAAAGGGCTGAGTTTAGTTTTCCAAAGCTAAAATGTCACAGAGCTTAATGATAACTGTGATTCCTTAATATAAACAATACTTATTATGGAAAGTGGAGGGGACATATTCCTAAGGAAGAAAAAAACTGTAAGCAATAGATACTAAATGTTTTGAAAGTGTTCAATGCTATATCATTGTTCATGCATCAAAGCCCCACCCTGCAAAAAGAATAATTCTAACCCTAGCTAGGTCATAACACAATATTATTGAAATTTGATTCTTGCTATTACTGTTTCTATGCAAAACATTTATAACTTGAATAAACAGTTTTGTAAGAGCCTTCAAAAATTGGGAATGAATTAAGTATCATAGAAATATTTGTCCTGAAAATTAAGTTAACAAATTCAAGAAAAAATCCTTTGGCAAATTCTTTAATTTTATTTTTAGTCCCTAAACCCCTCTCATCTCCCCCTGAAGAAATTAAAAACAAATATTGTTCATGGAGTGGCAATATATGTTTCAAAATGTTATGCGACTTAATTATATATTATTATTATTACAACTCTGGAAAAATTCAAATAAAGTATAAAGAATATAAACTATGAAATCTAGAATATATATAAACCTATACTTTATTTACCATCTGTGACACTCAATGTGAATCACTTCACCTCTTTGTATGTTGCTTTCTTAATATGGAAGTGGGAATATTAATACCGACCTAGTAAGATTATCGGTAAAGGGTAAATGAGAGAAAAACTTTATAGAATCGGGCATGCTGCCATGAACATAATAAGCAATTGGCAATCTTATTTCTCTTATTTCTCTATAGTTGTTTTACTAGACTACTAAATGGCTGAAAATTCTTTAAAGATACGGTTTCCGTATCTAGGGTATTTGGTTTTGACGAACCAACAACTCAAAAATCCCTTGATGCTCATAAAGCCTCAACAATTTGCATGTTTTCTTTACACCTGCTTGATTTTCTTCAGGTATTTTTTACACATTCACTTGTTTTTACTTTAATGGAAAGGCATTTTAAGATCAATAAATAAAATATAATCAAATGAGGATGTTTCAGGGGAGGGGGTCAGAAAAAAAATGAAAGAAAAATTACCAAAATATGATAGCGTCAATGATAATATCCTTGAAATTGTACCTGAGACAAAAATCTATAATAGCATGTTACTGTTTTCCAAGGTCACAATAAAATACGAACTGTAAGGAACCTCAGTAAAATACTGTTACATTCATCAGTGGATCTCAACCTTTAGTCTTAACCCCACACAACTGAGAGTAATACAGAGCCTCGTTAGTGATCACAGGTGACCTTGGCCGTGATCCTGTTTACTATGGAAGAGAGTGCTGCTTGGGTTGGAGGTGGGTAAGAAAAGAGAGAATCTTGGCAGAAAAATTCTGGGTTTATAGTTTTATATAATTCACTGGATAGTTTTTATTTGTCCTCATTTAGAAGGAAAAAAAGGCAGGATGCCTTTTAAACTACCATGGAGTAAACGTGGAATAAACGTGTATGAGATGAGTAAGCGAATTTGGAATAAGGTGGCATATGGAGCCTAGGTCATACATAATCAGAGAAGTTTTTGTATAATTTTTCAAAGTAGAAAAAGGTAATAACCCAGTTTCCCTTTGGTGATAAAGCACTTGTACAGTGTTTTATACAGGCAATAATTTCAAATGGTTTCAAATACCATGGTTAAGCAAGTAGGAAATTATCGTACATTATCAGAAAAGCAGAACAATATCTGGGAATAAAAGAGAAAGAATCAAAGTTTTCCAGAGCAAACAATACTCAGGATTTCTTTTAAAAAACAGTGATCAGATTCAGTTGAGATTCTAATTATCATGATAGAAAAAGGTCGGGATTTTATGCCTGCAGAATTCTCTAGCCAAGCATAATAAAACATCTAATGTAAATTAGAAAGGTATAGTAAAATGCATAAAATAAAATAAAATCTATCCATCACCTTTTGAAACACAGTCTTTGTAGACTGATTAAAACACATGAAGAGAAAAATGTCACTAACATATTTGAACATCCCTATAATTAACTAAGAGAGACAAAAAGAGTACTTGGGTATTATAGAAAAATGGCTTAGAGTCAGAAATTTGGTTTGTGAGAGGGTTAATAATCCCTAACTTCTTTACCCAAAACACCTGTTTGAAGGGCAATATTTAAATTCTTCTAATACTTTTCTAAACTCTATGCATTTTTCTCTTTGTTAATAATCTATTTTGACATTTTCTGTGATTAGCAAGGCTACTGTTTATTTAAATAAGCACCCTCTGTCATACTTGACCTATATGTCCCTTCTTGCCTATTTTATAACAATATATCATTTCCATGGCAACTATCTCGGTATAATAAACGGAGAAGGATGACTTCAGCTGCTTTATCCTGCAATGAAGGAGCTGGATCTGAAATTGGCAAACTTGAGCTAAAGAGAAAACCACTAAAAAGAAAAATAATGATGAAAAAGATAGAAGTCATTTTATTTATGCCCTTGGTTAGGGGTTGAATACATTTCCCATGCAGAATAATCACAGTCCTACTCTTCTGGACTCACTTTAAACCTACCACCATTACTGCTATTGAACCTAAGACTGATTGGCTCCTCAGAACAATGAACTGTCACTAACTGGTAGATCTATTCTTTTGTCTGTTTTCAAAGCACCAGGTACCTTTGAATATATCTTAGCTAAGTACATTACCAAAGGACAAACCAAATCATTTATTTAAAAATCAATCTTTGTACTAATGCCATACATGTTTCTTGTTATTATTTTCAATATTATAAGGCTGAAATGGGAAAAAATGATACATACATCACACAAACAGACACAATGATTTTATAAAAACACAAATGTAGAAGTAGTAATGTTAAAACCTATCTACCTAATGTGACAATGACTTTTCCTCCCAGTTGCAAAAGGCTTTTAGGTACTGTTGGTCTATTGCAACTTCAATTAAATCCTAATCTCTCCTGAGACATGGCATCAAAATTTAATTCAGTTACAAGTAGTAATAACATTTAATTATCTCCCTTATTTATCTACACTGCCAAATGATAGTATTTCCTGAAAGCCACAGATGTCACTGTTGTAAACTAGAACCAGATTGGGGATATGTTCAGGATATCAGAACCACACTGGCTTATTTAGTGCTTTTATTTTTTATTCTTTGTATTTGCATATAGCAAAAATTTGATCCCAATCTAACCTGTTTCATAGAAAAATATTGTTAATATATTCTGCTAGGGAAAATTATTTAACATTCCAACACCTCAGTGTCCTTATTCAAACCTTGTAAGACCATGCCAGGCATATAGTTAGACACATAGTAAATATTAGCTTTTATTAGTACCTCAGATGAAATATTTCTTTTCTGACACTAATATATAGTAGGGACCAGTCATCTTTTAATTAGGTAAAGATACATAAAGCTAAAAACCAAAATTAGTTTGTCTAATTACAAAGTTGATGAATTGCATGTTTTTGAGGTTAATATTACAATATTGTTTTCCTTTAAAACACTACTTCAAGCTCCAATCATGTCCTTTTTTCCAGCATGTTTTCCAAATATGTCTAGGTTAAGTTTATCAGACACAGGTATTTCTGAAATTGGGCATATTCTCCACAAGACTAGGAAAAGGTTACTCAGAGATGGCGGAGAAAACAAATTTTTTTGGTACTTTTATAATTCTTTCTGGTGTGAGATTCTCACTATTACAATTGCTTCAAGGACATGACCCTGAATTATAGATTCCAATAAATATTCCACTTTTGCCCCTGTTCTATAACTCAGCTCTTTAGAGATATCTGTGTCTCCTACAAGGGGAAATTGGTGGAATGGAATTATCAGAGAGGTGGGAGTACTAGTGAACACAGTTTGCTTGTGTAACTTATTATTAATAATGAGTCAAATGTTGGCCTACTTACATTTGTGTTCTTCCAGATATCACTGAAGAAGCTCATCAAATGTGAGGAAAACCCCAAGTATGTACCATCAGTAAGTTCCCCACAAAACAAGGGGAAACACATCAAATCATTGTGGAAGAGATGTTAGTGGTTTACGGGGACTGTTGCCCGGTGAAATCCGTGGTTTATAGGTGGCACAGACTTTTCAAGCTAGGCAGAGAGTCAATTGAAGATAACCTCTGTTGGGATGCCCTGTTGAGGCCATCTCCTCAGACATTGTCAAAAATGTTGAAAAACTTATAGAGGAAGATGCCTGATTGAATAAAAAGCAGCTTGCAGAAATGGTTGGAGTATCACCTACAACCATTTTAAATAGTCTCCATCAGCATCTAAGAATGTCAAAAGTCAATGTAAGATGGATGTCAAGAATGCTCATGTCACTTCAAAACAACAGTGCACTGAGTGTTCACAATAGTTTTCGGATCTCTGCAGAGACAATGAAGATGAAATTTTCAACCAGATTATCACTGGAGATGAAACTTGAGTTTCATCGTGAGTCAAAAGTCCACGCAGTGGCAAGAAAAGAGCCCGCCACCCCTTAAGAAGTTCAAGGTGTTGCAATCGGCTGGAAAAATCATGGCTACTGTTTTTTGAGATACGAAGGGTATCCTGCTGATTGATTACAAGGGTAAGGGTGTCACAATAACTGGAAAGTACTATTGCAGTCTGCTGAAACAGTTAAAAGAATCGTGAAGAAGAAAAGAAGAGGAAAATGAATTAAAGGGCTTTTGATTTTGCACAACACACCTGTGAACAAGAGCAATGTTGCATTGGCTACTCTTCACGACTGTCACTTCCAAACATTAAACTACCCTCCCTACAGTCCAGATCTGGTTCTGTCTGATTATCATTTGTTCCCAGATATAAAAACAAAACAGCTCTGAGGTTAGAAATCTACAAACAATCAAGAGGTTAAAGCTGCAATTTGAGGACAAAAACAAGACATTTTTTTTTCAAGGGTATAAATAAACTTATTGAAAGATCTGAAAAGTGTATTAGAGTTAAAGGTGAATATATTAAAAAGGAAAAATAATAAATACTTTTTTTTACCCTTGTTCCCCTTCATTCCATAAATTTTATGACCAACAGTATGTAATCCCAAAATTAACTGCTCCAATTAGCAGGCAGATTTTGGCTTGCAACAAGATTTATAGTCAGAGCATGAGGACACACATGAAGAATAAAGTGTTATTTAGAAGGCTGCTATTTTACATCACCATAAAATTCAAACATTTTTGTCCAAAGAAATTTGGGGCTACTCATAAGACAGAGGACCATTTCAATGAAAGTATCCTTGGAAGTGAATCACTGGATAAATCTACTCTGATGAACTTGGTTAATAATGATCACATGGTGTATTAACTTCATACCATGTTATGCTCAGAATGAGCACCTATGACTTGCCAAAGGTCATGGTAGACACTCAGGAGGTATGAAGATAACTAAGGTACACCCTCCATCTTCCAGTGACTCACAGCCATCAGATAAAACAGCATATATTCACTTGTCACCTACAGATACAAAGTTTAGAAATTTTTCTGCTAATGGACCAGATTATAAAAGGCACTCCACAAATCCATTTGTTTATAAATCCCAAACTAATAAGAAGAGTTTAAGCTTTCAGTCCTCGACGCAGTTCCATTAAGTAGGAAATGTGCACTGACTTTTCACATTTTGGATACTCAGTTCCTATGAAGGAAACTTTTTTGTCTTTTTTTATTTTTTAAAATATTTAGTAAGTATTTCATTTTAGATTAGTTTTCGACTTGCTGAGAAGTTACAATGATAGTACACAGAGTACCCATACATGCTGTACCCCATTTGTCCTATTAACATTGGTTTTTAAAGTAAATAATAAATAACAATGATCTAAAAAGTCATAAAGGTGAGAAAATATGTAGATGTGCAATATAGTAATCATTTTTTAAACTTGTGTTGTGATTAAAACAAGATGTTCTTACTTGTTCAAGGTCAGATAAAAAAGTGACACATAAATTTAGAAACAGAAGTAGATGTGTTAAACGAAGAATTTTGAGAATGAATGACTTTAATGTCTTTACAATGACTTCAAAATGTGTGGATTCCTGCCAAAAACCAAATCATTACTATTACTTAGCTTGCTAATCTATTTTCCAAAACATGCCCTCTCATTAGTTCCTTGTTCCTATGTAACTTGACCTGGCTTGGTTCCTGGTATGTTTGGAGGCTGAGTAAAGACGTATAAGGTTTTTCTTGATTTAGTGGAAATGCCAGTGATTTTTGTAATGTGAACTTCACAAAGGAAACTGGGTACTTATTTCTTGACCAAAAACAGGACAGTGTTTCTTATTTTCAAAGGAATCAACTATCTTAAACTTTTTGTTGTTGTTGTTTTTCTTTTGGATATTTGGTTGCCACTTATAATCGTAACCAGGTATTTCCTTAGAAACATGGCTCTCCAGGACAATCATTTAAATATAAAGTATCTTTACTAAAATAGTGTTCTACCTGTTAATTATTTTTCTTTTCCATAGTGTAAAACATAATAATAGATGTGTATTTGTTTACAGGTAAAACTTTTATCTTGACCACTAAATAGTAAATGAGATTTTATGTGTGAAGTATTTAGGTGCTTATAGCACACTAAAACTTTCTCATCTCCTCCTTCTCTATTCTTCTCTTTCCTCTCCTGCTGGTTTGTGAAAATCACTTCTCACAGCTATCAGTCACTGTGGCTCTTAGGAGACTTGACTAAATGGTGGTGGAAAGAGTTACAGGAACACAGAAAAGGAGCTAAAGCTGTTTCCACAAGTGTCACGTGTTGAGCAGTGCCTTAGGATTTTACATGTCTTTCATTGCTTAGAACGCTAAACTACCTTGCATCATGGATGTGATTTTCACATTTTACATTTGAGGAAACTTGGCAGGAAAAAGATATGAACAACTTGCCAAAGGTCACATAGCTTAGGAAAGGCTGGAGTGTAAATATGAACTATGTGCCTACAATGGGGGCCACCACCTGGGGAGAAGAATCCCTGCTTCTGAGTGCATGGTGTGCTCTTGATTTCTACCAAGATTCTTCTCCTGCCTCTGCAAATTTCCCAGCATGTAAGGAACACTGGATAAATGAATCATGGTTGAAGAAGTTTCTCTGATTAAAACAGAGGACAGCATAAGGAGTTCTCTGAAGCCATATATCAATTACAATTAAGGCCAGATTTCCTCCTAACTTTCTGAAGCCTCCAGTCAAAGACAGAGGTACGCTATAGTGAACCAAGCACAAACCTGGGACTAAGCATTGTGATAGTCATGGCTCTGCTCTTAAGTTTGTGTGCAGCCCTCAGTTTTCTATAGACGTTGTATCTTCACTGATAATTATGCTAAACCTACATTCACAGCATTGGAGGATTTTTGGAATGAGACACTACCTGGTATAATCATTCATAGATTGTAAAGATAATACTATGGCTTTATTATATTTTAATCTTTGTTAAAATATGAAGATGTCACTTATGACTCATCTAACATTCAGCATTAAGGTAATTTCATCAAATTCTACTGACAGACACTGAAAGACAACAATTAACTTATACACTAAACATAAAGTCAAAATTACACACATACGAGGGCTGTCCAGAAAAAATCCAGCTATTGTCAATATAACATTATCATATTACATGGCTGGATACCTTCCGGACAGCCCTTGAATAACAAAATATGAACAAAAAAGTAAGTTTCCAAAATTAACTTTATCGGTAGCCAATGTACATAACCTATGCATATATAAGCCATTTTAGAAAATGTTGGTATTAGTTTTATACTTGACATAAAATTTAAACTTCATTTATGGTTTGTTTTGGAGATGTATCCTTCATTTGCAACCTTATGCCAGGGAAAGTCCATGTATTAATAGATTCCAAATAACTGAAACAGAGGCAAACTTTTGGAATACAACCTACTTATAATTTCACTCATATAACATAAGTTTTCTATGAGGCTGATACAGCTGAGGACTAAACAATGGTTTATAAGCAAGTATGGAATAGAGAACTGACATTAGAGATATATGAAATAAAATGTATAAAGAATCTAAAAAAAAAATAAAAACTGTCCAAATACACTAGTATAGTTGAAATTGGGTCTGTTCATATGACTAATTATAAAACATGTATATTTTACATTACTAAAAACTGTGAACTTTGAAAAGATGATAAAATAGGAAATATGTACAATAAACATATGAATCTATGGAATCAGAGATCCAGAAAGAAACATTTGTTTTAAATCATAGGCAAAGTAGTGAAGAAAAATTTAAAGAAAATTAGAAGAGAAAATTTTTAAAAGGTCATTTTAAGGAATATTTTCCTTTCTCTTGTAACTTAAATGTATACCTACAATGGAATTTATTAAGGTCAACAGACTTAAATGTAAATTTCAATAAGCTTAGAAGCAAGCACAGCTAATTTGAAATGGGGGGTGGAATTCCCATGACAATAACTTTGCTTTCTAAATTCACCTCCAGTGTGATTTTATTTCATCCTTCCCATTGAAGATTTTGGTATGGATAAACCTACTTTAAAAAAAATACTTTAATAAAACAAAAATAACTTGAAGTTACTTTTTTTGCAAAGTCAGATTTTCATAAATCCATTTAAGTTTATTGCAAACCTTAAAAACAACCATGCAACATTTTTTCCCCAGTCTGTGTAACAGCTTGGTATGTATTTGGTACTTTAAGAAAAAAATATTAATTAACTCGGTATAATTTAGAGTCCTTTGAGATTCACCTTTCCTTAGACCTTTCTGAGATAAAATCATTTGTGGGAAAAAGTTGGGTTTTGGAATGAACAAAACTATACAATCAATGGTTTTGCCCCTTACAACCTTGATGATCTTGGGCAAGTTATTTAACTCTAAAGCTCATATATTCTTCTGATGAAAAAGTAGGGGAATAGTAATAACAGGATTGTAGTAAGGATTAAAGAAGATAATGATATATGAGACTTGTAGAACCTCAAAAATGTTAATGTTTTATGAAATGAAATTCATTGCCTACTACAATTGGTTTTTATAAACTAGATTAGTGGCCTGGATAGGCAACAGATTACACTCAAAATAAATATGAGTTACAATAACATCTAAATTCTAAATCTTTCCCATATTCCAGTGATTGTACTAGGTCTTTCATCAGCATGGCTAATCCCTTGTAAGCTTTATAACAATGAATTAGGTGCTACTGTTGTAACCATTTTGTAGATGAGAAAAACGGAGTATTAGCCTGATATCAAATGACTAGGATATACTAGGTCAGACAATCAATTTCATGAACTCATCTTAGTAAAAGTGCTACATACCTCATTGCTGAATATTACTACAAACACCTTCGAAGTACTCCCCTTGGGAAGCTATGCACCAACGCCAGCACCTAGTCCACCCTTCAAAGCAATTGTGAAACGTTTTATGGAATGGCCATCAGAGCTGTCATCCTACCCAAAGTTGAATTCGCCACTGTGCACTTACCTTGGCAGCACTGTACAAACAGTTTGGTAAGGTGACTGTAGTGATATTCAGCAATCAGGTATGTAGCACTTCTCTAGAATGAGTTCATAAAATTAATTGTCCAACCTCGTATATATGGTGTTAAATGGGAACCAGATGCATTGGAATGTCTACCAACTTGCCTGATTTTATAGCATATTATATTAATGACTTACACAGATTTGTGACCCACACTTAAATTTACTAATTGTAAGTTTATGCTTTTGAGAGTTCTAAATAGTGTTATGAAATAATTATAAAATGAACATGTCCATCTTGTTCTAGCATAAAAATAAATGCTGATAACTTCTGAATGGCTAATGACCTGAAGTAATTTTTGACTCCTTAATTCCTAATTTATGTAGGGAATGACTTAAGTGCTAATAATAAAAGTCCTTCATTTTCTCTACATAATTTTTTGTTCATTTTATCAGTGAAATCATTCATTTTTCAAGGGTTGAAGTGGTGGCCCCAAACCTCCAATACTTTAATTATTGCTATTCTTTATCTTACAACATCAATTAATTGACACCTTAATCTTAAATAATATTATATTAATTATATAGATTGTACATATTGAATCCATACACACCTTGTTCATCCTTAAGTTATTACTTATTTGACATATTTTTCCTTGTCAACATCTTTCATTCATGTTAATTATTAATGTAAGTTATAAAATATTGTCAAAACTTCAGTCAGAAGTCATGGAAAATCATCTATCGATAAAATACAATAATGTAATTTTCTGTAAGCTCTCTATATTTGATTCAAGCTATCTATCTATCAATCTAATCTATCTATCTATTCATTCCTTATCCCCATTATCTGAAAACAAATTTAGAAGCATGGTTGCTTGATGGAGAAGTTGAGAAGTTAATTGAGGTTCACAAGACTGCCAAGTGGAAAACAAAATTGAAATAACTGATATGAAATAAATGAAGTCAACATATTATAAAAAACGAAGGGTGTATAACCATGCAACTCCATGAACAGTGACTAACACATACAGGCAAATGAAAGCAGCTGACCACGTACCCACACACCTTGGCAGAGGTGCACTCCACACTCGTCGGCCACCACCAAGACAAATGATCTCTGATGTCCCTTCCAGTCGATAACCTGATGAGCACGAGAAGGTCAGAGTGTCACCAACCCCAAAGCTGAACCCAATTCGGTTACCGTATTGAGGAATTCCAGGATCTTCACAAGGTTCAAGGTTATATTCTGTAATTAGGTGGAGAAGGAGACAACAAATATGATAGTAGTCACTTTTAAGGTATATTCCTATTATTTACAAACTGAATGCTTTTAGGGCCATACAATTAAAAAGTGACTTCTGTACATTAATGGGAAGATGCAAATGGTACACATGATTTTCTTCCTTTGTAAAAGATCTAATAACTTAATGAATAGTTATTGAATGTAGGAAATGCAATATTGATGAGAAAATGTCACCTTCTGAGTGATAAATTGAAACTGTAACTATATTATATTATTTTTCTGAATTAGAAACATTTCCATTTTACACATTTTTGACTTATATTAATGGCATAATAGATGCATATTTTCAAACACAAAATAACATTTGGAATGAAATCATTTATACTTTTGAAATACATTTTACTTAATGGTTTTAGTCTAAAGGGCAAAGGCCCTTCTTATGACTCTAATATATAGAGTTCAATTAATCCATATTCTGAAAAACACCTGACTTCAGATGCAAGGGTTTCTGTATGACTGAAGTGCCCACACATTGAAAATTGTTATATTACAGATACGTATAGTAGAAGAAAATTTCCTGAAGCAGTGAATGGACACCATGAGAATCAATAGCTGAACACTTTGGAGTATGAGCAGAGTTAATTAAACAACATTACAATTTATATGCCATGCTAAGAAAACATAGTTCATCTAATAATATTCCCAGGGCACAAACTTACTAGATAATTGCAATGAAGAGCAAGAGAAATTGGTTCTTGTGGATGAGTATTAGTACATTGTTTAAAATTTTTATTTGAAAAATTTTTTTTTATTTGGACACACATTTAACATTTTTAGGTTAAAACTGTCTTCATTTACTATTCACTATGGAATACCTAAATTATGTAATGACATATATTTCTATGCAAATGCTAGAAAAATAGTTGAAGAACAAGATTACTGTTTGTATGATTTTTATATATATTTATATTATGTGTGTTAGAAAATTGACATAGGATTTAATTATTATTATGTTAAGAAACAACTAATTTTATCACGAGTCCGTGTAACTAGAAAGTAGAAATCTAAATGATAAGAATACTTTTCATTCACTTTGGTCTTATCAATTTTGTTTTTTGGAATCCAAGTCATAATGTTGCCTGTAAACAAATAACTACATTAATTTATTTCTAGATCATCTAGTTCCAAATGAATAAATTAAGTTTATCTGAATCTTGCCCTGTAAACTATATCTTTTCCAAGACACATAAAACTAGAATAACACTGGTTTAATTTACATATTATTTTTAGGTCTAATTGAAACTTTAAAATATATATTTGAATTTTCACTTTAAGTTCACTAGTAATTTTAGCTAGTTTTGCCCTCTTTTAGACGCCTACAGGAGTGCAAGTTAAAAAAAAAGTAATAATGTACCTCAAGTGAATTTTTAGGAAATTAACTTATTTCTTCAAGAAATTTCAAACTTTCCTTAAATTTTGTTGAGAGCTATTCCTTTGCTGTTTTCTTTCTTTTTCCTCCTCTCTGTTATTTTTCTTTCTCTGTTTTGTCATACGTAAGTTATGGTCCCGCTTTTAAAAATCTGATTTTGTTGTTGTTGCTGTTATTACCAAAAGAGCTTTTGTCATGTGTCTGTTTTCTTACCAGAGAATGTAATATTGAATCCTTCATATGATATTGAAAAATCTGAAATGAAGCGTAGCTGAGCCCTGAAATTTCCATAGAGACCAGCATTGATTGTTGAAGGAAGTTCTGAGCCAGTCAGACGTGCCAGTGGTTGGGTAAAACTACCGTTCTCTGTGATCAGTAAGTAGTCGTGATGGTCTTCCAAATGAAATGTATGGAAGTTGAACTGTACACCTATTAAGACAAAAAGAAAAATTAGACTTACAAAGTATAAAGTATAGCAGTAAAACAGAAAAGTTACCAAACAAAAACAAAACCCTCCTTGTAACCAATTTCTCTGAAAATGAAAGTCATTGCTGTAAAATATTCCAAATGTATGTGTGTAGTATAACATCCTGCCTTTTTAAAAAGTTTTTCCTTCAATGTCCTTATAAGAGTAAGTCATGTAGGGAGTTCCCTGGTGGTGTAGTGGCTTAAGGCTTCAGTGCTGTCAACGCTGTGGCCTGGGTTTGATTCCCAGCCAGGGAACTACCCACATAAAAAAAAAAAAAAAGTAAGTCATGTCTTAAAAACTATTTGCAAATGAAATCTTAAAATCAATGCCTGAAAAGAAATGACTTAAATTTTCTGAAAATATCAGGGAAATTTTATATTCTTTATCTATAATAGAAGTGCAACTTTCTGGTAAATAGTTTACATATCTCCTTCAAGTCTTTCTGCAACCCACCCCCCCAACAACATAGCACCCAATTTCCAAAAATGTTTAATTCTACTTTAGAAGAGAAATAAAAAGTAGGCATAGGGAGGAACTATTTGTTAAATGAATTTGCTTTTCACACACTTAAACCTGTGCACATAATATACGGAAAAATGCACGTATAAATGTTCATTCAACTCAATGAATTTTCACAAACTGAACACACCTTTGTAGACAGCACCCAAATCAATGGACACTATTACTTACAGCCAGAGCCCCCTTCATTCAACTTTTTGGTTATCATTTCACTTTGCCAGAAGTAACCACTCACGCAACATCTAACAGCATAAATTAGTTTTACTACATTATATAGATGTTTCTGTAGTTTCTATAACAGATGAATATAACATGCACTCTGAGTTATTTTATGCAACATTAGGTATGGGAAATTCACCTTTGTGTGTAGTTTGTGGGTTATTTTTAATGATGTATAGTATAGCATTTCATTTTGTGAATATACCACACTATTTATCTATTCAACAGTTGATGGTCAACGTTTGCATTTTAGCACAAATATTGACAAGGCTGCCAAGAGCATCCAAGTATGTCTTCTGAAGAACATACGTGCTTATTTCTGTTGGGTAAATTACTGGGTCATGATACTGTTTTACATAGTGGTTATGCCAATGTCCATTTCCATTGCCAAAACTGGTTGCTCTGTATCCTCACCAATACTTAAAAAGGTTTGATTTTTTGATTTGTTCCATTCTGGTAAGTAAGGTGTGTGGCATTGCACTGCGGTCTCACGTGGGTTTTTAATGATGTCTAGAATACATGTAAAAGTCTAACAATTACACACACATAAACCATGCTATGTATAAGATCCTAAATGAAATACATAATTACTACTTTATTCATCTTTTCCTTGAGTGCTTTCTTTTTTTAATTGACCTAAAGAAGTCACCCAAATCTTTATTCAAAACCCCAGAACGCCTGAGTATTGTATCAGTGACATTTTGAAAGATTCATCTGCATTTCAGTTTCAAATGCTAGGTATTTTTATAGTTCTTATTGTTTCTTAAAACAAAAAAAAAAGTGATATAAAATGAGACTCAAACAAATAAACCAAAAACATCAGCAATGTTATTACTACATAATGGACCAGTAACCTTTTTGGGGGAAAGATTTAAAATGTATAATGATATTGTTTTTCATATTCTTTTTCAAAATATATTTTTTTCTCCTTAGTGCCCAAGAATCTAAGAGCCCTTTTAGAAAAAGTTGAGAAACTGAGTTAGTCTTCAAATGTTCTTCAGTATAAACGTGGTAACTGCAACTGCCACATGTAAATGAGAATGTGGTAGATGTGGCAAGGAGAAGATGCTTTGCCATCTAGATTAACTGTGTCCTAATTTAAAAAATAACAAAATGGTAGAGATTCACCTAAGTTGATATGATTTTTTTAATAGAATAAAACCAAGAAAAACTTGGCAGATAATAGGAGAGGAGATGGACAAAAGACAAGAAAACACTCATTATGCATACAATTTATATTTTTTTAGAAAAATGTGCTTGTTCTGATACTCACTGAATTAGTATTTGGGAAAACTCAAAATTCTATTAGATTGCAGTACTAATAAGCCCACTGTCAAGTGTTACATAGCCTTTCTGAGCTTTACTTTCTTCATTTGTAAAATGGGGTTCCATTAGGGTATCTTGAAGTTGAAATGAGATAACACACAGCAATGACTCGGCATAGCGCTTTTGTAAAGAGGAAGTGCTCAGCAACTGTTAGCTATTGTTTTTGTTCAATCCTTGAACATGAAAGCTATTTTTATTTCATGTCACTCAATCCTAGCTAGTCACTTTATAAAAGGTAACTTTCATTTATCAGATTATGGTTTAAAGAATAACATTTGTTTTCACTACTGCAAAATAATGTAAGACCCTCAAAGTTCTGCTAAAGGTTAATTAATCCAATAAGAACATGATATGAAGAACCTATTATATTTCAGGCAATATGGATTTCAAGATGTCGAAGACTGTAAATAACTCATGATCTGAGGGAAAAGATACATAAACCAAAGTTTAAATATTCTGCCAAGTGCTATAAAGTGATTAATACAAGTCAATATAGGAGCATAGAAACAGAGGTAACTAATTTGCCAGAGGGGTCAATAGAGTCTTCTGAAGGCAATGCCTTCAAAAGTCAGCAGAAGTTTGTGGAGGAGCGCCTTGGAATAGATTTCTCAGGGACAAGGGCAAACAGGCAAAGACACAGCCTTAATAGGAAAATGGTGTTTGACGAAGAGGGAGAACAAGTCAGTGGTTTCGACATCCTGGTACTTTTCTGTAAGAGTGACTATATTTAAGAAGCCCAATTAAGGCAATTTATGTTACAGACATATATGAAAAAACTTGGGCTTAAAGTAAAAATACCAACAATATCTCAGTTTTAGGTATTGTCATGGTACCAACTATGGATTTGAGGGTGCTATATTGTCTCATGTGTGAAGAGTTGGTTTTCTCTCCATCTGTATACTATAAAAATATATTTTATGTAAGGACAATCCCACCTGTAAGAGTCTAAGGTGTTCTTTTTCATAATGTAGATTTCTTTTCTCAAGATCGCTAGTAGACTACATATAATAAACATATTGATTTCCATAACATGTTTAAGAAAAATCTCATCTGGTATTATTGTAAATAAAGAGCAATATGATACGGTAGTTAACTGGATTTGAAATGGTCAAAGAATTGTGCTCATTATAAATACCTTCACTTAGTGTTAAGTGGTAAAGAGATCACAGATAGTGTCTTCGAAGTTTCTTAAATATTTAGATCTGTCTTACTTAAGATTTTTATAAAATTCTAAAGTCTTGATGGTTATGATTATTTAAGAAAATTCTGACTGTATAATATAAATGTAAATAAAATATAAATAATTTCAAAATGATCTCACAGGGACTCTGGATCAAAACTAATATGATGAAATGTAATAGGAATAAATATAAAAGCCTGAACCAAAGAGAAAAACCATTACACAATTACAGAATTTTAGGAATTGAGTTTAACTGTAAAGTCCCAGTGATTAAAAAGAAATGATTTAGATAAGAAGTGGGTGGAGAGATGGGTGAGAAAGGTGAAGGGATTAGAAAGTACAAATTGGTAGTTACAAAACAGTCACCACGATGTGAAACATAGTATGGGGAATATAGTCGATAATGTTATAAAAACTATGTATGGTGTCAGGTGGGCACTAGACTTTTCAAGGGGAGCAGTTCATACATCATATAAATGCCTAACCACTGCACATTCCACCCGAAACTAATATAATATTGAATGTCAACTACAATTTAAAAATATATACATTGTCAGAGTATGGCATGGGGGATATAGTCAATGGTATTGTAAAAACTATGTAAGGTGTGAGATGAGTAGTAGACTTGGGGTTATCACTTTATGAGGTATATAAATGTCTCATAATTACGTTGTTTTGTACACCTGAAACTAACAATAAAAAAGTATAAAAAATGAAAGGTAAAAAAATTAAAAAATTATTCAATTGACTACAAACGCATTATGCATTAGTATTATATAGTATGACTTCACAGCCAAAAAGTTAATAAAAGCAAGAGGCTTCATTAACAGAAATAATTTTGAGAATTTGATGATGCCATACTTCATTTTCTTCTGGAAAAATACGTGTTTTCGAATATTGATATCTCTGGCTATCAATAAAACGGAACATATCGAGAGGAAGGTGATTAGAATGGTGATGACAATGGAAATCCTTACTATAAAGACTGAAGCAACAGAGGGTGCTTAGGCTGGGAAGTAAAGGCTGGGATGACAGTTTGGGTGCAGCAGACATGAAAAATATGGTGGCCACAGAATATTGACTTGGTATTTTTAAGAAACTTTAGGTTGGAGCAGAGATTATGGTTTACTTACTTATTTTCTAATTCTAGGAGGCAGTTACAGAAACAATTTTCAAACAACTAAAATTCTATAAAAATTGAGGAACTTTTCAACCAGGAGGTAAGTTTCCTATCAATGAAAGTATGAATATCAGGCCAGATCGTCCTGTTTCTGGAACACTGCAGAAATTGGTATACTGGAAGAGAAGTTAGGCAATACAACCTTGATAATTTCTGTCAACTTTAAGAGATTATCCTTCACATAATTTTGCATACACTTTGAAATAGTTGTACTTCTGACAAACTTTGTTGGCTTTTAAAAGCAAGACACTTAAATCTGCATTTCTTGCCATGTAAATACAGATTTAATTAACACTTGCAACCTGTGAAGATGCAAAACCTTAAGTGCTAATTAAACCTCTATTTACACAGCAAGCAGTATGCAGCCCTCCATTTTCTGGTATAATACAAGGAAGCTTATTTTAAACTTCATTAATCCACTGTGCATAAGAATAATAGAATGCTTTGGTTAACTTTGAGCAGTTTTGTATTATGGAGAACAAAAACTACGGTTTATCACATCTTCCCCCTTGCTCCTGTTGTTCAATACCTTATTACTCATTTTTACAACATGTTTTCTTAGTAATATTTAATTTCATTATAATAATAATAATCCCTATATAATCCTCACCCTCAATAAAATAATGCTTAATTTTAAGGCAAACTTCATTTGTGAAAACACAATGAATTCAAATATATTAAAAACAAACTTTAATTTTTCAAATTGTAATAGCATCTTCTCATTGTTAGGATTTTCTTTAAAGATTTTTTTATAGTACAGTCAGTAAGTACAAGATAATAGCAAAAAAAACATAAGAACAGTATAACAACAAAGCTAAAAGAAAAATTACTTTTCCAAAGAAGTTTTTAAAGTCAGAAATGAACTCTTTTTCAAAAAATTAGCACATGCAGATTTTCTGGAAAATAGCTTTAATCCATTTTTGTTTTTGATATATTAGGATGACCATTTCCCATTGTTAAGTTATTGCCTTAATCACTTACATTGGTAATTTAATAGTTTTTGTTTTATTGCATGGATGAACCATATTTAGAACCACAGGGCCTTTCATTTATTTGTTCAAAAACATTTGTTAACATCTACCATATGCACAGTGCAATTTTATGCTCCTGCTCTAATTGTGTGAGATAAAGCTGGAGTTCTGACAGAAAATTTGAGAAACAGATATTCCTAGAATGATTATACATTTATATGGGTAACATATTATAATAAATAAATTAAATAAACATTTTAAAAAGTATATAATACAAACTTCTAAATTTTGAAGTTGACATCTTAACACTATGCCAGAGACAAAAATCATCCTGTTTGAGATTTTGTTGGTAAGAAAATTTCAAATAACATTAGTTTAACATATAAAAAGAAAATAAATCTCTTTTACAACCACTCTGGTAAAAACAGCATCTTATAATACCATAGAAAAGTAAATATAATACTCTGTTGTACTTACTCAAATTTGTTTTAGTATATTTTACAGTTGATCTTTTTTTGCTCATAAAAAATCACATTGTAAAGGATAATGCAATAAAAATAGATGCAATAAAAATTCAGAAGACAGACCAATTATCATTGTATGAGGCAAATTACCTTTTCCGTGGGTTACATCAACAGTCCACGTACAATTCAGAGAATTTGGATAAAATTCTGGGTAACCAGGTGATAAGATTGTTCCACTAGGCCCCCTAACATCTCCTCCACATAATGCTGAAAATACAAAGAAATACAACCATATTATCAGTCACAAAGAGACAGAGGCTGAACAAATCTCTTCTCTCCTCTCACAAGATAGAATGAATCTGATTTTCTTAGCTTAAGCTACTTTCGGGTAATAACAGTAATACTAGAAAATCATTCCATCCATTTCAGCAGTAGAGAAGAAAAAGATGTAATATCCTCTGAGAATTAATATTGAACCTAGGAGAAAGTAGCTCAACTTTCTACATCTGAATTTGAAGTATATATTTATCTTATACATTTCTAATTATAAGCACAAACTGGCTGTAAATTTGCATAAACTGGTATAAATTAAATGTGAATAATTAATTTTAACAGCCCCTTTTATTAAGCTCTAAGAAAAAATTGTTAATAATTTATTTTAATAAAATATTTTTAAATTTCTGTTAATAAATTAATTGTTAATTATACAACCTTGTTTCTTTTAAGTTCTTAAAGGGATAAAGGAATGCATAGCATTCCTTTTAAAATAGTAAAGCAAACTGAAAATTTTGAAGGCTGCTTCTGCCTTTCTCTGGGAAATATCATGAACAATAAAAGTACAGATTTTTTGAGCAGGTATAGATTTTTAAGTAGATACTCCAAGATAAAAATAAATAAACATTTATGAACCAAGGTCATAAAATGTGATTTCATGTTCATTTATTTGAGAACAAATCACAGTTCACAATGTCTTCTACCACATTTAACAACTGTCAGCAGTTACAGGATGGTGGATGATTTTATCAGTATTAAACATGAAAGAAAACAAAGACACAGCCAGGTTAAGAATGAATATTCTAGCAGCAGCAGAGATGTTGACTCCTTATTCTACTCCACTTGGAGATAACAACTCTCTTGGACATGGGCAAGAGCAGCAAGAACTGAATGCAATAGAGGGCCTTGTCTGCTCTGATTCCTTGCTCAACTTCCCTGGGACACCAGAAAAGCAAGTTTTGGCTTTATTCTCTTCCATGATTTCTTCCAAGTAGAAATGCTGAGGGGAAGAGTTGCAGTAATCTGGGATCAAATTTTCTAAATAGCGCAGTATCTAACTGAACCATTTCTGATTAGGTTAAAGGTTCTTTGGTCAATAGTGAAACATGATTAATTTAGAATCAATTTTTATTCAGAAATATAAGTGTACATAAAATATAATTGAATTTAAAACACTCTTTCCAAATAACATAATTAATGGTAAAAAGGATACTGTCCTGTTTGACAAACATTCCTTGCAGTACAGGGTCCATAAACTATTTAAAGGCTAAATGTCATCTTTATTCCAAATTCTTAAAATGAATTTGGCATAAATGTGCACAGTACTTAATTTTTGTTTGCCTTAGTTTTCTCATCTGTAAGTGGTGATCATAATAGCACTTACCTAATAGAATTATTTTAAAGATAAAATGAGTTAATATACAGAGGGTGCCAAAAATATATATACACATTTAAAGAAAGGAAATAGCTGCATTAAAATTGTAATACTCAATATACAAAAGATGAATACAAGTCACGTTGACTTCTGCAATTACAAGAGGTGCTCAAAGTGGTTACCAACAGCGCGCAGACACTTCTGATAATGGCAAACTACTGCTTGAGCAACATTGACCAAAAGTGGACACTTGTATCGCTGCACATGCCATTTCAATTTATTCCCAAAGTACTGCCAGTGTAGCCAGTTTTCTATGGTACACCACATCCTTTAAGGTTCCCCATAGGTAGAAGTCAAGGGGTGTTAAGTCAGGAGAACATGGGGGAAACTCAACTGCACCTCTTTGTCCTATCCATTGTCCTGGCAAATGCTTTTGTGCTCCTCAAATGACAATTGTGCTTCTGACGTTTTCTTTGGCTGTGTTGCTCATCGCATGGTGACTTTAACATTCATTTGATGAATGATATCTTTTGAGCAAATGTCGTACTACACACTGCTACCATAATTCAATTCAACTTGGAAAAGTAATACATAGATAACATCTCTTTAAATATGTATACAATTTTTGGCACCATGGTATGTAGAGCACCTGTGTCAGTACCAGTACATGGTAAACCCTCAATCAGTAAGTGTTAGCTGTCATTATTATAACCGTTCACTCTCATTATCTAGCTTGCTTTGCAATCAGCTAATTGTGGACTTAGGTGACACCACAAGAGCTGGTGTGTGTGAGTGAAGCACGCTGTAACTTGAGTACCAAGGCAATCTAGGCCAATTGAGGTTGAGGTCTTGGATTATGGAAAGAAATTCTGCTATTCATTTTTCATCCCTTTACCCAGGAAATTTAGATTAGGTGCCTTAGGGGAAAACGTTTAGATTGGAGAAAATGCCTAATCCAATCAGTTTTCTAGGTGATAGGGTAGTTGAATTCAATTCAAGTCACTGAAAAATTACATAGCTCCTTTACATAAAGCTCAGACAACAGAAATACATAAATAAGTATAATGCAGTCCTTGTCTAGGTACACTCAGAATGAAGTGAGAATACAAAAGAGGCAGACACATCAAGATGAAGGTTCAAAGTGACATGATCTGATCTTTCAAAAAAAGATGACTTGTAAAAATGCAGAAAGGAGATAGAACTGGAAAGGATGGCGTCCACATGGTTAAAGATCATGAATTCCATGATTAGTAACTTGAACTTTTATCCCTAGGCACCATAAGCCCACCAAGCATTTTGACATGGGGTATAATGTAGAATAACCTTAGTGTGAAGCATGGAGGTTGGGAAAAAGTTGAAGATCAAATTAAACTTGATTGTAGTTGTACTGACAGATCATGAGGGTCTGTGGTGCTTCTGGGAAAACTAGATATACTCACTTTTCTTATTAATTAAGTTTAAGCATGTTAGTATACTCAGGCATTATTTTTATCCTCCTTCTTCTTCTAACATTTCCTCCATGCTTTCCTATCTTGGTGAATTTGCTTGTGCCGACCACGTGGCTTTACCCAGGCCTGGCAAGCATTGTTTCTTTATATCACTATAATTTGTCTCAACCATAGGAATGGATGGACACACGCCATGAACAAGTCCAATCATAATGGACGCTTCTCCTTTACTATAGTAACAGGTCTAAATATGGACTGATCAGAGACCTTTTCTAAAATTTTTCTGATTGGAACAACAAGGAAAAACTCATTCTCCTTTGATACTGATAACATGAGGCTATTCACGTCTATCTTACTGAAAGCATATTCTCCATTGTCAATCTCCTATGTGGAAAAAGACTGGCTGCATTTGAAGAGAATTATGTCAATATACAGAGAAAAGCCTAGGTAGAAAAGGGAGAGATCCTTGAAAAGATCTGAATTCATGATTATAATTTGTTGTGGGAAGTACATCACCTCTGCCTTTCCGAAGATTCATGTAGTTGAACAACAAGTTCTGCTTTTATATTTTTTAAAACCAGTTACAATTGGGTTTCTGTCATTTACCATCACAAGAATGCTGACTATTATAAATGGTACTGTACCAAATACAGGAGAAATGTGCTGATGATTCTCTTCAAACCTCATTATAAAAACAAATTGGACTAAAGCTGTTTACTAAAAAATGATGGCACTAAAGGTACTTGAAAATTTAATGAAAAGAACAATGCAATCTTCCACTTAAAAAAGATAAGTATAGAAGTCAGAAATAGTGTTATAAATAAAAATTAAATCCCAAAACTAAATAATGTGTAGATTTACATTGTGCATGTTTTTTGATAAAGCGTGTATAAAAGCACTTCCCAATCTTAAGGAAGCAGTTTCTTCCACTGTTTTTCATGTCCTTTCTGAAGAATGAAGCAGTTCTGACTTATTCTTCATAGAAACAAGGAAGCAACAAGGACACTGGTAAACTATTCATCATAACCAGAACCTTGCCACCACAGGGCACTCTGGGTGCACTGGCACTGTGTTGCGTAGCGATGCAGAATGTGAATTGGCGCATGTTGCCTTTCCAGGTAGGAAGTAAATATCCCTTCAGTGCATTTATCTGATACCAATTTGATATTTTCAATGCCATTTTGTGAAAAGGTCTAAACACAAAATATGTACTTAAATGACTACTTCAGCACATTTAAAAAATGCATCTTTAGGCAAGAGGTAAGTTTGGTTGATTAATTAATATTTATTCTTTCTTTTTTAATGATTAGATAACAAAAATGGCCAAAATTCAAGATTTTATTTAAAAATATGAAATATTAATAGTTATGCTAAGCCTCACTGATACAAAAATAAAGACTATATTGATTCATTTTTGGTTTATAAATCAGTTTATTTTGCTTGAATGAATTCTTACCGTCACAGGTTGGAAGTGGATGACTCCACCAGTGGTTTTTTTCACATAGAAGAGGCTCTTCATGGCTCAGCCTGTATCCTGGATCACAACTAAATGAAACAGTAGATCCGATGGAGAAATCATGACCATAGCGACGGCCATGCACAGGTATGCCAGGGTCCAAACAAGAATAGGTGTTCACTGTAACACCTGGTAAACAAAGGGAATATGACAAAGAGTAGTAAGCTTGGCAGGGATCAGATTTGCTGAAATTAATTTCTATCTCCAAACAACTATGAATGATGATTTTCACAAATAAGTTAAGGTGCCCATAGCTTTATTTTGAAGACCAGCAATTTGTTTAACAAATTTGTTTTGACATTTCCACAATGACCATTTGGGTCATTTAGTTAGATAAGAACTCAATGAGAATATATAATTATCTATCAAACTTTGTATTACTATAAATTACATATGTGTGTGTGTGTGTGTCTGTGTGTGTGTGCAATCATAGCACAAATCAATGTTTCTTGAGCTTATTATATGCCAGAAACAACTTTAAAAATTTTGCAACATTTGCTTCATTTAGTCATTAAAAGAATTCTAGGAAATTAGTTTCATCATTAAAACTTGATTGTTAGGTGACTTGCACTTTGGAGCCCTTGTCCGTAGCTATTATTATACTTAATATTTATCATGTGTTTCAAAAATTCAAAAATTTTTAATCAACTTCTAAATTTGAAGTTTATCGTTTAGATAGAAAAATATATAAAAAAGAGTAGAGGCATTTTGCCATATATGAAAGTATGAACGCCAGTACCTTTCTAAGTAAAACAGTGCAGCTGCTCTCGCAGCTACTTGGGATTTTCAAAAAGTCTGAAATCTTCCTTGAGATTTATAATCCTTAGCTGACATCATACCCTGATGATGCTTTTCCCTGAATAAGACATGAGTTCCCCACCTTGGCATTATTGACTTTTTGGGTAGAATATTTCTTAGCTGTGAGTCTGTTCTGCTTATTAAAGCATTTTCAGCAGCATTTCCCAGCCTCTACCTCCTAGATGCCAACAGCACTCCTGTAGTCATGACAATCAGAAATGTTTCCAGATACTGCCACATGTCCCCTGGGGTAACAAAACACTCCCAGTTGAGAACTAGGGTATAAGTTTAGAAAAAATCTTATTCTTCCGAAAAGGGAGATTTAAACAATGAATAACTATTGCTTTTATATTCCAAAAATTAATACTTAGCATTTTCAAAATTACATATCTTATTAAGTGGCATTCCCATGAGAAAATATTTATTTGTATTAGCTATGAATTTTAAAATGAAGCTAAACAAAATACTAAAAAGTATTAATAGTTCAATTTTAAAGTGATAAATTGCACATTTTAAGTATATTTATCAACAATATTCACTTCATTTAAATATGAGAAACTAAGATATAACAGAAAATATTATCTCCAACACGATTACTTTTACCTGCTATATTCTTCTTCTAAATAGGACTATTCTTCTAGGTACCCAGGGCTTTGAAATGCTCATTCATCTTTGAATCCCTCTCAGATTTTTTTGTTTGTTCAACCAAGTTTGTCTCGAAATCCACCCTCATTGAAAAGCATAATATAATTGATTCTCTCTTACCCTACTCAAGGTCTTAATCACTTCAAGTCTATAGCCTGGGCTTTTCCTTCAGTATCTTTCATCTTCAATCAATTCTATACACAATTTGGACATACAAGAGGTATACATACCCTAAAACTTGTTATTTCATTGTTTTTGTATCCTACTGTTAATGGCACCAAGTTCAAAGTCAGCATCCTTAAATTTAAGATTCCCAAACTGAACTCATTACTCTTAATTTCCATTATCTCCCAATATTCATTTTCATTACCAGTCAGGTGAATCTCCCCACTAGTTTTACACTTTTTTCCCCCTCAGCCATGAATACTCTCTCAATTTTCCCCCAAATTTACACAATCTTCTCAATTTTTAACTGACAAATTCAGATATACCATCCTTCAAATCTTGATCTTCTAATGCTCTAGCTCATATATGTGAGAGGGAACTCAGATAAAACCAGAATTAACATCTGGAGGGCAGAACCCTTGTAATACAGGCTTCCTCTGTTAGGTGAGTGTTCTAGGAACCCATCTGCCTCAGCGTACCATCTGGCGTTGTCGTGAAAGCTGCATTCGGCTTCAGTGAATTTTTTTGGAGATTCATTCGAGGTATTTGCCCATTTCGTGATGGGTGATTTATGGAACAAGTCGCATGACAATGCACCTGCCCACACCATGCAGGGTATTCAGCAGTTTCTGACCAAAAATGGCAGGACCCCCATGTCCTACCCTCCCTACTCATCCTTTCTTGCCCTAAGCAACTTTTTGTTTGTTTGTTTCTCTGGATGAAAAACATCCTCAAACAATAATAGCATTTTGCCAATGTGGAAGAGGTGAAACAAAAAATAGCAAAATCATTACAAAGCATTAAAATTGATGAGTTCAAAAACTGTTTTGTTTAGTGGAAAAAGCATCTCAATAGGTGTACTGCATCAAACAGAATACTTTGAAGGTGACTGAAGTTTAAACATGTAAGAATAACTACACAAATTTTTTAATAAATCAATTTTGTTTTCTTGGGTCACCCTTTGTAACTTTCATCTATTCAAAACTCTTATGCTGTAATGATACCTGAAAAAATCAGGGAAGTGAGGGTTTGAAGAGGTCAATAAAATGTAAGTTATGGTAAAAGCAAACCAAGCAAATTTAATTATCCAAACGTGATTTTATTTGTTTCAGATTACTCAGAATAGAAAGGTCAGTGAAAGTACATGTTTATTTTTTGATTTGTACTTCTTGTCTCTCCACTGATGGATGAAATAAGATGATACATTAATGTTCCTTATTGTACTCTATATATATCTAGAAGAGAAAGACTGAGTGGGGTAAAAAGTGGTCCCGGAAAGGGAAGAAAATAGAAGTCTGGAGTGCAAGCAGTACAGCATGGCCAAAAACCTGTCCTATGGAATTTTGGTCCATTGGAGAAATCTAGTTTTCTTTTCCAAATACATTTAATTAAAAAAATAGAAACCCACCAAACATCAGATATATTTTTAAAGTTTTAATTAGTGTAATAATTCATGTTTTACTCTACTGACATTGAGGTTTGTGACTGGTTTGTTTAAAATAGATGGTTTGGTTACCATAAGCTTGGGAAATTTATAAAGAGATAACAGATGAGGTTTGTGTTTGTTTGTTTTCCTGATAAGAAAGAGTTCCTGATGCTAGAGATTATTTCACAACAGTAAGTAAACCACAAGAGAAAATATGATAAAAATGAGAGGAAGTTATCTTTTGGAAAGCAATTTAAAAAGAAAGTTACTGCCTCCTAGCAAATTTGACCAAAACTGATATCCAGTGTCTGTCATTCTACTTCTCTGCGCTTGCCCTCCACTCTGCCAATAATAAGTTGGAGTAAGTTAACAGGGCCTATAGGTGACAAACACTTTGACGATGACAAAGACTCTGCCTTGATCTGATTTTTTATGCCTAATTCTTGATCTAACTTTGGCAGACTCCTCAGAATCCTTCTTTCAACTAAACATCACCCCTAGATTCTGTCCATGGCTCATTTAGTCCAGTTTTAGCAAAAATCCTTTTGGATCAGTTTATTGAAAATCCTCCTCCCTTGGTATCTGATCAAATCCCTCAGTGTCCCTCCCTCAATATCTTATCACCCTGCCCTGACTTTAGCAAAACTCCTGTCTGGTATGTGAAGCCAGAATCCCCTTACCTGCAATGTTCCCACTTAAATTTCTACCCACTGGTTCCCATTGTGCTCCTTGGCTATAAATTACTACTTGTACTCAGAGTTGCGCTCAATCTCTCTCTCCCCTAATATTAAACAAAAAAATTATTATAGTATAAATCTGCTTTATTGTCCTTAACAAGTTTTATGAATAATTTCTTATTTTGTAACAATGGAATAAATTTGAGTTTGACTTCCCATTTTTATTCCTAATTCGGATCAGTTTTTATAGGAAAAACATAAAAGCTATTATTTATTGACCACTTACCACATCTTAGCTGTTACAATAACACTTAGCATGTGTGGTTTCATTTCATCCTTAATCTAGTCCTGTGTGTGACACATGATACAGACCACATATCTTGGTTGAAATGGGATTGAATTGTGATTAATTGGGCGTAGGCTATAGCAATAGACCAATGTGTCTGCCTATTTGTTTTATATTGATAAAAATTAATTGCTAGTAAGAATTAATGTTGAAATCAAATTCAAAAAATGACTACTCTGACTCAGCCTTAACAAATACCATATTTTTCCATGTATAAGATGATACTTTTGTCTAAAATTGTTAGACCAAACATTGAGAATCATCTTATACACAGGAGTAACCAGTTGATATGATTTCTTAATGTTGGGTTAGAAAAGTAGGGGTCGTCTTATATGGGAGCATGTTATACATGGAAAATTATGGTACATATTAAACTAAAAATTTCAATTAAGGTCTTTTAGTTTATTTGCATTTTCAAGTATGTGTTAATCTTTGTGTTGCATTTTAGAATAATGTTTACTTCCATTTTAGAAATGTACTTCCATGACACAAAGGTCTAAATAAATGGAAGCTAATATAATTAAATAATATTGTAGATAAGAAAATTAAAAGAAAAAAGCAACAAATATTTATTGACTGTGGTTTTAAAGACCCATGAGCCCACAGACTAGATGTACAGGAAACACCCAACATGAAATATAAAGTTATAAATTTCAAATGCAAAAATCTTTTCTCAAGGGGAAAGGTGTCATAGGAAACTTGAATATAAAAAGATGTGATAGCTATCTGCACTTGATTTAAAGATATCTTGCAGCAACTCTCTTAAATGTACTGTTAGATTCTTTTAGGACAACTGTTTTTCATGCAAAGATATATGGCAATCTATTTTCAGATGAAAATGTGTATATATATAAATTGATATGCATGTACCCACCCATACATCATATGTAATATGTCCACATGTGTATAAACATATCAGATACTTAAAAATAAAACTGAGGCTTGTGTCTATGTATATACTAGTATTGACATTTCTTAAAATATAAGACATAGTTCAGACTTCTTTAACAAAATTATAAATTTTAAACGAGATTATTATAAGCTGATTCTAACACTGTAAATTACAACTTAATTAAATGCTTTAAGACATAGCCTATGACCAGTTATGTTAGCTGTATTTAAATATATGTGCATATATTTTACTTTTCAATGTTAATATAATTTTCAATATTTTATACAAAATAAAATTTAATATTTTAAATGGAAAATGTGTGCAATTACTACGGGTAAAATATAAAAGAATGATTAAATTTATGAAGTAAATGTTACAAGAATTTGTCAATATTCATCTACATTTTAGATTGACATTTACTGCTTATGGAGATTGTGCACAGATAACTAATACGTGAGCTCATTTTTAAAATTTATTTGATACTTCTGACATTTGCATAGCATTTGCTTTCATACTGATATTAGATAGATATCGTTAGAAAATATATTGCAGAATTTATTAAAATATACACCTGGTAAATGATCAGCATTTCTATAGGCCAAGAGGAGCTTTAATTTTTTTTTTTAATAAATCTCGTAGTTCTTTTAATGATACAATTGTAAAAGGTAAAATTAAATGTAAGGAAAACAAGATAGGAAGAAATAAAAAAAATATTGGCATTACTTACTTTCATAATGAATCTTGAAACCATTATTAGAACGGCTGTTGTCTGTCGTAAATAGAAGGTATATAAAATTACTGCTACTGAACAGAAACTGGGGCACTTGTGTGCCATTGTAAGATCCAAGCAAGGGTGACAGAAGATTTGGCCCATCATGAACTTCCAGAACATCATAATTTAGTTCAGTCTGAAATCTAAGATTAAGAGACATGTGAAAATGTATGTGTTAGAATAATAATACTGTATAGGAAAATACCTTAGACTGCTAGTTAAATTATGATTTTAAACTTCTACCATTTTTATATTATACTTTTTCTTCAGCTTTTCATATATATATATATATATATATATATATATATATATAATCCAAGATCCCTCTCATTTGCTAATACCCAAGTTATAAACTCTTATTCTGAGGGAAAATTAGCATTAAAAAGGTATGTGTATATATTTGTTTTTTATAAGATTTCTTTCAAATGTTATGGATTGTCCTCAGTAAATAAATGGCCTTTTCCCAAAGGAGATGTATTTCTGGAGTCAGCATTCTTTGCTTTCCTGGTTTCTATGACAAACTATATAATTTATATTTACTCTTCAATCAGAAAAGTAAATTTTCATCTTAATTGTATATATATTTCAAATCTGACCTCTACCTAACATAGCACACATATTTTTGCCATTAAAATATTTATATAGTATTTATTTCAAAATGGTAGTTCTAATTATAAGTAGGTAGTAATAATGATGATGTAGTTGATGTTTACAAAGTGCCTGAAAGATTGTTGAATAATTTATCTACATTAGTTTATCTAATCTTCCCAACTACCCCTGTAAGTTAGCTCCTATTATTATAATACTCACTTTGCAAGTAAGAAAACTGAGGCCTGCAGAACTTAAATAGTATTATGTTTTCTCAAATGACAGAGCTAGGCCTCAAACCCAAATGTCAGTCCCAATCCACTATGCTATGCTGGCTGGTTTTATTTTCAGATTCTTGGTTGTTGTTGCTCCTATCATTTTCAATTTTTTAAAAGACACAATTGTGTTATAAATTGCAATCAACACAGAGCTACCTTTAACATACATAACATATTAATAAAATAGCATTTTGTATTCCTTCCAATTCAAGATTATACCATTTTCTGAATCTGGATCAGAAATCTTTGCTATAAAAGAACTTCACATGGTATCCTGAAAAACTGAGTATCTTAGTTCCTTGCCCATGATGATCCTACAGGCCAGGAAATTCTTTTCCTACCCTCACCAAGGTTTTCTTAGAGATGTTTCAGTGTTCAGCTTAAATATGTCCACAAGAAGCTCTTTCCTAACATGAAAGTGTAGGTTTGTTCCCCTCCTATACTGCCACAATTTACTGTACTTTTTGTGATACCAATCACAGTTGTGTATCCTTGTTTGATAACTGTCTCCTTTAAGAGTCTATAAGGTCTGTGAGGGCAGACAGTGTCTGTCAATTCTTTGCATATAGCAGACACACAATAAATATTTATTGGATAAATATAAATGAATGAATGATGTGGTTTACAGACAAAATTATCTTTCTTTTCTCTAGGGCTATTTCCAAACTGAAGAAAAAAAAACAATATATTTGGACAGTTTTAACCATGCATTTTCATCCTTATAAAATGTATCTTTCAGTACATTTTCTGTAAGTAGGTAACTCCACTACACTTTGAAAAATAATTTTCAGTTGAAAGTATACCAATTTTCAGATAACCACTTTTACTATAACATCTGTCTTTTCTAGCATTGCAACATTAAAACATATAATTTTGCATATAAACAAGTGCAGACAAAGAGAACTCAAAATCTGGTCAAAACAAATTGAACGGCCAATTTAAAAATTAGAAAATTTATTATATTATAAAATCTCTGATATGATTATGAACATGGCATATAAGTAGTCAAAATTAAGTGTGTAATTTAATGGTATTTAAGAAGTACAATTGAAATACTTTTCAATATGTGCCACTGTTACATCCTATCAAGAAATATATTTAGTAAAATTAATGGATTTCATAAGTTAATCTTACTTTTTATTTTGTAACCTGGAATATACTGCATTTGTCTAAAATACCTTTTCTAATACGATAATTTAGAAGGGAAAATGTAGAAGAACACACATATTTGCAACTGTGCATTGTGTATTCATTATTTGGTTGTTTTATAATCAACATATTAGAATATTGAAATTGGAGTTTCATTTTGACAGCTAGTCAGCTGATAATAACCAAAGTAAAATGCATAGGAGCATCAGGGATTACTCTGAACTGAAATACAAAGAAACTTAATTCTTTATAGAGTTAGGACCACTAACTGGTGATAGAGAATATTGTTAAGTAGGAGTGAAACTTTAAAAAGAATATCATCACGATTTGCCCTAAAGAACTATAAAAATGTGTTATAATAACAAAGGAAATGATGTTACACAATTTTTTTCATTTTATGCTTTAAGATGTATAAATTTCTCATGAATTGACTCTATCTAATGTTCATGTGTTTATCATATTAAACTTATTGTTTATCATAAAAACTGTTTGTAACCACTACATGATATTAAAAATGCAACTAGATCTATTTTTTTTCCATTTTTGTTATCTTTTAAAAACATTCTTGATGTAATTCAAACCCATTCTAACTAAACTGGGATCGTCCTCATTGACTTAAGAAAAAATTGCTCTCTGTAAGATACTGGTAGCTTGTGGTCAAGTTGCAGAGGACAGAAAAAGGAATAAAAAGGAATGTAAATAAAACAGGCTTAGCATAATTCATAGTAAAATGAGTTTAGTTAACAGCCGTCAAATATTAAGAAAACTTAGGAACTGCAAAGAAACAGCAAAAACTTCTCTGACGATCTGGGTATAACACTTGTTAACTGTGTTTGGCTGCTAGAAAGAAAAACATTAAAAAATTATGTATGTTCACTGGCATCATTTGTTACTTTGCTTTGTATTGGATAAAAATAAATTTCTGAAAATTTCACTGAATTAAGCTACTTCAGATTTCAAAAAGCTAACTAATAGCTCATATATTTGTAATGTTTCTTAGGATTTTTCTGTAGTTTAATTCTAACCAATTGATACACTTGAAGATACAGAAAAAAAGAACTGTAAAACAGTTATGCCACCATCTTTATTATGTTATCTACTATTTTAAAATCATTTTCAACCAAATTAATTTGTTATTCATGAATACTAGAAAGCAAGTGACAAAACCCTGTAATAAATATAATTGATTATTTATTTATATATTCCAATTCTATAAAAAAAGATTCTCAGAATGAGAGAAACTGTTAATGAGTTGGAAGTGACCTTACAAGCACTTGGTTGGAATGCAGAAGGAAATAAGTTTTTTCAATAATGTAATTCTTGTTAGATACTTCAGAGATATCTTGTTTCTTAAAACAATGTTAAGGGAAATTAAAGTGCTAAAATATGAAGTCACTAAACAAGGAGTGACACGTGTACTTATTTCTGATTTCAAACTACTTTATGCTATTACCCTAACAGATAAAACTCTCATTTATTTTTTAACTTAATTAAGTCCTTGGCTCATTGCTTTGCCACTGAGTTACTAATCACCATGTGACAGGTTTAAGATGTGGATTATTTTAAAGGCACCAGCTTCCTGATAAAGCACATGGTGTGCAGACATCCCTAATACAAAATCTTAAACCTGTAAAGGGTTTTAGGAAAGAAGAATGGGAGAAGATCTTTAAATAATTTTCCCTTCGAATAACTCCAGCTCAAGAATCCTATGGGCATGTGCACACACGTACGTGCATGTGTGATGTAGGAAAAATTCAATCATCAGAGCATAATTCTGCTATATTTATATTATATGCTTACCATAGAATACAACGCTTACAGAGGTTTCTTTCATTTTTATTAATAGAGGGGTTAGAAGACAAGGAAAGTCAACAATGTAATTGGGAAATTATATAGACACTTCTTTTTGAATTTTTGAATAGTGATCCAGTCACAGATCAGAAACTTCATTCTTTTAAGATTTTAATCATCAATGTTACAATCTTTTACCATAAAGGTAATTTGTAATACTAATTCAAAATCAGTAATACTAATTTTTTTAGAGAAAAAAACTCAACTAACCATTCACTAGTACACATTAATTTGATACAGTCATTTTTCTGAGGGAGTTGTAAGTATAGGTATACATGGGGAATGTGAATATCTGTCTTATGCTGCAACATAGTATTAGCTTGAATGTGTTTATTGCATCTTTACCTCTTGAAATCCAGCACAGCAGAATTCATAGGCTCTTCAAAATACAGGGTAACTGAGGTCATTAATTTAAAGGTCATAGGTTTATATCTCTGTTGTATGCATTTATATATATTTATATATAGCTAAAAGGTCTATCTTGCATATTTCAATAGCACTGATACAATATTAAACAAATAAAAAATTTCACTTGAAAAGTGGCTGAAAGGTTGAGGGGGCCAAGAATCTGAAGAACTGAAGGCACATTTGACTACTGCAATACTATTATACTTTGGTTGGATAAATAAAATGAAGAATGTTAAGTAATCTTTTATATTACATATATATTTTTAAAGGTAGAAAAATGTTTCCAGAGACCTTTCAAAAGTAATTTTGATAGAGTGTCCAGGCTCAGCTTCAATCACCCATTCACAGTTCAAAGAGTCTTTGTAGTATCCTGGCCATCCTGGGGAGAGAATCAACCCACTGGGAGCTGAAAAATGGCCACCGCATGGAGCTGAAAATTAAATCAGAGGGCAAGAATTAAACTTTTAGAATAAGTTGCAAAAATTATTCTTAGTTACCAACTATAATTTTTAAAATAGATTTCTGCATATACTTATTAAATGCTATTTCATAGTATTTTGAAAGTGAAAGTACACCTAGTCCTTCTACTATTGAGTGATTATTTTCCTTGCAAAAAGTAAATTACTTTCTAAAATATGGCATAGCTACACACTCAGCATGTCAGAAGAACTGATCATCCTCAAATCTCCCAATACTATCCCTTAAATACATTGTGTCTCCATTAACTTCATCTTCAAAGCTTGAAAAATAAGTTGCTAGTTTTAATTTCTCTATCATTTTCTGACATGTTATCAAACACCACTAATTCATGCTACATATGGTCTAAAACTTCAATTTTTCTTTTCCCAGTATACCTACTAAGATTTAGACCTTCATTCATTCATGAATCTTAATTTCCCACCTCTCTTGCTTCAAACTCTCAGAATAATGTTTTTCAAAAACACTTACTAAGTATTCAATCCACCTAAACTCACACACAATTGAGACCACAATGATAGCATAATAATTCCAATAGCTACTTGATTAGGTTTTTTTAATGGGAATACCTCATTCTGAAGTTGAATAAACAAAGTTCAGAGACAAGTTTGCCAAGGTTCACAAGGCTTGAAAGGATCAAAGATACTTTCAAGTCAGTTTTCACAAAACTGGTCCTCTCCTATTATGTCCTGTATTGATAAATTAAACCACCATCCATGGAGTTGCATAAGCAAGAGAGCTAAAGGCAGTCACTTTTCATATTTTCAGTATCCTTACCATTTATTACTCCCTTATCCAACCCATTCTGAAGTTCACTCTTGTCCATCTTTAGTCTATAACTGCCAGAAATTACCAGTCTCATTTCTGGAGTAAAAACTGGTCTCTTTATCCACATTAACTATCTTCCATGCTACAGACAGCATGCACTGTTTCAAACCCCAAATCTGACCGTGTCCTTCAGCAGTTTCTTTTTTGTGTTGTTGATCAATATGGCCCTGCATGATCAGCTGTCACTTATTCTCTAGCCTGGACTCTGAATTTCTCCCCTTCACTTTGCAGCCCAGCTACATTAGCCTGCTCTGTACCTTCAGGGAATACATAAAGAAATAACAATAGAGCAAAAGTATTTGAATTATTGGAAATTATTCAGAAAGAAAAAAACATGTCTATCAGCTTTCAAATACATTCTAAATGACTTTATTATAATTTTATTTTCTTTAAATCTTTCCATTTTAACTCTATCTCATGTGTTTTTATTTGTTTGTTTCCTTCTGTTTTGCCTTACAGAGTTTATAAAACCTACAGTTCCAGATCCTGTTTTTCTACTCTATTTCATTCTTTAAATAATTTGATGTAACCTGAATAAAATAGGAAATATTTATAAATTGGCCTGGGAATCAAGTGTTACTGTAAAATGTCCATTTGAAAAATATTTTCTGTGTACAATTGCCAAAATTTATTTGTGTTGAGAAAAAAATCTTTCACATAAAACTAAATTTTCTTCCACAGCAGATTTAATTCTGTTTTCTAAAAAGCTTCTAAAGGGGACCATTTTCATGAAAATCATTTATTCTTCCCTATTATGACTCATAATTAGATTTCCTGTAGGGTTATTATGCATTTCAGAAATAAAATTATATGCATAATATTCACTTATGCATAAAAAGACAGAGTAAAGTGAGGGGAGGTCCCAGAAATACGGAGAGCGTCTGACAGAGATCCTTAATATATTATGGACTCATATTGAACTAGGAAAGTATCTGTGCATTTCAATTTAACCGTCATTAAAAGAGGTAAACAGTCATAAAATTAACAACTGAGTATTAGGTCACAAGGATTAAAAAGTAAACTACCCAGAAGCATTTTGGCTTGTCCCTCAGTCCAAAGTGTGAGAGAAGCAAGAGAAGTGATTAGGGGGGCTTTGAGCAAAGGAGTAGCACAATGGTGTTGTTCCTGTTTGTTTTATGAATGGTGATCATGCCAAAAAGTAACTCTTCTCCAAGCTAACTTATGACTTATTCTGAAGTAGCTTCTTTCTCTTACATCCGAGTATAGGGTGTAATTAGTATTCCAAATAGAAATTAGTATTCCAAAAGTATGGGTTCTGTATTTCAAAAATAAAAATAAGTGCATTAGAGTCATTTAAATTATCATATGTTAAAAGACAGAGTAACGTATTTTAGTGAAATAAGGTTCTGGAAATATGGAGAGTTTGTAACATAAATTCTTGATATGTCACTGACTCCCCAAGAGGGTATGACAGAGATGCTCAGTAAAGGTCAGTCAGGAAAAGCCTCATGTCACAGGCAGGCATGTGGCAGAAAGATGTGCACATGGCGAAGGCATAGGTTGCAAGAGCAGGAGACAAAATGCAGGAAAAAATAAGAAGAAACCAAGTGTAGAGAAAACAGTCAAGAGAAAAAGAAAAAGAAATAGATGGAGAAATCTGCCCAAAGCAGAAAGCAGTATAAAATACAAGAATGAAAAAAAATAAAAGAGCTTTGGAACAACAAACTAATATCAGTAACAAAGATTTGAATTTGTAAAAGAAACTTAAACATAATATGAATAACAATACAGACGGAAAGACAATACCTTAGTTACCCTCACCTTACAATTTTCCCATATTCATGTACTCTGCATATATTATACAACTAGTAATTTTCTTTAAATAGGCACACTTTTATTTTAACTTAAATGACCTCTTTAGGGTGGCCCTAAGCAAAAATGTCTATGAAATCATACCTCTTGTATGCTAGTTATATTTTTCCTGAAATGCTTGAAAATAAATATGTAGCTATTAAAATACAAGAAATGCTTAAAATAAGCTTAACACTTAAAATAAGCTTGTATACCTCCAGGTGTATATGTACTATAATTTAAGAAAGACTTCTTTAAAAGATAGCAACTATCCCTGACTGAACAATGGAAACTTGGAATATATAGAAAGCAGAAAGATCAAGACCATACGAGATATATGCATATGCATATCTATATATCTATATCCACATCTACATCTACATCTATATCATCTATATCTGCATCACCTATATGATACTATGCTAGATGCTGAAATAAATAAAAAATTTATATGACATTAAATCTGCCCTCAAGAGACACACAATTTCTATAAGGAAGACAGGCACAGCTAACAGGCGATGTAAGTAGTATATGCCTGAGCTGAGTAGATAGTCTGGAAAGGTAGGGAAGAGACAAGTAGCATCCCAGGGGCATTAGGAAAGAGTTCTTGAAGGAGATTTTGTCTGAGGTGAGTTAGATTTGAAAAATTAGTACAAGTTAGAGGGTGGTACAAAGAAAGAGCAGAGCTAGGAAGTGAGAAATACTAATATGTATGAAGAACGTCAAGTAATTCCTTTTTTCTGAAGCTTATGTAATAGTGGTAGAATAAGGAGAGCAGCTTCTGGTTTTCTGCAGTGGTTCCTGCTTTCAAAGGTCTTCAAATCTAGATGGGTACCTAGAGAACTCATTGAAATGAAGATTCCCAGGATGCACTTCTAGTAGTGATAAGCTAGGACCCCAAAATCTGCATTCTTAATAAGATCCTCACCCCACCACAATAACTCAGTTCATTGTATTGCTGTTGGCTGCAGACCACATTGACAAGCTCTGAGAATTTGGTTAGCCAGTAAAGATGCTCCTGGATAATCTCTCCGGTTCCTTGGATAATGAGGTGATTTGGCTTTGTTAGTGAAATACAGATTGTTGCCTCTAATTCTTCCATTTTTAAAGCAATGAAAACAGAGCATAAATAACAAGTATAAAGTAGACACACATTTTTCATTTATCTAGTTTTAGGTTTTTTAAGTATGAAGAAAATCTGTTATAAATAATTTGGAGTGCTGACTCATTTTTGTGTTACTTAAAGTAAAATGGACACATTAAAAATATCCAGGATGTTTTAGACCTGTTTGAAAGAGTCAGAAGTGCTTCAGACTGTAGTCAGCTAAATTGTCTCGAACAAAAACGTTAAGGATTTTTATTGTTCCACAGCAGGAGATGTTCTTTCATCTGAGAAGTGGCACTTAGGTGCTCAGAAGGGAGTTGGGCACTGGAAGATCTGGGTTTTGATTGCAGAGATTTGGCTATAAGTGAATTTAAAAGGTAATCATTCTAACATTTGGTCTGATAGATAGCCTTTCTGTGGAGCCGTGCATGATAAAATCAAGATGTCACATGAGGGATTATCGAACAATGACAGTTTCATTTCTTTCATATACACACACACACACACACACACACACACACACTTGCTTTATGGTTATAGGTGTGGTAATTAATCACCAGCTCTTTCCCACCTCAATATACTGGATGTTCATAGAAAAGTATAGGTAACAAATTGGGTCTGTGTCTAGAACAAAAACAGAAAGCCAGAAACACAGACATTAAAGGTGCAGGATTGCAGAGAAGCAATCACAGCTCTGCACCTCCTCCCAGTTCTATAAACACTTGCTCTCTTGCCTCCCACTTAGCTCCACAGCAATTAGGAGCAAAACCCTGCAAATTGTGACTAAATTTGTTCCCCTTATTGTAGTTCTCCAGGAGACCTGGAATTTAATAGTACTGCCCAAATATGTGAATAAAAGAAGGCTCTATTTTTAGATATAAATATACATATAGTCTCTCTCTGAGAACAAATAAATTCTAATTTTTGCATCAGATTGCTGTTCTAATTGCTCCCTCCAAAGAACTCCCTCTGAAGAGAATGCAATATCTGTGAATGAGAAAGGTTTTGTTTCCTTTGAGGCTAATTGAGATTCAAGAGAAAAGCCCTTATCCTCAAAGGAAAAGAAAGTTCATCAGGCATGCATGTCCAGACTTGCCTCCAAACATTCTCCAGGGACTTCCGTCCCATCCTATTCATTCAAAGAGTTCTCTCAGATCTCCCATTAGGAAATTGGAAGAAGCATAAACCATAGTTATGCAGGGAGTTCTCTGCTGAGGACAAGGAAATTCTTGCTTGAGTAAGTATTTTATGAAGCATTATGAAATTGGTGGAAAACAGAAATGAGTTTTTCCCCCTAATTACTGCCTTCAAACATGCCCTGTCAAATATCCCTGTCCTTAAAAAATGTTGAGAAGATCTTCTAATTTTCTCATTACTTTGTGTATTAAAAAAATTCAGCCCAGTCCAACTTAAATACCTTATTCCCTTCACCCACCCACCCAAGGTGCATCTTTGACCAATGGCCAGACAGCCTGGGAGGATGGGTAACAGATGGTGACGGAGGACTGGCAGTTGCTGATGCATTACTGCATTCATTTCAGCACTTGGGGTAGAGAAGACTTTGCCTCTTCATTCTCATCCTGTCCCCTTCCTTCTTTTAGGTCCCTTCCTTGTCATGTGTTAGGGCTAGGATGAGGAAGACTGTATTGTCATAGTTCTCTCCTGGCCGTTGTTTCCCTCATTAATCCTGACCGATCCCTCCCGATGCCTTCCGTTTGTCAGCTATGGAAAGTGGTTCCCCATGAAAATAAATTAGTTCTTTGGAAAGGCCAAGAGTGGGGAAGGTGGCCTCTCACTGCATAATTTCCTGATGTAGGAGAGGCTCAAACCTTTTCCTGTCACCTCCCTCACTCACCCTTGGAAGTACTTGTGGCAAAGCCTGGGCACCGTCTTTGGCATTCATGTCATCCATAGGAAACCCACATCATTAACTTGACAAATTCTTTGAACAAAACAACTTTCCCTCTCTTCAATCTGCCAGCTTTCACCAATTTAATTTCTCTTGCTCAATGGGCATAGAAAGCAGATCAGCAAGTACACTGTATAATCAGATAACCATCTGGCGATTCTAGTTCCTCTTTCACGCAGGCAACTCCATTGTCAGTGAGGGATTCTTTTAGAGCTCTTCCACTTGGCTTGAAGAAAAGGAGACTAGCCTTCTTCATGCAGGGAGGTAATTAAAAATCTGAACAACTTTTGACTCTAACATTTACAAATAGATGATAGACAGACAAATAGAGAGATAGACAGACAGGCAGATAGATAAATAGATGCACATGTAGACCTCAGTCTCCCTTACTTTTTTGTTGTTTATATAAATTGGGAGTCAGATATCTAAGGTAATGATTAAGAGAGACAAGTTAGTTAGGACTCACTTAATAAGTCATGAAGGACATTTCTGAAACTCAATTTTTTTGAGGGGGATATCAAAGCTTTTTTCTCTTTAGCTGGGGGTGTAAATTGCCAATTCCAGAGAAATAGGAAAATGTGCCTGTACACCTTGTTATGTGTTTTGATTCTTTTGTTTTCTTGCCATGGAGGCTACAATGATAACAATATTCAAAGTAATTATAAATCTCTACACGAGAGGGAAAACTTTGCTTTGTTAGTCTTAATTCATTGTCTTAATTAAACCAACATCTTTGAGCCAATAGAATTCATGTAATTCTTGCAACATATTTAATTAAATGTAATCCTCTTGATGAAGAAGTCCAGTGAATGTATTATGTCTTAATTAAATTCAAGAACATGTCCATGTAATCCAGAAGGCCAATATTTCATTTCCATTTCTGTTGAGGGGATTGCTTAGATCAAAGAGGGCATTCCTATCTATGAGCATGGCAGACAAAGAGCCAAGTAAAAAGGAGGAGAGAAACAGATACTATATATGCATCAGAGCCTCTGAGTCCCAGAGGGGAAATGACTATGAAGAAACTAATCTGTGGGCACATGTGAACTGAACAACAAATCACATCTATAGAACTGAACACTAGCAAAGGCAGAAGCAGTGAGACCGGTTAGGGAGCTACTGCATTAACCCAGACCTGAGGTGATGGTTGCTAGGACCAGGATGTCAGCAGCGGAGGACGTAAGAAGTAGATGGTATTTGAATATATTTCAAAGGTGGAGCTAACAGATTTTTTTTTTCTGATGGATTGTGATAGAAAGCAAGAAATCAGGAATTACTCCAAGGATTTTGGCCTGAACTACTGGAAGAATAGAGTGCTAAGAATGATGATGGAGAAAGTCTGTGACATAACAGGTTTGGAGTCACTGGGGAGAGCAGCTCAGTTTTGGACAGGTTTAAGTGCCTATTAAACATCTAAGTGCAGATGTTGAGTAGCATACTGAATATATGAATCTGGACTTCAGGGCAGAGAGCTAGGCTGGATATATAACTTTGAGAGATATAAGCACATAGATGTTATTTAAAGTTGAATACTGGATGAAAATTACCAACAGAGTAAGTGCAAATACAGAGGGGAAGATATCCATGACCTAGCTCTGGAACACACACTAGGAGAGATCACACAGATGAGAAGGCAAGAAGAGGGACTGAAATAAGCCTGAGAGGTATATTTAGTAAAATGAAATTGAACAAGGTATATTATTTTTAGACTTTTATAACTTATTTTTCCATGAACAGATGACTAATTTTATAATGTTAAACTATTAAGGAACATTTCATTCTTTAAAAAGTAAATGCTATGTATTTCAGATTTGGTAACAAAATAATGAATACATTTTTTACACAACTCTCATCTTTTGTCTGCAAATAAATCCTTCTCATCTTTTGGTCTATGTTAGTACAGTTTAGTAGCATTAAAAAATTACATTCACCAATGAATAATAAATCCTTGTACCCAGGAAAGTTTCCCTCTGTGACTGCAGAGGGGATAGGAGACTTAATTTATGTCCAGCTGTCTTGCTTTTTAAAACAGAAAATTCTAGATGTCACTGCTTAACACCTGGAATATAACTTTCTGGTTTATTCTGAGTCTCATGGCATGGTATCTCTCTTTGAAGTTCTTCTGGGATTCATTGGTTCGTTTGTTACTGGCAAATACAGAAGAAGCTATTTATAAAGTAGAAATGCAACTCAGAGAGTAGCTTGAAAAGATATGCCAAAAACTTGATCTCTCCTGTTCTATTTTTTTAATAATTTCTTATAATGAAGTGGAAAATTTTCTTGCCAAGCTTTCAAGGAGACAGAACCTTCACTGAAAACTGTAAGAATAGGATGAACTAATCTTTCCTGGGGGCAGAGTACAGTGGAGTGTATAGGTCTTGTGTTAACCTGAGGGATAAATATGGACAAAAGGGGCTGAATACATGTGGGTAAGGGAATGGGGCTGAGAAAAGAAAATAGGAAGAAAGAGAAGAAGAGCTTAGAGATGACAGGATTGTGCCTGCAAGCATGAGAGAGGAAAATGATGATGGTGATTTTGAAATATAACAGCTACCTTGAATGGAAGGATGGGGAAAGATGTGGCTCAGGAAGATATCTGGTGAGCTTTCTGTTTATTGCACTGTGTAAAGCTTTTGCATCTTAACTCTAAAGAAAAGGTAAACATCTCTATTATATGTTAATGCTCTTTGAAGAACTATAGTTGATGGGTCTGCCTGAACCAAATCATACTACACAATTGAGCCACATTAGCAGCTAAATTATTGGAAAAAAATAATGTAGCACCAAATGGTGAAAAAGAGTCAGAAATGAGCAGCATGTTAATGCAAACCCAAAAGGACATTGTAGGGACGGACTACTTTGACACTGAAATGATAATCTGGGAAGGATGTACACAATTCAGGACATGACATGCCAGGTAGGCTCTGGGACCAAGAGGATCAGACTTCAGTAAGTTTACACAAATTCACAAAAAGGAAGAACTCAAGAAATGTTTTCATGGCATAATTATCTGGAAAATGGTTCTTACATAAGTCCAAAGGACAACCAAATTCTTGGGCACTGAAGTGTTTTCTCAAAAGGGAGAGACATTGGTATCTGGTTTTTGACCTGCAACCTTAGCCTAGCATACTCCTCAAAGGACTGGTTGGTACTTGGATTTCCAATTAGATTGACCTCAGTAATCATTAAGTCAAGCCATCTTCCTTTTTTTTAAAAAAAGCCCTTTCCTAATATGCATAATGGGACTGTATAGGCTAAGGAGAACCTGTCAGTTGCCAATGATGTAATTTTTATACTATTAATTGTTGTTGCTAAATAAAAAAGAATTGTTTATCTGCAACCATGTCTCTATAAAAAGTGAGGAACCACACCTCCCCCTTAGGAGGGTAGTCTGCTTTATTCAGTCCACCTAATTCATTTCTGTTGCCACCTTGTTCCTATAAGCATTTGAGGTTATGACTCCTGATGTACAGCATTGAGCATGAGGTACTAGTCATGGACTCAGATCATTCACAACTTAAATCTAATGGCAGTCAGCCTCACCACAGTGGAGGGAATAAATATTCAGATGAATTTGAGATGAGTGCTAATGTTGGCATGACATGTTCTGGATATGTGGTAAACTCATAGAAATATTAAAGACATCTGCCAGAAAAAGGTGTGAACAGATGGGAGGATTTAGAAGCATCTGTAACAAGTTCGTGGCAGAGTGGATTTATAACTAACTCACCAAATAACCACAGATTTGTCCCCATTACAAAGATGTCATGAATCTGGAGAAGCAAATCAAAGCTGAGACAAGTAAGTTAAATATGGCTGTACTTCAAGAAAGAAGGCCTCAGACAAATGAGACTTTAAACTAAAAATGGGAAGAAAAGCCATAGAAAAAATAAGTCCAAATAATAATGCTCCAATCATTTGAGATATAGTCAATAAGGCCGCTATGTCTCAACCCTTTGGAGCTGGTTCTTGGACAGGCAGAATAGAATATGGTGGCAGAGACCAGTCAGTTTCCAAAAGTCCAACTGGAGACTTCTCATTTCAAATATTTAACCTTAAAATTTGCCATCTGTATAGCAGTGCTGGTCATGAGGAAAATTCCAGAGAGTAGAAATCCTTTGGGACTTTACTAGGTGAGAAAAGATCCCAGGATCTGAGGGTCAGGGGCGGCTCCAGTTTGCATTGCTCGATGTAGTAAAGGAAATCCACTTTCCCACTTATATTCCCTTGACAAATAGAATGATGTGAAAGCGTGACTTTACCCCTGTTTTAGGAGATACAGACACGTAAAAACAGATGAAATGATAAATAAATCTAAATGTAGTTACTCCATGCCCCTTTTCCTTCTTTGCCAAATCCCTTAGCACCTAGGCTGGTAGAAGGGACTCTGAAAGCATCTGAGTAATGCATTCAGAGGCCACTGAAAGGAATTCTGGCTACATTATGAGGAAGAAAGGGGATGAAGGAATTCCAAGGGGGAAGACACTCATGAGAAAACCGCACCTTCTGAGGGCTGAGTTTAGTGAGGAAGCTCATAGGTGCCCAGCACTGAACTTGGATTGTGCAACACATAGAAAGATAAATGTGAGGGCAGCAGGGTCACAAGGTGCCTACAGGACCAGAAAGGGAGACTGTGCAGCTGCCAAGAGGGAATCGCTGGCGGAGAGCGAAGATGTTTAGGAAGCTTTCTAGGTGGTGCATCAGGAGAATCGCTGTGCCAAGACATTTATGATAACCTTCTACCACTGTTTACGGCTTTAGGATATATCTTTGAAAAAGATACCATGCAGAGACTGGCCCTAGATTAGGCTGACCAGAGGCACCATTTTAAATGGGACAGAAAACAACGGTCCTGTCCTGTTTCAAATGGTACATCTGGTTAGCCTAGTCTCACTGGGCTAAACTCAGGGTGTCAGTGGGCTGACCACATGCACTGTTTGAAATGGGACAGTACCGTTGTTTTCTGTCCCATTAAAAATGGTACTTCTGGTCAGCCTACCCAGAGGCAGCTATAGTCAGGCTACTGTTTAAGCAGAAAAGGAGTCACTGATTATCACTAAACTAAGTTAGGCTTACTGTGGAATTCAAAGTGAATGATTCAATGCTGATTACAGTGATGAATGCACTTTGTTTTCCATTAGCAAAACTGAAAGATCACAAGGTTTTAAAAAAAAATCTAATCATTCTTCCTTGTGAGGAAATTTGATCAACTCATTTCAAAGGAAGAGTTTAAATGTTCACAAAGAGAGCCTACATCTACCCTTAGTTAATGCATCAGTGGTGAACCTCAGGTCAGTGAATGAAATGTATAACCCAATTCTGTTCAACAACTGTGTTTAAGCTATCTGAAATGAATCTAAGTTCAGCTGTGGGATCACAGATCTGCCACAAATCATGATCTCATTTCTCCCTTTCGGTCTGAGCAATCCTTATTCAAGGACTATGACAAATAAAATTTCATTTTTGTTGTTTCAAATGTTTTCCACAGTTTTAGGGTTGAAGACTGGTTGAGATGGGTGGATCACTAATTTGTCAACATGTCTAAACTTCTAGACATTTGGGATGAAGAGGGGTTTGGGGGAGAGAGAGCAATCTTTATGTGGGTTGAAGCCCTGGGTTTCCTCATGAAAACATTTTATACTGAATTTCTTTGCTCTATAAATTCTAATGAAAACAAATAACTTTCTATGTTTCAATTTTAACACACAGCTATCCATACACACAGCAATCCAACTTTAATGATACCTATGACTTGGAAATGTTTCATGTGAAGAAAATAAAAGTAGAGATTTACTTGTATCATCAGAACATACAAACATGCATGTATTTCATCTATATAAAATGTTTAAAATAATGATAATAAAAATTTGTTTTGCTAAAATATTTAGCATTTGTTGGAGGCAACAGTAATGCCCTAAAAGATAAACCATAATAAATAGTAAGTAAAACTTTTCTGTCAAAATACAGAGGGTATAAAGAATAAAGAGAGGCAGAGAGGGCGCCCAGACATAGTTCTTGGTGTAAGTGAAAACAGCTGTTGGGGTGTTCCCTGGTGGTGTAGTGGCTTAAGGCTTCGGCGCTGGCGCTGTCAGTGCTGCAGTCTGGGTTTGATTCCCGGCCAGGGAACTATCCACATACAAAAACAAACAAAACAAAACAAAAAAAACAACAAAAAAACAAAAACAAAAAAAAACAGCTGTGCGGCAGCCTGGGGCACGGTGAAGGGAGGAGAGATGCTTAAAAAGAAAAAGAAAAAAACTTAGGAAAAGAAAAAAAAAAGCTTCCCACAGCTAGTTTCAGGCTTTTCTTAGTACCTATGAGGTCAGACAATTAATTTCACGAACTCATCCTAGAAAAAGTGCTACCTACCTCACTGCTGAATATCACTATGGTCACCTTCGAAGTGCTCCCCTTGGGAAACTATGCACTGGAATGCCCATCAGAGCTGCCATTGTACCCTGCCAAGGTTATGACGTCTTACTGAGTGGTCTGTACAGTGCTACCAACATAGGCACACGGTGGCAAGTTCACGAACTTAATTGTCAGATTTTGGTTATGATGACAGCTTTGATGGCCATTCTAGAAAAAAGAGTTCTTTCAAGGGTGAACTACGCACTGGCGTCAGTGCGTAGCTTCCCAAGGGGAGTACTTCCAAGGCCATAGTGATATTCAGCAATGAGATATGTAGCACTTTTTCTAGGATGAGTTCACAAAAATTAAGTCTGACCTTGTACAAAGAATTGAGGCAAAACCAAAGGAAATCTTCACAGACATTAATTAGAATCTAAGAAATGAAACCCACTAGAAACTGACAGCAGTCTGCTTTACGGAGCAGAAACTGGCTTAAAACACAGTCTGCAAAGTGGTGGATAACCTGGTTAGTGCCATGGTAATATTGCTTCCAGCCCACTACAATTCTGCCTTTTCTGGCTCCAACCGTATCCTCAGTGATGTTCCCACTTCGGTGTTGGATCCAGAACTTGGCAGGTGAGTCAACTACATGGAACTCTACTCACACATGCAGACAAAAATATTCTTCCCCTTCAGAAATTCCACAAAGTTCTCTTTAGGATGTCTGGAGGGCCTACTGGCCTGTGCCAAATGAGAATTCTAAATGTTTTGTTTTACTTATTTTTAAAAGTTGAATACTATTAATTTTTCACAATGAAAAATATCACTGAAATTGTTCTCTCATCTTAAGCAGCAACTCAAAATGATCTGTTGATGTCAACTTCATTATATTTACTTGCCCACACAGCTCCTAAACCAACATTCGAATTAGGCAAGCGAGGATCCAACAAGGCCAAACAATTATCTGGGAATGTTCTCTGTGTCTGTCCATGGGAGCATGAACAACTCCCAGCCCAGATGAGAAAGAGGATCAACTCAAGTCACTTCTGAGATAAAGTGGCTTCCTATTCGCCACAGGATAGTTTTGAATTTGCTTAGTATTGTTTACAAAGCATGTCTTGCTTTGGACTCCGGTTATTCATGGAATCCCTGTCCCTCTATCCTTCACTCTGGTCACACTGAACCAGAGCTATTTCTTCTGCCTGAAATATACCTCCTTCTCATCTCTTACTTTTTCTTTAAATACTAATGTAGCCTTTCCTGACTTGATTCCTCAAATCTAGGTCAGAAACAGTGATTAAAAGAATGAATGAGCTCAGGGGCAGAGTATGATGGAAAAAAATTAAACATTACTTTCCATTTTTCTCTTTTTACTTCAGTCCTTTATTGTACAAATCCAATGTGTTTTTAAAATACATTAGCACAGTGATAGCCATTTCCAGGGTAGCACCTACTAAGCCTGTAACCTGGGAGTTTTGAAGTCATGTCATTTATCCTCCTGATATTACTAATACAAATGGGAAAGGCATTAGAAAATGGAGGAGGTGTGAATTAAAGGGGCTAACAGGAACATGTAACTGTGTGGCCCGAATTACTTCATCATGAAACGTTATAAAAGAGTTTATTAAATGAAACAACATTTATAGGTAATAACTGTATTATTCAATTAAGTCTGCTACACTTCTGAATAGTATCTAGTAAATATTCTCAATTATTCAGCTAGAAATTGGAAAAACAAAACTTCCATTGTCAGTTTGGGTACAGGTAAGATGAAAAATTGGGAAAGCAAGAAAAGGAAGAATCATTTTAAAATATCACCTAATCTTTACGTGGTGATTTATTAAAGTGTGTTTCATGCTTCTGGTTTATCGATTACTTAGTAAAAGTTCTTCTAAATCTTTTAAAATTAAATATATATGTAACCTTAGGTACTAGAGTGGAAGGAAACAGTAGTTAATTCCTACTGTGATGATTCTAAATTAAGCTCTCCTACACACACTCTTATAGATCCTAAATTGATATACTATATACTTGATGGACTGTATTTTTTAATATGATTATCCTTCCTTCTTACCAATATAATTTACACCTTTATGAGACTATATATATTGAAAGACATATACTTTCAAACACAGTGTTTGTGTGTGTGTGAATATGTGTGTGTGTGTGTGTGTGTGTATATACACACACACACACACACACACACACACACACACACACACACAATGTCCTAAACTTTCTTGACCACGTTTTATGGGGCAAATCAAGATTGAAAAAAAAATGTTTAGCCAACTGTGCCCACAAAAAATTATACATGTTAAATAATGGTTCCTTTAAGCACAAATTCATTTATTGTTATTAATAATAGATGACACATTTCTGAAAAACCAGTTTACATTATGAGTGCTTAAAATACCAAGAAAATACACATGGAAAGTATAGAGTGTACTAAAGTATAACTATGACACATACTAAAGAGAATCTGCACGTGCAACTGATTTACTAATGTGTATCTTTGAGCTCTTTTTAAAGGAAACTTCTAGTTTTTATTTTAACATGGAATTTTAAAATATGACTTAACTATATCATGTCTAATATAACTAATATTTTAGAAAAAGATCACAACAGTCCTGGCAGAAAAGATATCCCCTACGATGGTTATTAGTGCGTGATGATGATGGGGTTTATTTTCCGACGGCCACTGTGCTTACCTCCACATCTTGGAATTGGTCCACTCCACATCACTTTTCCATCCATGAGAATACATGTAATTGTTTCTGTTCCCTGGGTTTTAATAAATCCTTCTTCACAAATAACTGAAATCGAACTTCCTAATTGAAAGTTGTCCCCAAACCGCCGTGCATTGATCGGTATTCCAGGATCAGGACACTCATTATGTCCAAATGCTTGAGAACAGCAAGCAAACAAAAACAAGATGAGAAAAAGAGATGTGCATCTGGGGTGAAGAAAGTGATTTTTTAAAAGAGGCTGTATTTATTTCTAGAAAAGGCTTTATTTACTAAAAAGAAAAAAATGGAGGCTCTCCTCTGACCGTTTCTATTTGCCTGTGATTATTTTAAAATACGAATTTCACTGTAGGAATTTCATTTTGAAATTTCAGAATTTCAAAAACAGAACTTTCTGCTTATTTCTGGAGATTACTAGGCTTAGTCTATATTAAAAAATTCCAGGAAAATCTATTCAGAATTCCAATTAATGTGAATACAGAGCTTTAGAAATTTCATTAGCTCATTTAACATTTAGAACAATCTAATGAGCAAAGTATCTCCATTTATGTTGTAAGAATAAAACAAGTTAAGTAGCTTGATTTCAAGCATAGAGATAGAATTGAAATGTATCTTTTGGTATGGCTTTTATTTTTTCTCAAAAACGTATTGTATCTTGGGTTATTTATCTCATGTCTCTCAAGAGAATTTGAGTTCTTGAGTTGAGGGACACTCATGTATTTTACCCTGAGTATCCCATGGTGTATATGTAGCCCAGTCCCAGCAAGTAGAAGTATAGTGATAACGTGTGTTTTTGAATTTTTCAGAGATTGTAGACTACACAAGTCCTACAAATTTTTCTCCTTATTTATGACCCAATATGTACTATAAATGTTTAATTAGTATAATATAAATGGAAGAATATTTAAAATAGCAAAGTCTAAATGTTTAAAGCATTTTATGAGGTATTTATAATTTAACATTATATTCATAATGCATATGTACATGCAGTTATTTAAAATATTCCTACTAACCATCACTTTGATATTGTTTATAAATTATAGAATTTCATTATCTATTCTCATTTTTATGTTAAACAGTACAAAATAGTATTAAGGTAAATTCTAAAATACATAAAATATATATTTTTAGGTACACATATCTGGTCATTTTCTCTTGTGCTTTTAGAGACAATTTTGATTAAGCCTAGTTGCTCTATACAAGATGTCTGATAGATACTTTTTCAGAAAAACAATTTCAGTAGTAAGCATTAAAATAAAATAATTTATACATGATGGATTAAATTATTCACTAAACAAAACAAGGAACAAGGACGCATATTTTCATAATACCCTAAAGGTACCAAAACATTAAAGTTAAAATATGCATTTAAGACAAAATATAAATTCTAAATATATAAGTGGATATATGTTTCTACCTTTATACATATATATGAAATATTTTTAAAAGAACTTTCAGATAAAACAACCATTTTATACAGTAAGTCTCCATGAAACATGTCACAGCCAATTTAATTTTAATAATGTGCAATTACATGCTGATACTTATTAGTGACAGTATTCACCACCAGTGACACTTTGAAATGACAATAACTGGATTTTGTTACTAATTGACAAAGCCTAGCACTGAATAAACAGTGATGGGAGTGAGGGGTACGATTTCTTTTCAAAGAGCAGCAAACTAAATCACATTATTACATTACGTGCACTTAAATATTAACTTGTGAAATTGGTCAATGTCTGACTTCTGGTAGTTTCAAGGAAAAACCCTAAAAAACACTAGTATTCTATAGCTTCAGGTAAAACATTTGCAAATAGAAGTGTTGGTAAATTTTTTAACCTACTAAGATAGTGTTTCCTATATGTGACTCTTTGACTATATTTAAGCCATGCTTTTTTCATAAAAATATTAATTCTTTTGAAATACAAGAATATGAATGGTAGACAATTAGCTAAATAACCTTGAAGAAATCTCAAATCTGGAGCAATATAATAAACAGTATAACGATAATAGCTAATGTTTACTGAGCATTTTTTAGGTACCATATACCTTATGCTAGATTATTTATATGCATTACCTAATATACAGAAATCCAATATGGTTTTACTGATGAGGACATTGAGACTCAGTTATTAAACTTAAAATTGTAGCAAAGCCAGATTTGAAGGTGCATTGTTTCACTTTGGGGCTGATATTCTTAACCACTAACGTACTTTTCTCTGATGCTGGCTTTGCTAAATCAGCTTAATGGTCTATTGCTAAGTTAAGAATTTCCTTCTTTGTGATGCTTCTTTAGCTTTGTGAATTTGTCTTTAGAATCATAACTTTGTGCCATTATTATCTGTTAAAGTATCTGACTGGCTTATGAATATCTTAAAGGAAAGCTCTATCTCTCTTTTTATGTTTGCATAGGAATAAAGAGCAAAGCATATGATGTATAGTATGCTTGAGGTTATGCTTATAAGATTTCATAACATACACTAATATATTGGCTGATATAATAATGATATTTGAAATGTATTTCCTTAATATTAGGGCTCTCACAGACATGACACAATAGGGAGTAAAATGTGGTTGTCAATCAAAGACCAGATGACTATCCCTGGCACAATTATGTATGTATTATTGTTCAAGTTTCTTTCTCTATTGAGGAACAGAGGAGGTTTGCATGATTCTTTTCTAGCTCTACTTTGTAGCAATATATTACACAAAAAACATGAACTTACTGTTATAAGAGATGTTAAAGCCACGTCCTGACATTGAGTGGTCAGCTTGAAATTCCAATCGCAGTATATGACTGTTACTGGTAAGATGGGAAGGCACCTCAGCCCCAGTAAAGGTTCCAAGAATTGGAGAGTCTGGAGAGTCACCATCTTTAACAGCAAGGAAGTCAAACTGGGATTCCAGATCAAAGTCGTTAAAAGAAAGGTGTATCCGACTCCCTGGGTCAGAGATTATTGTCCAGATGCAGTTTAAATTATTTCCATAGCCTTCTGGGTAATCAGGAGACAGAACTGTTCCCATTGGTGCAGTAAAATTAGAGAGGCAAGGAACTGAAAATAAGATCACAAAGTACAATAAATATTCAAAAGTCGTATTTTTTTTATTTTGCCACACCCTATAATTATGATAATTATAGTTTGGAAAAATCATATTGAACAATGTAAAGTATCTTATAAGACAAAACAGTTTCCGTTTTGTTTCTGTGCTTAAAAAATTAATACTGGAGAAATAGAGATTTCATAGAAAGCAATAACATTCAAGAAATGACTGAAGACAAAAAATATTAGGTGACCATTAATAGAAATGGGATGATGTAGCCCCGAGAAAATCTGTAGTGAGAGAGGTGACTCGGAATTTCATCCTACCATAGGGTGCTCTGATAGCTTATGTAAGATAGAAGTACACGAATTAGCTTTAATAATAGATAACCACTCGTGGCTAATGTTGGAAAAACTAACTCTCATACCATACTAAGACCAAAGGCCCCCAACCTCCAGTTTCCCATTTTTTAACTTTTAAAAACACCTGACTTAAAATGTTTAGAAAGCAAAAGAAGGATAAAAACAGAAAAGTAAATGATCTATTACACAGAGGAAATCATTGTTAAAATAATAATGTATTTTCTTCTAGTTTTTATTAAATGTTTTTAACAAAATTGAATTCATACGCTTTTGCACCAAATTTGATTTACAAAGGATAAGGACTTTAAGCCTCAAAATATTTTGCTAAATTTTTGCCTGGAATAGTTATGTTAATTTACAGTGAAATATAACACATATATTACAGAGTACAGCACCTTTACCAGCATAAAACAGTATGAATTTTTACCTTTCATGTTCGATAAGAAAAATGACATCTGTGCAAATTTGCACTTCTTTGCCTACTAGTTGAAGATTTCTCATATGTTTGCCAGTCACTCATATATTCTCTCTTTTGTAATTATCTGCTCATGAAGTCTGATCATGTAAGACTCTGAACTCTTAGTTTACAATACACATACATTGTGACAATTCAACATTTTGTTATTTTGTTAATATTTTTATAAATAATTTATTTTAACTTGAGTATTAAAAATAATAATCTCTGCACTTTTCCTTGCTTTGAAGTTTAGATATTAACATTCAGAAATTAGACAAATATTAAATTATATCTACATGTATATGTGAAAGAATGATAGAAATTATTACTATGACTCTTACTCTTTTTTTATATATAATTTCTAACTTAAGCTGGCTTTTTCTGTATGGAATGATATTAAAAGTTAAAACTGATAGCCTCTGGGCTGAATCCAGACTGCAAATGTGTTTTGTATGATTCTTTTCCTATGCCTCAATAAAATTATGAAATCATCTTTTCAAATCATTGTACTTGAAAGAAAAGAAAAATATCTAGTTGAGCTTCTCTTGAAAATTTAATTCACTACAGTTTTCCATTACTTCCTTAATGGGTGCACGTACACATAGTCCTGTTGTCTCTTCACCTGTCTGCATCCTGGAATCATTTGATTCTATAACCTTTGATCTAAATTGAGGATCAGCAAACTTCTTCTGTGAAGGGACAGACAGTAGTACATGCTTTGGTTTGACAGGCCACATGGTCTCTTTTTTAACTGCACTGTAGCCAGAAAGCAGCCGTGGACAACAGGTCAATGAAAGTAAGTGGTTATGTTTCCATATAACTTGGTTTATAAAACTAGGATTCTGGCTAGATTTGGCCCACAGTTCTTAGTTTGCCAATCTCTGATCCAAATGACTCCTACTACCTGGGGCAAGGGCAGGCCAAAATCTGCCATGCTAATCTCCCTTATCAGAGAGTTAGGCAGATGTCTATATAATACAGTAGTCCCCTCATACCCTCAGTTTCACTTTCTGGTTTCAGACAATCAACCTTGGTCTAAAAATATAAAATGGAAAACTTCCAGAAATAAACCATATTAGTTTTAAATTGTGGGCCATTATGAGTACCATGATGAAGTCTTGTGTCATCCCCCTGTATCTATCCAGGGACATGAATCATCCCTTTGTCCTGTATATCCACACTGTTACATGCTTCCCACAAATTAGTCTCTTAGTAGCCTTTTTGGTCATCAGATACACTGTCTAGGTATTAGTATCACTGTGCTGGTGTTCAAGTAACCGTTATTTTAATTAACGGCCACAAAGTCTAAGGGTAGTGATGCTATGGTGAAGAGAGAGCCAAAAAGTGCTTCCTTTAATGAAAAGGTAAGTACAATACAATAAGGTACTTTGAAAGAGAGACCACATTCACATAACTTTCATTACATATATATTAAATTATTCTATTACTAGTTTTTGTTAATGTCTTACTGTGCCCAATTTATTGATTGAACTATATCATAATTATGTATGTATAGGAAAAAACATAGTGTATGAGTATATAAGGTTCAATGATGTTTTCAGGTATCCACTAGGGATCTTGTAACATATCCCCCCTTTCCTGTACTGTAAACCCTTAATTATAATTGATGCAATTTTTATGTAATTTCCTTTGATTTCTGCATATAGAAATATAACACTATATATTTCATATTATGCTTTAATATCCATATAAGCATCTAGTCTTGCTTATTTTGTTATGTAGCTGTATGTCAATGTATTAAGTTTCCAAAGAAATTATGTTGGAATTTTAATTGAAATTTCAAAGCAATTTCTATGTAATTCACTGATTTAATATAATGTCTTCTCATTCAGGGATAGGGCATCTATCTCTTTTTATTTTCTCGTAACACTTCCTTTTCTAAAATAGCTGATAATTTTTTAGGAATTATTTGGATCTATGTAAGGGTTATTTCAACTTTTAAAACTTTATTTTTCTGAATAAATTCTCTTCCATTTTCAAATTACCTGTTGTTGGAATAAGCAAACTATTAATTGCCACATATTTATAAATGAGGATAAAGGACTTAATTTTTTTAAAATAGTAAAAAGTGTCCTCTAGATTTTCAAGAGTATAAAATTTTCAGTCAGCATTGTTTTAAATATTTTATTAAATGCATTTTAGTATCTATTAAAATTATCTACATTTTTTCATTTTTAATGTCATATACTTATATTACATTAATAGATTCTCCAATACTACAGTGAAACTGTCTCCTTTAAAGAACACCTAGAACTAAAGATTTTCAAGTACAGTTTTTTGAGGTATTACTAAGCTTTAGATGATGCTGACATAATCAGATCAGACTCTCCTAATGTATTTTCTTCTCTTACATCAGAATTTCACAAGGTGATCTCGGTTAGGGATGAACACTGGCTCTAAAATGAAAGAGTTCTATTAAGAAAGTCTGTGCACCCTTCCTCTCCTAGATTTCCTGAAGAACAAGCAAAATGTACTTTAGGCAAATGTATGCCACACACTGAAATACACACTTTGCTGAAATATAAGATAAGTTATCATGGAAATATATATCTAGAACACTATAATGAAAAACAGTAATGCTTACTTTCTATTTTCTGTATTTTTTTTACTATGCAATATGTATATAAATGGTCTCTGTTCACTTTAAAAGTTCTGTTATTTAAAAATGTTAAATAACATTTTTAAATAATCACTATATTCAATAATGGAAAACATGTATTTTGAAGCATAAAATTCAGATAAAATATAGATCTTGAAAAAAGCTACACATTTTTTTAAACCAGTGAAATATCAAAGTAAGGTTTGTGCCAATGTCTTTGCAGGAAATAGAGAATTTCATAAATGAAAAGCATTATCTTTAAAAGTTGGATACAGATGAAAAGTCTTATACTCAAAAACCAGAAAATTATTTTTACTTTCATGATTATTGGGTTATATGTTATAATTTTTAAATATGCAAAACTAAAATTTAAAATTTTCAATATTCCACTCACCTGGTGAGTTGTATTTGTTGGTAATGAAGACAGTATTTAATTGAACCTAAGAGTGCATTAATATATAATACAAATGATATTTTTGTTGCAGTTAAATTGGTATGTTTTAATGTATTTGAAGAAATACATTATTTTAATCTGAGCATACTGTATATCATTAACATTAATGAACTTTATTCTGTGGAATATAAATAAATGGCATTTAAGTATGCATTAGCATGAGCATCTACAAGCAAAAATAAGTTAATGCATTAAGTTAATGCATTATACATGGAATATAAGCTTTAAATATTTTAAGTGTTTTTTATTGCAAATAAGAATCTACTCTCTTGTTAAAATAAATGAGTCCATTAGAATTAGCTTAGATGTATTATTTCCATAAGAAGCATGCTATCTATAAAGTATAAGATGCCACCCACAAAGTGTTACGAGAACACATGTAATATATACTTTGCAATTACCGAGTGAACTATGTTAACTTTATTTAAATCTGTAATGAAATTTATAATTTGGCATAAGCACACTTGTTAAAGATAGTATCACAAAGTGCTACTCGTTCAAAAATAATTACACGGTTCCAGCTCTTTGCAATTAATTACAAAAGCAATTATATGCAAGGACAGGGTAACATATGCTAACTGGAAGCAAAGCATTTGGTACTCACAGATACAGATGGGTATGTTTGCAGACCATTGGTTATTCTCTTGACAAACAATGGATTTCTCTCCAATTAATTCAAACCCAAACTGGCACTCAAACCTTAAAACATCACGATTAGAAAATCCATCGCCTTCTCTAATTCCATATAAAGGTGTACCAGGATCGCCACAACTTTCTTTTTCAATTTCTATAAAAATAAAGGATTAAAGTCACCTTCCAAGGGTTTCAGGTATATGATATTCATATATTCGGTTTTGTAGATGTAGTTTACACTCTTTATAGCTGAGACATTTCAGAGCAAAAGATGAACATGTTCTCCAATCTTGGTTTTTATTTTCCTTTTGCTCCGCTATAGACCTGATTTGATGATATGATCTGTAGAAAAGAGTGCATTTAATTTGGGGAAAACTGAGGTCATCAGAACTACTGTCACTGTTCCTAATAGAATAATTATGACAAGATTCAGATTTTCTGTTCGTACTGCATATATATTCACACACACATATACATGCATATGTATTTTTCCCAAATCCCAAAGACTTTTCTTATTTTTGTAATCTGTACGTGATACATACATCCTTACACTGTGACCAGGATGTGAAGTAACATTCTCTGCTTCTGTGCTCCTACAACAATCTGTAAATACCTTCCATACATGATTTTCTACTCTCCCTGATACTAGTTGGTTGAATTACTTTCCCAAGTAGACCTCCTAAAAAACTCCTTAGGGCAGAAGTCACTTTTGCATTCCAAATTACCTAGACATGTTCCTCAATAAATGTTTTTTTTGCATGAATTAAATTGAAGAGGTTGAAAAGAATACTCTAAGAGCACATTAAAACACCCTTTTACATATATTCAAAGAAACTCAATATAGCTGGAATCTTCATTGTAAAGCTATGAATGTCAGTAGTAAATTATTATGGTGGCCAGTTTTTAAGGCATAAAATCACATTTATGCAGTTGTCCTCAAACAATAAAAACCATAAAAATTAAAATTAAAAATTAAAATTGAGCTAAAGGTACGGTCTCTTATGACACTGACAATCATGCATTCTTGGTTCTTCTATAATTTAGCATACCAATTCAGTGTATTATCTTTCCAGTTCTTTCCCATGCTTTTATAATTATATATAGATGTATACACTATGTAATATGCTAAACATTTGTATTTATGTAAATACAAAAACTATGTAGTACTGCTTCATTCATGTATTATACATTATATTGTATTATACTGTCAATATTATTTTATAGCTTGCTTTTTTTCAAACAATAACTTTGGTGACATATTTGAACATCCCTTGAATCCTTAGAAACCACGGATGGTTACACTTTTAATACACTGGATTTGACTTGACATTTTATTTTTGTCTTTGACATAGTGACATTCATACACACACACACACACACACACACACACACACACACACACTTTTTGTGCTGCTCTTATCCAGAAAATTATTAACCTTAAGAGGAGAGGTTAATAATTTTCCAATTTTCACTAGTCTTCAGGCTAGTTTTTATAACAGGAAAAATTGGATCCTTGGGTGTTAGAACTTGTTTAAAAAAGCTGGCTGAATCTAATTTTGTGGTAGATATTTGACTACCATTTCAATATCCTCTAATGGTATTTTCTTACTAAAGGATTTTTATTGTTTTGTTTTGTTTTTTGTTGCTGAGGGGGCAATACTGGCAACTTAAATCTGTTAGAGAAGTGACATTTTCCAAGGTTTGCAAGGTTAGTAGTGTAGTAATAACAGATTTGTGTTAAAGGATTTTAAGATACTGCTTTATAAATATGTCATAAATCTTTCTCACTGCTAGCAATTTATTTGGTGTCTTCCAGTTTTCTTTGCTCATACTCACAAAGGGTTACCAAATTTATTAGTCTATTCAGAGAACCAACTTTTCCTGATCACTTGTATTGTTTTTATTTTATTTAAACATCTTTCTTTTTTTGTCTTGTTTTATTCCATCTCCAATTCTCTTTGGCATCATTTTGCTATTCTTTTTCTATCTTGTATAGCAGAAATTTTATAATTTATTTTCCATTAGTTTATTTTCAGCCTTTCTTGTTTACCCAAAAACTGGCATCTATAAATTTTCTTCAGAGTACACCTTTGATACAGAGAGCTTTTTTGTTAACTTCTAAATAGTTTGGAATTTCTATTTTGATTTTCTGTTTAATTCATAAATAATTTCAAAGTGGTTTTAAATTTATAGGTTAGGGCTATCATTTTGTTGTTGATTTCTAATGTTATTGCTTTAGTATCAGTATAAATATATCCAGGTCTCACAGTAGATAAATCAGTAAAATATATTCAATTTAATTTGTGATATTTGTCAAATGGAAATTATTTATGCCTTTAATTCTTATCTATTCTGATTGTTTCTAAAATAATTATGCTACAGTTTCAAACAGAGTATGAGTTTTACCACATTTCCTTGTAGTTCAATCAAATTCATGTATTTAAATCCCCATTTGGTCACTTACATTTTCAGAAAATATTTATTTGAGCACCTAATATGTGATAGATTATATTCTAGGTTTGATCTAGATCAATAAATAAACAGACAAGAATTCCTGCTCTCTGGTAGCATGAATTTCATTGTAAGTTTATAAACAATAAATAATACATACATAACATCTTATTTTAGAATGTGATACACAGTATGTGAATGTTTATTACAGATTCCACTGTACTAATTCCCTGTGTACTTTTATCTAATCCCAATTCAACCTATATACTAAAAATTATGTTGGCACTTATTGAATAATTAATAATTATTACTTTTTATTGTTTTATAACCTCTTATTTTTTCCATAAATACTATTTCCCTTTTATTTTTGTGAAGATATTTAGTATAATTATTTAAAAATTATTTTCTGATTATTCTTTTAACTCTGGTTCCTTGGGTATAAGCACAAATGTCTTAGAGAGTAGCAGAGTTTCTTCTAAAGCAGCATAAAATTTAAAATATTCATATTCAGTGAACTGTAGTGGTGGTTAAGCCTATAAAGACAAGAACTGGGGGGCAGTAGTTTAAGGGAGAAAAAAGTCTTCATTTTAAGTAAGCTGATAGATTTGCTTACTACACAGGCCTTGCACTCCTCCCTGTCTTTGGGTTTATTCCTGCTGCTAACAGAATCGCATTGTACTTTCAAAGGTAAATGCTTCTCTCCATTGATCTGAGGTGCACTTCACTTTCAAGGTCTTCATCCTGAGCTGGGGAGGCCTCCTGCTTGATAACTAACTGACTGGACTCCCATTCCATGTCTGGGCATTTGGCTCTGTCACTGAAATATTTTCTTCTGCAGCAATTTCTGCAGGTTCTCAGGATTGCCAGTGGCCCCCTCTCTGGAGGCGTCTGCCCTGATGGACAATGGTGTCCTGTGCAGCCTCCATGGAGAAAAGGGTTTATGAAATTCTGAGCTTACCCCTGTGCCCCATATATATCTTTATATGTTTACTTACATTTATTCATCTTAGGAATCCCCTGAAGCCTCACAACAACTGATGTTTCCTCTTCCTATTCCTAAGGATCATACATATTTTTAAATATGTTTTCTATTATCTGAGTTAGGATTGAGAGTGAGTGCTTACTCTACTATTTTGATAATGTATTGCTTACTTTGCTTCTTTAATACAAACATTCTTTAAAATCAAAGATATAATTTTGAAGCTGCAATACTCTCTTGGACTGAAAAACAACATGCAATAAATAAAATACACATACACCTATTACACAGTATATCACTGTCTTCGAATGTTTTTCTACCCAGGAAGCAAGACTAATATCTAAACCAATAATTAATATGCAACAGATGAGTACTACATGAGAGATATGTACAAAGAACATTATTAATAATAGTAACTATCATTTATTAAGCATTGAAACTGTACTAATACTGTGAAAACATATTTTAAAACATTAATTATATAATTTAATAAATGAATTACTGTTATCTATATTTATATAAGAGAAAATTGAAGGTCAGAGAAGTAAAGTAATGGTGTAGACTAAATATTTGTGTTCCCCTCAAATTTACATGGTGAAATCTAATCCTAAATATGCTGATATCTGGAGGCAGAATCTTTGGGAGGTGATTAGGTCATGAGAGTGGAGTCCTCATGAATGGGATGAGTGCCCTTGTAAAAGGTTTAGAAAGCTCCTTTGACTCTTCTGCCATGTGAGCACACAAGGAGAAGACAGTCATCTATGCACCAGGAAATGGGTTCTCACCAGCCACTGTGTGGGCACCTTGATCTTGGACTTTTCAGTTGTCAGACTGTGATGTTTACTGTTTATAAGCCATGTATTATTCTATGGTATTTTTGTTAGAACAACTCAAACAGACTAAGGCACTAATTTGTCCATATCATAAAATTTGTGAATAGCAGAGTTTAGTTCTGACTCCAAAGTCTTAATGACCAAGCTATTGTGGAGGTATTGTCATTCATTAATTACCCATTTATGAAACACTTACTTAGTTTATAATACATATCAAAAATAACACTGGGCACTCGGGACATAAAGACAAGATGTAGCCTCCATCCTTAAATGGGGGCACAAAGAATGCACAGCAAAGTCCTCTTAGCGTAAGAGGTTAGCAAAGAGGTAAAAGTTTCACAGAAGTGGTCACCCTTGAACTACCTTAGAGCTATCTCACTGAGTGAACTGAGGAAGCGTAAGGAAGGACAGCAGGGAAGGAGAGCAGTATAAAGAAAACATGAAGTCTGCTCCCCTCAATTACCTTCTTCAGGCGGTGGCTTGTTGGAGTCTATTGGGATTGTCTCTTGCATATCGCCATGAGCCTCTGGTGACAGCATAGGACTGCCTGTTCCACGTCTCTGCCCCTCCTACCTCAATCTAGCTTCCTCTGCGTATTCTTATTATATGACTTCTATTCAGCTAGTCTTCAGGCAATTCTCAATGACAATTTTGTCTGTAGTTTAGTTGTAATTTTAAGGGGGTCATGACAGGAGGCAAGCATAGCATTTACCTACTCTGCCATCTTGACCAGAAGCCTAAGTCACACAAATTTTAAGTAGCAGAACTGGATTTGAACACAGATGTTGTGGTTCCAGAATCTGAGTTCTTAAGCACTATGTCATCTCTCAGAGTCCAATAGTCAGGAATAATTGTAGAATATATAAAAAAGGAAGTAAGGCAATAAAGAATCAGCACATAAAAGTATGTGGTTTTGTTAGTAAATAATTGAAGCAATCACAGATTCTTGTAGTTATTGAGAACTATATGTATATGGAAAATCATAGAATGACACATTTCAGTTTTGTCTTTTGAATAATTTAAGTTTTATGTTGTATTACATTTATAGAATTTGAATAGTGGGTATTTTCTGTTTACTGCTCAAGAACCATTCTTTACCCTTTCCTGCCTTGCTGCTTGCACCTCTCCCACAAGGGTGCAAGTAAAGGCTGACTCACTCGGGCCCATAACAGGCTCCCATACTACTTGACTTCCTATGTGGACAACAGGTGGTCAGGAAACAGGTGGCACTGTCAAGAGATATCGAGTGAGGAGGTTGGGAGGAGGGGACAATAGTGGTATTTTCCCCCCAATTTCTTCTCTGCCTGATCACAATGGGATGGATATGTCCCTTTACTGAAAGCCAAGCTTATGTCAGGTGACCCTCTTCACACAGCTATCCTCTGAGAGCTATGGTTATTATTCCTGAAGGTGATAATTGCTCTCCGTTATCACTAGTCAGGAATACTGTCTAACCCCTTGTTAATTTCTTTAAACTGTGCTCACACATACCCAGTGTGAAAGTGCCATTTATTACCTGCCGTGTCCCTGATGGAGACAATTATTTTACCACTGAAATCTCAATACAACACAAAAATAATTCATTTTGCATCTTACTGATATTTGATTTTATTATCATACACTATTTTCTCTCAGAACATAAAATGGGGTTGTGGTTTCTTTAACAAATGTTTCCTCTATGGGAACTAGCAAAATGCTGTGCATCATTCACAATTAAATTTGGAAGGAACAAAGTGCGTATCTATTCCCAGAGTCAGAGGTCGACACCCATGGGGTAGCACCTGGTTCTGCTCTTTTTCTTCTTTGATGTAAAAGCAAAGGCATCAGAAACTGAGGAAGAGGTGCTAAAATAAGTGAGGAAGAGAGATTAGAGGGAATATAAGCAGAGCACTCCAAGAGGCTCTCCTGCAGTGAGTTAAGAACAAAATTTGAAATATAGGTTTGAATGGCAGTGGCTGAAAATATGTACAAGAGGACTCTTTCAACACATTTTTGTGTGTGTGTGACCAAGTAACTTTGATACTTGATGCCTAAAGTAATAAACTCTAATTTAAAATTCAATCAGATTTCCAGCCAAAGACTAACATCTGGCCTTAAAGTGACACAGAAATTCTCATTGATCAATCTGACTTGACAACAGTTGACACTGTAATTCAAATACTTCACAGAGAAACTGTGTAGGTTAAAAGAAAGTGATCTGTAAAACTTGCAGTTTTGCTGATTCTTAATGTTAAGAAGCCTCTTGGGAATCTCATTACCTTAGCAACGGGCTTACAAAGGTTGTGATATATAGAATCATGTAGCTAGCAAAGACCTTGTGAGTTAAACTCCATCTCACCTTCAAGCATCTCAGACAAATGAAACTATAGTCAACATTTAAAGATATTTTGAGAAGAAAATCTATAACTTCCCAGGCAGAAAAATGAAGAACATATTTGCAATAATAAACATGTAAAGTATTTTATAATTATGATGAATAAACTGATATTTAAAAAGCTTCAGAGTACCTAAACCTTTTAAAATATGCAAAATTTAGAATGCTGGTAAATATACTTGCAGGCAAGACTCCCAAAGTTGACCATTTTACACAGAGGTGGTGCATAATTATTGCACCAGCAGTCAGTGCTTAAATGGTACACTCTTTTGAGATATAGGAAATAGAGACCCTCAAAAACATAATTAAAAATCCGGAATTCTTAATTCTGATTCACCTTAAAAATTATTGAACACCTTAACAGAATTAGGAATTCTTTACTTGTAATAAAGACAATGTTTTTCTTTGGTTCTAAATATAATATTATTTGACATAGCAATAATTAAGAATTTTTTATGGTTGTGTTTATGTATTTATGCAAACCATTTATATTCTGTCATCTCAGTGTCCAGGTCTAAAATTTAAAGGATAACCAAGGGACCCAGAGTTAACACCTATATACACAAGCAAGGTGCTTCCTAGCTTTCCTAACCCCTATGGTCTCAATGTGTTCCCTCAAATTTCAAAGATGATATTAGGAGTTGGAGCCTTTGGGAGGTCATTAGGTTAAGAGGGCAGACCCTTTATAACGGTATTAGTGCTCTCGTTAAAAAGGTTCCGAAGAGATCCACTGTCCCCTCTACCATGTGAGGACAGAATGAGAAGGTGGCAGCTATGAACCAGGAAGGGAACCCCCACCAGAAGGTCACACTGGTGACCTTCACAGGCTGACGCACTGATCCATAAATGTGAGAGAGAAATTTCTGTTGTTTATAAACTATCCAATCTGTGGCATCTTCTTTTTGCAGCCCAAATGAACTAAGACAATAGGTATGGAAGCTATGAATTTGGATTATGTAGCAATTTCCTCCAACTCAGTGATTATCAGAATTCTGGCCATGGGTTTTCTAGGGTTTCATGCAAGACCCTACTTAACAATTATAACTCCACCCTCTTTCTCTCTCAAGAGAATGTCTTGTAATACAAGAGAAAGGGACTAAGGTTAATTTTAGAGAAAATACTAAATATCCCCTAATTCAATTAAAAAGAAATAATGTACACAGTAAGGTATTTCAATTATTACTAAATGGATGTGAGGGCGATCTGGCTGCGACATCTGTCACCCCACTGATCGCCAGGGTTGATTCGGCTGATCTGGCTGGCTAGGCGGGTGTCCCCTTCCTCCCTCACCGCTCCATGTGCGTCCCTCCCGAAGCTGCGCGCTCGGTCGAAGAGGACGACCTTCCCCGCTAGAGGAGAGGACCGTTCTTCGGTCAAGGGTATACAAGTAGCTGCGCTCCCCTGCTAGAACCTCCAAACAAGCTCTCAATTATTACTAAAAACATATTTCTTGAAATTTCACAATAACTCAAAATATTAATATATCCAAGATAACAACTCCAAAATTAAAAACTAATGCCAACTCAATAGTTCTGTAGTATATGTATTTATTCCATTCCCCAAAACAATTTAATGAGACCAGGTGGGAATCAGTTAAAAAACAAAAACAAAAACAAAAAATGTTTCCTGAAGATGATAAACTATTTTAGTTCAGAGAATCTAAAGGTTATTCTTACCAACTTAAAATTATATAATCAATTCATTTCAGTTCACTATTTACTCAGGATCCACTGTGTACCAAGAACTGTGCTAGAAAGTTATGACCACATAGGAGTGTATGTCATAATCCTGGCCCTTAAAAAATGTCTAAAAGATCTTCCAAATAGATGCATTAAGAATATACACACACATATACACACATGTGTGTATGTATTGTATGTAATATATATATACACATATATGTGTGTGTATGTATATATGTATCTATATATAGAGATCTATATCTGCCTATCTATCTATCCATCTATCTATCTATCTATAGGCTGTCCAGAAAGTATCCACCCATGTGATATGAAAAATAGAGGCATTTAAAAGAAAATAGAGGCATTTATTGCTGGAGTTTTTCCAGACAGCCCTTATATATATTTAACTTCATTAGCACACATTTTTTAAGAGCAAGAGGGCAGATTGTGCTTTTGTCCATACCTATGTCACGAAATATAAATGTTTTAAAACCCAAATCTCAAATATGATTTGAGAAGTTAAATGCATTTCCTATGTAATCTGATTTAAAGGCTATCTTAAAGATAAAATATTAAGTGACAAGTGACTCTTCCTCCCTGACTTGCCCTGAGATAGTATCCTTAAAACTTGACCCATTGTTTATATATAATACATAAGGTCCTTCAAAGGGCCTTGTTAGCATTTGTTTTCAGTTTGGGACTAGGATAGAGTGTCTGTGACAAAAGCACGATGTGGAGGGTTGACTGAGATTTGGCTGCCCAGGAATGAATGAATACACACACACACACACACTCACACACACACACACTCACACACACTCACACACACACACTCACACGCTCAAGGGCATTTTCACTGTAAAAATTTCATCAGTTGATGCTATCAACCAGTAAGCCAGATAAATAGATAATTTTTATTATCAATTTTACAATGACCTTACTCATACATTCATTCAATAATCTATAAGTGTTTTCATTCAAAAAAGTGTTTTGAAATTGTATTATAGCTAAATGTTGGGAATGCAAACATGAGTAAGACTTAATCTATCACTGCTTACCAGAAACAGGCAAGTATACAGATACATAAAGGTATAACATATGTAGTCTTACAGTGAGATATGAAAGACCTGAGAAGAAAATGAGTAATTCTCCTTAGGAGTGAAAAGGCAAAAACTGTTCTATGAACTGAAACATAAACTGAGATCAGGCAAATTTTCAGGAATGTGTGTGGTTGGTGGGGTTGGTATAGGGTGTGTGTGTGTGTGTGTGGTAGTTTGAGACATTTCATGTAGAGGGGAAGATCTAACAAAAGGGATGATAGTATAAACACATTTGGAGAAATTCAGTGCTGCTGGAGTTTGGGTGCAAGGAGGGTGAGGTAAGATATGAGGGTGGCGAGATGTAGTTATCAATACTCTGGTATGCTATATGAAGGACCTTTGACATTACTCTAAGCAGAGATAAGCTATTGATAAAACATTCTAATAGTGCATACCCAAATACTCCATCCAACACACATAGCCGTCACAGTAATCTCATGTGAAATGGAACTAAAAATAATAGAGTCAATCAAGAGTCATGTCTCCACTCCCTTATGAATTCATAGTCTAATAATGAAACAGGAAAATGAAAGTATCAGGAAGCATTCATTTTATAAGAAGACTCAATACAGCATTGTTCACTTGCAACCTCATTTAACCTATCTAGTCTTTAAACGTTTTCCTTTGAAGTACCTAGAATGAAAGAACAAAGTGAAATATAGATTTTTGTCTAAATTTCTGTAGCTACCTGTTTAAAAGACTTTCCAAGCAGGGATAGATCAATATTTTTTTAACTATAATAGCAATCAAAGTAAATGGATTTTTCTTTCAAAAGAACCATAACTGCTAGGAGCCTAACAGCAGCAGCCATCAAAAGCTTCTAAATGTTATTGCTCCTACTGTATCTACCACATGGTGAAAGGACTTACAATTATTTGAAGGTATATCTATAAAGCTAGTAAGAAAAATCAAACACTCTTATTATGATAAAAGACTACATTGAGAAAAGCTAGAGTATAACCAATGAGCAGAATATGGCTTCTGTTTTTAAAATAATATTTACAGTATTAGCCCTTTATGGAATTAAGTCCTGGCACCATCCACATGACCTTTGTTCAATCTAAGAAACAAGGTATTGACTCCAATATGTGCCGAGTTAGTCATTGGGGAGGGGGGTTATCCTAGAGGAATTGGACTAGGTGTTTGCAGGAGAAGATAAATATAAGGTTTAATCAGGCATTTTGGATAACTGGTAATAGATATAGAAACAACAAATAAATATAACATTAGGTGTTTGAATATGGTTTCTTAATGTAGTTTAGGTTTCTGGGGGTACTATGATTACCTCTCCTCCACTGTATTTGTCTGTCTTTCAGGTTCCAGGGACTCTATGCCCAGTAAAAATCTACTCTCAGGAGAGGATCCTATATAAATCACTTGTATTTCAGTATGAATCTGAATCACCATGAAACTTCTTGCAGATTATCTGCATTTCAACTCTTCTCAAACAGTAAGATGAATCACTGTAAATTTTAAAATATATATCAAGTTGTGTTTGGGCTACACTGTTTGGAGACTGGAAATTAGAAAAAAAATCAGGTGTTTGGCTTTATTCATTTGACAGCACAGTATTTGCAAGACATATTTTGAGCTGCAAAACGTTTAAAAATTGAGTAAGATTTGTTTTACAGATTAAGAAGTATAAATTGCCAGTTATAAAAATGGTTATGGGAAAAAATAAAAATAGTTATGGGGATGTAAAGTACAGTATAGAGAATATAGTCGATAATATTGTATAGTAATAACTATGTCTGGAGTCAGGTGAGTACTAAGTTTACAGTGATGACCACTCTGTAAGGTATATAAATATCTAAACACTATGCTGTACATCTGAACTAACATAATATTGTATGTCAACTGTAATTTTAAAACTTTTTAAAAATTAAAAAAAGGACTTTAAAAATGAAAATAATATAAAATAAAAATTACCAGGGAAATTTCAGCCTTTATGAAGAGATTTTCCTTGAAATGTCCTAAAATAGATAAGAAGACCCTAAGTGGAGAACAAGCCGCCACTGAGAATGTAGTATCTCTTGAAAGATCTATACAAAATCAAGACTGTGAGAAACTAGAAGAAACCGAAAAAATAATATCAGAGAAAGAAGTAGGAACAGTTGAACTAATTTAATGGATTGCAGACTCCTTGAGCAGTAAGCACATTTAAATTATCTTCACACGCTTGGCACCCAGTAAATGGGAAGCATCCAATATGTTATCATCTCTTCATTATTTTCATGAATCATAAGGGAAACCAGAGGTAGGAAAATTGGAAGTCAAGGCTAGACCTCATTAGAAACCCTAGTCTACACTGATCAGTTGTAACTGGGCTAATCCCAAACCAAGTGACCTGGATTTATGAATTGTTCCTATATTTGATTTATAGAGAACCATTCTAAACAACAGTATGATGAATATACCATCTCCATCATTTTAAAAAATAATTATATCAAGGCATTATAGAAAATCTGATTTAGGACATATCTGCCTATTCTGTGACTGGTGGTCTGTGGACCTCTGTGGACCTGATATATAAGGAGACAGAGATGAAGGAGAGAAAAAATGTAAAAACATGTGTAGAGGCCTGAGAGGAGAGACAACTACTGAAAAGGTTGGTTCTTGAACCTTTGCTGGCCTATAGGAGAGATTTTAATCTGAGATAGAAAATGAAGTTGGGGTTAGAAGAAAAAATTGTGATTCTGGGTACCAGTCAGTAATGCCATAGGCCCCCAGTGAAAAACTAATAGAAAATATGCAGCAAAGCCTGTGCCACCCACATCTGACACCACAGACACAGGGTTTCAGCTCAAGGTGACCAACAATGAAAGGTAGCTTCGTCAGAAAAGCAGGATTTTCAGCGACACATTATTTTGATAAAAAACAACAATAAAAATGCTTTGTCAAGTTGGTGGGGGGAAACCAATTATAGTTCAATTTGGTAATTGTAGTCTGATTCAATATTTCAAGAAACCTCTTTTAAAATCTCAGTTACTTTGTATTAAACCAATCTCCTTACAGTGTAAGTGCTTGATTCATGTAAGTCTTTCACCTTTTCTTGCTCTTATTCAAAATGGCTGTATAAAAGGCTGGGCTTATGTGGCATTAAAAAAAGACTAGCAAGACAGAGGAGTCTAGTAACTGTCCTGTACCCTTTGAATTTTTTTGTTGCTATTGATGTAGAGTTGCTGGCTTAATACCTTACTTGGACTGATGAATCTTCAAGTATAGTTATTCTGTTCTGGACTTTTGGAGTAACTTGGGCATCAAGAGATCTGGCCATTTGCTCAAGGTATCTGTGCTTCATAGCTTTTTAACCTGGGCTTCTGTGAGTCCATTCGAATTATAAGGAATTCTGCATGAATTCAGTAGGCAGGTAGGAGTTACTGCATTCCTACACATGTTCAGACTGTGCAGGACCAAAAAAAGGGCCTGAAGTTTAATCCATACTGACCGGGAAGGTGGATTCACTATGACCTGTAGATGTCCCCATCCAACTCAACATTTGGAAAGCTAGTTATCAGTCTGCGCTTGAGGAATAGCCTCTGTATCTTACTTTTTCCCATAATTAATCAGGCCGATGGTTGTGCCGGCTCTAGGCTTTTTATTTCTTCTACTTCCTATTCCTCTTCTCTTCTATTGTAATGAGCCTGGAGACCTAATTGCACACATTTAGAAGGACCTCTCCTATATATACTATTGAGGAAAGTTTGTGATGAAAGGATTCATAGTAAGTAAAGCATTTATAAAATTCATTTTTCTCTCTGACAAAACTCTGTCTTTCAAGATTATTTTTTCAACTCAACTCAAAATTACACTTGGGTAGTCAAAAGTTGAACTATTTCTCTTTGCATTGCTACTTTAGTAATCCTTATCCCAACGCCCATGAAGAATATGGATTTGGTGATTTCGGGTGACAGTTATATACACAGGAATGCAAGAGAGAAAAGTATTATAGAAGAAATCTTAATTTCATTTTACATATTTATAATTCAGACTTTTTACTACTGTACCTTGGAAAATCCTATTCATTCTTCAAGACTTACCTAAGGTGTCATTTCCTCAGGCAGCCTTTAATGTACCCCGTTCTTCTGCAAATCATTTCTATTTTGCTCTAAAAACTAAGAAATGACCTATTTGTATGCACCTGTCCTCACTTTCCTGAAAGCTTGTAGATATACAAACCTTGTCTATTTCATCATGTCAGCCCCATCATCTAACAAAGTACCTGAGACACAGTAGGCAATTAAAAAAGTTGTTAAAGGCAAATAAATGTAAATCTATTTATAAGATTAGCATTATTGCTGTTTTTATTTAAGAAAGAGTACAATTGGATCTCTCTCAATGGAGTAGAACAATTTGTCTAAAGTCTCTCTAAATTTGTTGAAGACATTATGAAAATATCAAAAGAAATAAATCAAATAAATAAGATTCATAACCATATTAATTACATCAAATTTCATGTGAAGGAAAATAAGTGATTTAGGTACAACATAAAGAAAGGATCTCATACACACACATATATATACATATATATGTATATACAGACATATGCCTGTATATACATACATACCATGAAGAAGAGAATTGAGAATTGAAGTATAATTAGAGCATGATGTCAATGTTATGTACACTTTCCAGAAAGAGATTACAATTTGAGGTAAAAAGGTAAGTAATATCACAAGACCCCAGAGAATACAGGGGAAGAATAAGAGTAGGTTAAAAAGAAAAAGTAAAGAAGTAAAAGGAATTTATGGTAACGCAAACTTTTTTGCAGGCAGCGTTTTAGATGTGAATTACATGTAGTCAATTAGGTGAATTCAGGTGAAATTTGAAAAGTAGGAAAGACACAGAAGCCATCTTTCTCATCTTCCCTGTGCTTTTGTACATGAAGGCAGGCATGATCATTGGGTTTCTCTGAAATCGAACCCCACTGTCCAGTCATGACTTCAAAGACACTGATCCTTGAATGGAAGCCTTTGTTGATGCCCACATCGACTTTCTGAATTCCTACCTTCCCACCCCCACCAACCCCTACTCCCATGGGAGAGGTAGCACTTATTTGGCAGTTTGTTTCTTGCTATTATTCTGGAAGTCTCTCGTGGAGACCAGATTTAGAACCTGCTCTTTTGGCCATTATAGCAACTTCATAAATAATATAATATGCCTTTCTGTTTGAAATGGCTACATCCTTTCATCTGAACCCTTATTGACATAACAAATTAAAAAGCTGTAACATTAACTAGTCATTTTGCACAAATGTAAGTTATTCTGTGGTATTCAAATCCTACCTCATAAAATAATTAAAATCGGCTACAACAAAAGCCAACTTTTTCTTAATTCACCTATAAAATGATCCTTCTCTGAAAGAATTACATCCATCCACATATGGAATGAGTTCTGAACTGAGATGCTGGTAGTTGACTAGGCAGCTCAGTCCCTCTTGTGAACGTGGGTAATGAATCATAAGCATTCACTAAAACGCTATGTGCCAAGCACAGAGATTCTTACCAGGAAATAATGCTGTTGGTTGAAGGGCTCATAGTCTAGATTTCAGACAGGTATTTTAAATGTAGGTAATATCCTAATATAAATTTGCACACATTTTAATTTATACATATTTCTGCAGTCAGATGCTCTAATCCTGAGCTATACATCCACTTTCATATTTCTATTAAACAATATGGAAACAGAGAGAGAGACTAATCTTCAAGAAAAGTTTAGATGACTGTACTATTCTGAAATGATCAGTCTGGAATATATCCTCATTCCTCACTTGCACTGTTTTCATTGTTTCCTACAAAATCTACTTCAAGTCCTAGTTCATCTGTGATCCTATAGTGCTTCCACATTAGAACAGGGCCTATCATAAAGTCAGTATATGATTAAATGACATTATTGGCTCAGCTCAATAGTATAAGATCTTGCCTTTAGTGAATGTCACCCTCACCAATTACAGAATGTTTGTTAATTATTTAATATATTTCTGAAAGCTCTGACATGTGAAAAACTGGAAAAAATCACCAGGAAAAACAAAATCAGTGTGGCTTCTCTGACCTTAGTAATAATCACATAAAAAATGGTTATATGTCAAATATGTGGTATTGTAAAGTAGTTTCTGTGGAGTTGGCCTGTGTAGGAATAATAAATGAAAGAAGAGAAGAATAAATATTTATCAATGATAATAATTTGACAAGTTCTAGCTTTGATCTAGCAAAACTACATTATATTAGAGTTTTACTAATGCTTTATTCCTTGACGCATTCTTGCTTTGCCAGATTTTGGCATTACTCGATAGTAAAGAAAAAAAAACATATAGGGAAGCCCTGGAACTATTTACATTTTAATGTATCCTGCCCCTTGACTGCCAGTTATTAGTCTTCTAAGTACCATCAGTATTTCTGAAGGAATCATATCACTACATAAGTTAGAATGCACATGAAAATTTCTTAGTACTAATAAACAAATACATCAAAACTAAAAAATTGAGAAAGATCATTTTATAGTCAAGCTCCAGAATCTTCTCCTTGGCCCACCTGTGCACTTCCATGTAAAATCAATTTTAGCAAGAACCTGCTAAGTCAATTGAGCAAGAAACCCCCCACTTCATTATCTAATCACCTTTAACTGGCTCTATCATCCTCCCCCATACCCCAGGGGATGTCTGGTCTCCCTGCCCATCCTTCAGCAAGAATCCCCCTTAGCCTTGAGGTTTCCTCTTGCTATTTTTCTATCCGTTAACCCTGACTCTGCTCCTTGGCTATAAATTCCTACTTGCCCACACTGTAGTCAGAGTCGAATCCAGTCTTTCTCCCCCGCTGCAAAACCCCATTGTAGTGGTCCCTACACACATCATCACCATGGCTCCCCTTCCCCTTTGAAGAGTCAGCCTTATTATCTTCAAGTGTCACAAATTTTTGTAAACAAAATACAGGAATACGATCTGCTCAAGGTTCAGGGATCTTGCACTGTTTACGTAAATATACTCTGAAATCGGACTTTAAAGCTTGCTAAGTGTATAAAATGTGGAAGTTAATTTCATCTTTCTGAGACTCTATTTCATTATAAGACAAAAAGGAAAATATTACATAGGGCTATATTGGGAATTATATTCATAATTCACATAATAATAATTGTTCAGTACATGTTGTTATTGGGATGACCTGTGAGGTGACTGGTCTTGACTCTGCAATAACTTCAGAATAATAAAAGAGTAACAAAGGCAAGGGGATTGTTCCAGAGTAAAAGAGACAAAAACTGCAATGTATGAAACAATTAAATCTTAGATTTAAAAAAAATCAATAAAAGATCCTTTTGAGCTAATTGGGAACATTGAAAGTAAATCAAATATACAACATTAGTTAATAAATGTTCATTTTGTTAGTATGATAAAATACTGTGGTTATAAAGGGAAGGTTCTTATTCTTGGAGCTCATGTATTTTGGGTGAAACAGAATGGTATTTGTATCTTGCTTTTCTATAGTTCAGCAAAATAACTAAAGAAACAAACAAGCAAATAAATAAATAAAAGTCTGTATGTGTGTGCAGTGTGTGTGAGAGTGAAATAGAATATACATCGGTATGACAAAATCTAAAAGCAAATGAACTTAGGTGAGCAGTTTATCAGTGCCACTGTTATCATTCTTTGTAATTGTCTTTCAGCTTAAAATGTTTCAAAATAAAAACAAAAGAACAAACCATTCACTTAAAATAAGCCATTATTCATCAGCTACAAAAATATTATTAGCATAAATAATAATAGCAAGAACAATTAAACAGACATATTAATAATTTAAATGAGAATATTAAAATGATTACTTTCTAACTGAACATAAAAAAATCTTAAAATGTATTGTTTTCTTTTATATTTCTCTGAACTTATAAAATATAATAGGCTAAAACTCAGACCCAAGTTAGTGATTAGAAATATTCAGGTGACAAGAGAGTAACAACCATTTGCTGATGGGTAACAGAAAATAACCTATCTGTTAATGCATCTATAAAATGTAGAGTTAAAATATCAGTTCAGAAATATGAAAATCTGGAAATGCAATAATCATTAGTAGAACCACTTACACAGCTTGAAAAAAATATTAACACAGAGAAAGAAAAGGGATGTCGTTATTACAGATTTTCTAATTAAAAATGACGAGCACTCATTTCCTCTTAAATTTTCTTGTCAAAAGTGACATAATATGTGCTATCCCTACCTCCTAAGAAAGAAACTATTCTGCTACCATTCTACCAGTGGGTCAAAGCAGTTCAGTACATTTTTTACAAGCATTTTAATCTGTATTTGTCAGTTCTCATGGTGAGGATATTAGATTTAACATGTCACATCTCACAGTCACGAGGGCAGCAAATGGCTTAGTTGATATATTTTATTAAAGTATAAGATAAATTTTAAACATCAAATGTCAACAACAATGACTTTTTATTCTTGAAAACAGGGCTATTAATCTCCATGACTATCATCAGGAACTTTGTTTTCAGAGTTCAACCCACATTGCTATTAATATACAGGTTTTAGATGCAATTATGAGCTGATACTAACATGGGAGGATATAGAGATTAGAAGCACAGGCTTTGAAGTCAAGCTATCTGGGTTTAAATCTAAGTTTTGCTATTACTGACTGTGTAACTTTGAATATATTACATAAAACCAGAAAGACTCCCTACCAGAAGGAACAAAATAATAACTATCTAGAATGAGTGGTATGATTAAATCAAGTGATTAACACAACACATTGCCTGGCACACGCTAAGCACAACAATTGTGTTATTCAATAAATATGTATTTAACACTTACTTTGTGCCAGGTATTGCATTAGGCACTTGGGATACGGCAGTGAGCAAAAGAGAACCTCTACCCTCTTTCCTCCCCAAAAATAGGAGAAAGGAAAAAAATGAAACAGTCCTTGTGGAGTTCATATTCTTTTGGCAGGAGGAAGACAAAAACAACATAAACTAGGTAACAATGTATTGTATATTAGAAGGATTAAGTGCTATGTATAAAAAAATAGAGTAAGGAAATTGTGAAAGATGGGTTATTAAAACAATTTTTAACATAGTAGTTAAAGACAGTTCTCCTTGAAAAATGACATTTGAGCTGAGATTGAAAATGATGAGGGGTTGTTACACATATTATCAGGAGAAAGGCTGTAAGGAAGGAGTGTGCCTGAGTGTTGGCCGTGGCAAGAAGGCCACGGTGTGACTTAAGTTTCGAAAGGATTGTTTCAGCTGCTGTGTTGAGAGGTTAGGTTAGAAGCAGAGAAATCAATTAAAAAATTATTGCAGTAATCTAGGTGATTGATGATGGTGGGTTGACCAGGGTACGAGCAGTGAAGGTGATGGTAAGTCAGTAGATTCTGGATATGTTTTTCAAAGTGGAGCTAATAGGAGTTGCTGATTGATAAGATGAAGTAGGGAAAGAGGTTCATCAAAGATGTCTCCAGTAATTTTGGTCTTAGTAACCGGAAGGGTAAAATTTCTGTCAACTGAGATGGGAGAAGACTGCAGGTAAAGGAGTTTGATAGGCTATCAATTTGGTTGAGGTGGGGATGTCTGTTAGGTATCCAAGAAGACAGTTGAATGTCTGGAGCTCCAGCAGGAGATGACAATGTCAAAGTGAGAGCTGACATATGGATGATATTTAAAACATACAACCAGATGAAATCCCTGAGGCAGTGAGTTAGAGAAGAGGGAAGAACCATAAACAGGAAGTGACTGGGCAGTGGATGGGTGTGGCAGGAGGAAAACCAAGAGTGTAGTGTTCTCGAATACAAGGGAATAGATGCAAAGAGGAAAACAGCATTTAACAGAGAGTTAATTTCTGCTGATTTGTTAAGTAAGATGTGTACAGAGAAACAACTATTAGACGTAGCAACATGGGAATTACTTTTGATCTTGACGAGAGAGTTTTAGTACCACAGAGTTAGTAAAGAGTAGTTTGAAACAATGGATTTAAGAGACTATGGGAGGGACAAGTCAGAGATAAACAAGAGTAATCAACTCCGTTGAGAAATTGTGCAGCAACCAGAAGTAAAGATTGGGTCATAGCTAGCAGGGAAATCAGGGTCAGGATAAATTTTATTTTTCCTTTTAAATGAAGGGAAAGGAAATCTTCATTTGTATGATCAATGAAACAAATCCATAAAGATAGGAAATTTGATGGTGTAGAAAGAGGACAAGCCTGGCTGCAGCAATGTTCCAAGGCAAGTTAGGGGTCCTGGCATGGAGTGAAGCAGTGGGAGGACTGGGTTCAGCGAAAGCATTGCCATTTCATTTACAGTAACCACCAGGTAAAGATTTTGCTATCTGAGGAGATGTGGTGATAGATATGGCATATAATTAATATCAACTGAAATAAGATTAACTCTAATGGGAAATATGTGAATGCTAATTCGTTCCTTAAGTCATCCCACAGTAGTTCAAATGGAAGCTCATTAAATCCAAATCCATGGACTCTAAACCATTTTTGCACAACATATTTATCCAAATTAGTTTCTAACACAACTGAAATACATTTTGTTTTGTTTTCTGTTATATACACTAACAGGAGAATTGACCAGTGACTGCTTTTATTTGCTTTTGTAACATCAAGATATAGTACCTCAAAATTTCTTACCTATTATAATTTAGAACAAAGACAAAAAGATCCAAAGCATTTCTTTCCAATTAACTGTTATGTGAGTTATAAAGTTGGAATTAATTTGGATTTCAATTCACAAAGCGTTTATTTCTTATTAAGTTTTAACTAGTGAAATGACACAGGCACAAAAGACGAAGAGATACGAAATTGCAATCTGTGTATTACTGTCCTGAGCATGCAGGCTGCTACTTCATATCGAAAGACATTAATAGTAATTATATATATCGTTTAAGTAGGCCAGGTCAGTGATATCAACTAGCATATCACCTCTGCTTTCTCCTAGGAATTCTTAGTATTTAACCAGTGACTATGATTTGGGCCAAAAATCAAGGTAATTTTGTGAAGAGCTGGGAAAGCAATAGCAAAGCAGGGAGAAGTATTAGTCTGAATGTTTGTGTCCCCTCCTCAAAATGTATATGCTGAAATTCTGATTCCTAAAGTAACGGCATTAGGAGGAGGGGCCTTTCGGAGGTGATTAGTCACAGGATGCAATCTTCATGGAGAGTAGTCTCCTTAATAAAAGAAACCCCAGAGCTCCTTTACTCTATGTGAGGACACAGAGAATTGGGAAGAGGGATCTCGCCAGGTATCACATCTACCAGCACCTTGATTTTGAACTTCCCAGCTTCCAGAACTATGAAAAATATTTGTCTTTCATTTATAAACTCCCCCATTGTATAGGGTTTTTGTTATCACAGATCAAATGGACTAAGACAGCAAGGTAGTTGGAGAAGGTGCAGTTATTAAAGAGAAGGTCATGTACCCTTGTAAGCCTAATACTGAGTGGAATGCCTGGTGCATAGTATGCTGACACCAGTGTTTGTTGATTAGATGTGGAGTGTAGATTCAGGTTGGATTTTGGAAGTGGAAGCATTGCTCATCCAACCAGCAGAATTTTAGCCTTTACCATTTTGAAATTCTTCTTTATCCCATAACTTTATTTGCATAGTTAAAACAGTAAAGTGTTTGAATAATCCAAATACTATAGATCCTCCTTTAAATTAAAGCCAATAGTCCAGAGAAAAGAATGATTTGATAATTAATATATGGAATTTAATTTAATGCTTAATAACACTGGGCAACAAAATGATGCTACATCACATGAATAAAGACAAAATCTGAAATGTTCTGTCCATAAAGGTATATGTATCCTGCTGTTCTTTGCAGCATTATTCACAGTGGCCAAGACATGGAAACAACCAAGTGTCTTCAACAGATGATTGGACAAAGAAGCTATGGTACCTATATACAATAGAATAGTACTCGCCATAAGGAAATATGAAATATTGCCATTTGTGAAAATATGGATGGAAATATGGATGGAAAATATCATGCTAAGCGAAATAGATCACACAGAAAAAGTCAAGAAACATTTGACTTCACTCACATGTGGTTCATAAAATAGAAAGCAATGAAGGAACGAGACAAACATACAAAGAAACAGAAAACTCATATACACAGACAATAGTTTAGTGGGTACCAGAGGATAAGTGGGGAGGGAGCTGCTGAAGAAGAGAGAGATGGTCAAATATACGGTGATGGCAAAAATACTGACTCTGGATGGTGAGCACACAATGCAATACATAGATGACATATTACAGAATTTTACACGTGAAACCTACGTAATTTTGGTAAATGATGTCACCCTAAAATATTTAATAAATAACTTTTAAAAAATGAGGATGAAGTTCAAGAGAAAATGGCTGATTAAAGCTCACTTTATCCCCCATTTAGGTTATGAACAAATAAAAAACTAAAGAATTAAAGCATAATGGGGTATTTATGTTACTTTGTTTAGCATCATTCTTCAGGTATTTTTAAATCCCCCAAATATAGATGGTATTAAGAAGTCTCAAATGCTATTAAATATGCTCTTTTCTCAATTCAGAATGTATGCTGAATCCAAGCCAAAATTCTAAAAATATATAATTACTTTCAATAATCATTTTATTCACAGAACTTTTCATACACTGTGTTAAGGCCATATAGGAAATACCCAGCAACAATGTGTCAAAGAGATAAATTGTGGACTGCATCTGATTTTCCACCAACTGAATATAATTAATTGGTTGTAGTGCTACAGATATGAGATTTAGAGCAAAGCAACATAAACATAAAGAATCTCTTTTATTGAGTAATCATAATTTTCTGTGGCTTCTTTCCAACTCCGTTTAGCATGTGAACAAGATATTTTCTGTTGAATTAAACTAACAAAGGGGATGATTAAGCATTTAAACTCCAAGGATTATTCTTGGAGGATGTTACATAATGCTTCAAGATTCTTAATGACTTCAGTAGAAATGGCATAATTTTCCTACGCAGTTCGAAAATTGGATTTTAAAAAAATGCTTATCATCAGCCAATATACATAATTAAAGAGGATAGAATCAAAACTTAACTGTTCCATTTTTATATTAATGCCATTGCATATTTTACAACATGATTTTTGAGATCTAGGATTGATTGTATAACATTAGTCTATTTTATATTACTTTTCTGAAATAAGTACATTTTACTCAAATCTTATTCAAAGTGAAATGCAACTGTGAAATACTGTTGGATTCTAAATGGTATTTTAAAATCATTTAAACTATGGATTCACTACATGTGAAATTTCATTAACAAAAAAGTGATTTTGAAAAAGTCAGATAATTAGATCTTAGTAACGAAGATCTGACTTACTATATTTTCCAGACTAAACTCTTATGTTGTATTGGCATTAATTTGAAATTATCTGGTATAGTGCTAATTTTATTTTAAAAGCATCTCCTTGTTGTTTATCATTAAAAAAAAGGCATTAACACTATGGTTAAGAACTTAGTTCTGTGATAGAAAATGCAGATCATTTGTAAGCATTAAGCTTTGTCAGCTGGAACAAATAATTCCCCTTCATTATGATTAGATAAAGTGCTCTCAAGACAAACTGATTATGACAACCTCACAGCACTGGTAAACTTATTAGATGAATGGTTTGGGAAACGGAACATAAAAACAGAAGTAATATAAAATTCCAAAACACTGAACAAAAACTATATGAGTTAGATGTATTTTGCATACTGATAACTTTACTAAAAATGACACAAATGAAAATAAATTACATATATATTACAGAATCAATGAAGGTTGTTAAAAGCAAAAGAAAACATATATATATATATACATATATATAAAATATCAAAACACTCCTATGTTTCTATTCAATATGAATGATACTGTTAACACTGCTTAGTTCCTTCAGATCTTGCTCTATGCATACATATATATATGTTTGTTTTGAATGTAAATAGTATCATACCGTATGTGAAATTCTGCTTTTGCTGCTTGATTCTTTACACAATTATGAATACTCTTTCATGTTTATATGTAGAAATTATTATTCTTTTTTCAATTGCACTACATATTAAATATTTTCAAACTGAACAAATTTAGAAGGTTTTTATTTGTTTTTTATGTTACAAATAATACTCTGAAAAAATTATATAATTATAGTTATATATAACTATATATAGTTATATATGGTATATTAGTTATATATAATATATATAACTACATATAATTACATATATAGTTACATATATTATAGTTATACATATTATATATAAAATAGTTATACACACACACACACACACACACACACACACATAACAATGCTTATACTTTATTATTGTAAAGCTAAATGTTTCTGTGGAATGGATTCCTAGAAGTAAAATTCTGGGTTAGAAGTTACAACTCTTTTTGTTTGTTTTGACGTATTGTTGAAGTATATTCAAAAAAATTTTTGTCAAGTTATACTTCCACCAACAGCGGAGGGCGGAAAGTACGTCAGCATGGGGCCCAGAGCACAAGGAAAGAGGCAGGTCTTTGAGCAGGGGCGAGAAGCACCGTTTCATTTCACACGGAGGAGGGATAAGATGGGTACTAACGTTCCTCCTGCAGAGTCAGTGGAGGGTCTGAGGTATTCCTCACTCACTGCTGCCATCTTCCTGAGAGAGAGTGAGAGGAGGTTAGCGGCTGGTGCTGGGTGGAGAACAAAGAATGCACGTGAGAACTCTGAGGCTTTAGAGGCATGAAAGAACGGTCTTACAGCGGTTCTCAACCGGTGGGTCGCGACCCCTAGGACTGCAGGAAAGGGTTGCAGCATCAGGAAGGTCGAGAACCACTGTCTTAGAGGGTGAGAAAGAAAGAAAAAGATGTGGTAAGACGAGAAATGGCCCCTCAAATATGTCCAAATCTCTGGAACTTGTAAATGTTGAAAAAGGGGGTCTTTGCAGACATAATTAAGTTAAATAGTTTGAGATGAGAAGATGACCTTAAATTATCTAGGTAGGTCCTATGTGTTATCATCGATGTCTTTATAAGAAAGAGGCAAAGGGAGATAACATAGACATAGAGAGAAGGAGATGTGCAGATGAAGACAGAGTGGAATGATATGATCGCAGTTCAGAAATGGTGGGGAAGATCGCAGAACCTAGAAGAGACAAGGAACAGATTTTCCTCTTTATAAAGCCCTGCAAGGGAGCATAGCTCTGCCAGGTTTTAGGCTTCTTGCCTCTAGAACTGAGACAATACGTTTCTATTGTTTTAAGCCATCAAGTTTGCGGTAATGTGTTAACACTATAAAACTTGTGTCCTCAAGAAACAAATAGATAATGAAATGTAGTATCCTATAATATTAAAGGAACACTTGAGATTCTTCGTTATGAATCTGAAGTACTCGTTCAGATCATGTGGAAAGAGGAGACTTGCTTTCATCCATGACTGCAATGTTTCTGAGTGCAGTATTGTGGAAATAGTGAGAAGTAAGAAGATAATTTTATGTTTTTTGCAAAAGATTGGTTATAATGATCCAAGGACTAAACTTGTATCTAAGCTATAAACAAAGCACAAGGGGGTGATGAATAGTAAAACAAGGGAATTAAATTTGTCCATAAATTGGAATACACTTCTTGTGAAATGCTAAAATTAGAAAGTTGAAAGAAATTAAGGTCATTGGAAAGTTTGTAGCAGAAATGCTATAAGAAATGAAATTATTGGTGATGATAAAAAATTATATCATTTTTTTTATGTGGCCAAGATGGCATGATGGGGGGAAAAAGGTTGGAAGTGAGTAGATGAATGAAATGAGATTTTAGAATTTTAATATGGGTCATCTTTATCTAGACATGTAATATGCATTTAATTATACAGTTTTCAGTGACATGACAAAGTTTGATCTTCAAAGAATATTGCAGTAAAGAGTGGAATGGATATTTGCTGTTGTTTTAGATAATTTTTTATCCCCCTAGCATTATTTGCTAAGAGTGTGTGTGTGTGTGTGTGTGTGTGTGTGTACATAAATATATTCTGATGTTGATAGGGGATAATCACCTTCTATTACCTTGTTCATGGTAGTTAGGTGAGGCTGACTACATCCCACTCTCATTCCCAAAATCCAGATGTGGACCTGCTAATGGGGCTAAGCCAATCACTACTTTCTGTTATCCTTGTCATATACTTGATTCAGTAATGGCCACATGACAAAAGTCAAAGAAGCACCACTTGGGGCTGATCTTGAACTATTAAGGATGTACATAATATGGATGTACTATTTCCCACTGGAAATAAACCTAGACATGTGTATCCCAGGAAACTGCTGGCAGTGCTCCCAAAATTATGGGTACTTTGGGAGAAACAATCTAAAAATTGGGGTGACACCAAAAAAATGAAAACAGAAAATAGAGGGTGAGAAATCACTCCTGTTCAGAAACTTAAACCCCAAAGGAAGATTTATCTGGCCCCTTAATTATTTAGCTGCTCAGAATTTAAAAAAATATCTCTCTTTAATTCAGTTGGGGTAGCCTTATTATAATTTTCCTTTGTGACATGAAACAGAAAGTACTCATTACAGATCTAATCTTACTCTCTTGGGCTATCATATCAGTGTTGCTAGTAATCTCATTTTATGAAGAGGAATTTACTCTAAAAGTGAAGTGTTTCAAGTTATTCCAAGGTCTTGAATTTGTACCAGGACTGCATCCACATACGACAGCCAATATAAAATAATCACCCACTGAGAAAAGTCATACCATTAACAATGACATCGAATAGAATAACATATTTGTCAGAAAGCTTTGCAGAATTTTGAAATCTTCATCTGTATTGGTACATTACATGAATACAAATCTTGGTTTCTTAACTGATAATTCATTTTCCATTGATGGGTTTATGTTACGTATAAGGTCTAACAATTAAGTTAAAAAACTCATCCTAGAAAAAGTGCGACATTCCTCATTGCTGAGTATCACTATGGTCAACTTCAAAGTACTCCCCCTGGAAAACAAAAACAAAAACAAAAACAAAACAAATCTTGGGGAGTTCCCAGATGGTGTAGTGGCTTAAGGCTTCGGCGCTGGCGCTGTCAGCGCTGCGGCCTGGGTTCGATTCCCAGCCAGGGAGCTACCCACATACCAAAAAGAAAAACAAAAAAACAAAAAAACAAAGTACTCCCCTTGGGAAGCTATGCACCAATGCCAACACCCAGTCTACCTTTCAAAGCAATTTTGGAACTATTTTTCTGGAATGGCCATCAGAGCTGTCGTTGTATTGCCCTTGATGTCCTGAATGTCATCAAAATGTCTTCCTTTTAATGTCTCCTTTATCTTCAGGTAAAGAAAAAAGTCACTGGGGGCTAGATCCCATGAATAGGGAGGGTGTTCTAATACAGTTATTTGTTTCCTGACTAAAAACTCCCTCACAGACAGTACCATGTGAGCTGGTCCATTGTCTTGAAGTAAGAGCAATTAGTTGTTGACAAAAAGTTCAGATCATTTTCATCTTTTTCACAGAGCCTTTCCAGCACTGCCCAGTTGGTACAAATTCAAAATGAACAATCACTCTGATATCAAAAAAAGGTTAGCAACACTGTTTTGACTCTTGATTTGGAATGATAAAACTCTTCTGGTTATGGGGAATTGGGTGACTTCCACTGTGCACTTAAGACACTTTGTTTCAGGGTCATATTGATACACCCATGTTTCATCACCAGTGATAACACGGCCCAAAACATCATCTTGCCTCACCAAAAGGTCTTGGCAAACCTCAATTCTCATTTGCTTTTGTTCATCAGTGAGCTTCTTCAGGACCATTTTGCACACAGCTTTCTCCTGTCAAGATTTTCAGTTAAGATTTTCCTGTTTCTCTATTGATGTTTACTTAGTCTGCTATGCTTCGCACAGTAAGCCAACAGTTTTGATGCATAATTCGACAAAATTTTGAAATGTTTTCATCAGTTCTGCTCATTACTGGCTGCCCTGACTGCTCTTCATCAGTGACACTTTTTCTCCCCTTAGAAAAATGTTTAATCCATTTGTTCAACTGCTGTTTTCTTCATGGCATTATCCCCATAAACTTGGACTAAGATGTCCCTGATTTCACTTCCACTCTTGCTAAGATTAATAAGAAATTTAATGTTTGTTCGTTGCTCTAATTCAAGCTCCAACTTTCTCGCGATGGCACCCAAAATCTCGCAACAACAATAATGAACGCCACTCAGGGAGACACTGCCATGCATCGATATGAACACAGCTGTGAGACACAGATGTACCAAGGTTATGAAACCTTACCAAGTTGTTTGCACAGTGCTGCCAACATACCTCGTATGTCTGTCAGTTACGATGTCAAAGACTTACAAAGTAAGAATAATACCACTTACAGAAAAGCATTTTAGACAAATTAAGTTTTATAAGTTCTTGTTGATTCACATCTTTGTAATTTGTACTGGTCATAGTCTTATTTTGTAATTCTTCTAAATATGCATCTATAACCTGAGTTGCAGAAACCTTTCTGCAATCTCCTGCTCATAGTTGTGCAAGATAATATCAAATGCTAATCCCTTCTGCATTTGCTACAGCTTGTTAAGCCATTTGCAGTAGAGATTTAGTTTCAGAAAACATACTTTTTATACTACTTTAGGCAACAATTTTCAGTAACATGATCAATGAGCATTTGTTCAATGAAATGAATTATGAGGATTAAAATAGTTATGTAATATATAGTAAACACACAGGGGAGATGATTGAAAGAAAACTGTGAATTTTAAAAGGTACACAGCAGGAGTATAAGTCAATGCTATTCAAGGACTAATGGCGCTATGTCTAAAAACCTGTCTAGATGATGTCCATGAAGTCCCAGGCATGAATTTACAAGAGTAGCAGGGATGTTTCAGGTAGGATGGTGTCTTTTCTTTGCCAATGCTGTTATAAATGCTGACTCATGGCCAGTAAAAGGAAAATCCAGTCATGTTGATTAATTTCAAAGTCAATTTTTTTTTTGTGGAGTGATGAAAACATTAGTAACAATGAAATATGTTTTTGCTCATCTCTTACCAGATAGCATTGATTTTTCAACAATACTCTTGAGACAACACTTCTGCAACAAATGTATAAATAGATTAAATATTTTTTTGACATCAAGACACTAAGAAAGAAAACTTGTATCAGCATAAACTAGTTTAACAGAGACATCCTCAAAACCAGTTAAGTTCTTGCCCTTAACTAAGAAGGGAAAAGAGTGGGGAAGCTATATGCTGTAAGGAGCTAGTGTTCACTAATTTTAGTGGTTTTATTCCTTTTTTAATTGCTGTGCTGATTTAATTAGATTAATTTGGAATGACATTTACCAAGAATAGACATTGTCCCAATAGATCTATTTTAGAAGGCCTCCATGTCAAGTGATAATTATTTCCACAAATTATTTTAATTCAATATTCACTTAAGACAGTAATGGCTCACTCTATAGAATTTGATCATCACAAGAGACATTAAAATTCACTGGTGTAACCTTATATGTGGTTAGTAAGACCTGTCAAATTTTTATCTTACAATATACTACATACATATAAAAAGAAAATATCATTTATTTCATCTAAAACTTGATCAAATAAAGGGTAGAATATCTTTCAATATATATATTTAAAATACCCAATAACTTTTTATGTTAACCACTTTTAGTTAAGAATGTGTTTGACCTTTTAAATTTCATCAACTATCTCTTCAAAAGTGTGCATCTACCTTCATAGTATGGAACATATTTGGAAGGAAGCCATAGTATTTACTATGTCCGAATAAAATAGTGATAGTTATTCTTCTAACAATACATGGCCATTATTCCCCTTTACTCAGCAATAATGAAAAATATAGACATAGATATAATTGTACCACTCCACACTGATCAAATGATGCTTACTTCATTTTACAGTTTAAATATATTTTAATATTTTTCTTTTGGCTAAATAAATTAGAACTGCTAAGTAGAGAACAATGTGGTTATAAATTAGACAGCACAATTACAAATAAGGATAAAACTCAACAGTACACAAACGGATGGAATAACTTTAAGGAAAACTGGAGAAATGAAAAGTAAGTAATTTGTAAATTTTATGGTAATCAGTACTGAGGTCATGTAAAAAAACTAGAAATACATGCATTTACTACTTTTCTAAAAATCATGTTATGAAAATAAATAACCTTTAGTTATAAGATAATGAGATTATGTTAGTTCTCTTCAGAGGATAAGTGAGAGACAGAGAGGGACAGAGGAAGAGGTATGTGACAGAGAACACCACGAAGGCATTTTTTTTTTTTATTTTGGGAAAAAATGTTAGTGTCTGTGTTAAGATTTGTACATGTGAAATGCAGATAATCATAAAATACCAAAGGGGTGCTGTGAGGTGTAATAATTTCTCCAGAGTTCTATGGACATGAGAAAATATATATGCAGTCTGGGTATTTAATCACGATTACTCCTGCAAGAGTTTTCATTTGATATTGTCTACAGAGGCCAAGTTACTGAACACCCAGGAGGAGCTAGAAATTCCTGTACTGAACAGTAAAACAAATGAATTAAAAGCTACATCTTTGGAAGAAACTTAGAGCAAATGAAAAAGTTGGTCACTTGGGGATGGCATGGGAGATCTAATAAATTAACATTATAATTTGCAGTTTAACAAAAAGAATATATGTATGTGAGCTAGAAGTCCTGAAAAAGAAGAAAGAGAAAGGTGGGGAGGGGCAGAGAGAGAGACAGAGACAGAGAGGGAGGGAGGGGGAGGGAGGGAGAAAAGGAAAAGAAGAGGGGAGAAGAGAGAGATTTTATGTATATATATATATATATATAAATATATATATATATATATATAAATGTGTGTGTGTGTGTGTGTGTCACACACACACAATATGACAGAAAGAAAAAATGTAAGGAGGCATAATATGTGGGGGAGAGCAGGCAGATGGAGTGGGAACAGGTTAAAGTCATTGTTAAATACTAGTAAATTGAAAGAAAACATTAATTCAGAAGGTTATGATATTTTAAAGTATTTGGAGAGCTGTTATATCTCTTAAAAATTTTTTTCTGCAGCAGAATTAAGATTGATATTCAGAAATGAAATGATTTAGTGAGCTATTCAACTCAGAGAAATGATAGAGCATAAGTCCTTCTAGTCAGGGCTAAATTCACAAGGTTTTTGTGAGGATTTATTGAAAATATTTCCATGTAAACTGCTCAGAAAGATGTTTAGCAAATCGGAAGTGTTCAATAAATTTTTAGGAATTACTGTTATTCAAAAATATAATAAATGCACAAAAGACAGCTACACTCATTTCTTGCTATACCATTTATTCTCTTTTATATTAAATAGTTTATATTTAAATCATACCTGGGTCTACTGTGTCAATGTCATTTTGGGAAAATATATGTTTCAGGCAGAGCCAGTCTAATATTGATCACTGTCACACTCTCACTCACCTCTTGGAGAAATCTGCCAAGAACAACATAATGCTTTTAACTATTTCTATTGATTTATCATCCATCTTGGACTCCTTGGACAGGACTTATTTGTGGGCTAAGATGTATGAGGTTAACACAATCTCATGCATGTACTATCCAAATCTAAAAATTTTCATCTCAAGAACCAGGTTAGGCAGGAAACAGAGACCATCACTCAATTTTCATTTTTATGATAAAGATACTATGTTTGGGTCCTCTGTTTAAATAATACTTTAGTAGCTTAATTCATGTTTGGATGCTCACCATCTAGCACAATATTTGACTTAAGACTACCCAATACATGTACAGTGAATGGATACGTGGTCTCCTTCCTTTTGCATGAGTGTAATACCAACCGCCTTGTCATAGACAGACGTCCCTTAGGTACTCAACATTTCCCCCCCAAACTTCTACAAATACTTTTTCACACTGCTAACAGAATTAGCTTTCCTCATAAATGCCTTTGGTAGACCTCCTCACTCAGTTAAAAACCCCTTCCTGCGTTATCTGTGTCCACGCATATTCCGACCTACCTGCCTTAACAGGCATCATGCCGTGTGTCCTCGGCATTCATTCTATGATAGTCGCTTGCACCTGCTCACACCTTCCCGAATACCGCCTGCTCCTCCGTGCTCTCATGCTTTTATGTGAACTCCCCTCGGCCTGCTGTATCATTTTTCCATTTCCCTGCTTGGTAAATGCTCACTCGTGCTTCCGGATTCCCCTGGTTTATGGATTCTGTGAAGCTTTCCCAGATGAATAAATCCTTTTTGATACTCTTTGTTATTCTTCTTTTCTGCTGTTTTATAGAGTTTTGTTGTTTGATAATACCATAATTCCATGTTTGTGTACTTATCTCCCTGTAGAGCTATGAAATAGAATCTACATTGTTTTTCATTTTGTATTTCTTGTGTAGTGCTTGACTGTAGTAAACTCTGTTGAATAAACAGGCAAATGAATAAATGAATGAATATATTTTTGTCAGCAAAGAATGAGAGGAAACACCTGGATCTATGCCAGTGTATAGTTCCCTGACAAAGTTAGAGCTTTTCCATCTAATAGGCTCGCAGAAATAACTGATTCAGCTTTGCAAAATTTTACAGCTTTCACATTTCAATTGCGTTCTCTTTAAAACATTGTAATGCAGTTTAATGCTGTTAATATTTACCTCTCTTGCTCACTCTTAGAAAAGTTAAGGCAAACTTAGTAGATCTAAAATCTAGGGAAGAGATAATCTTGCGGTAAGGCACAATTAATTAACTGAATAAACTACTAGGTAGTTTTCTGTAGCTAACACAATTTGCTTGAAGGGAAGGAGTGGGTAAATAAAAGAGAGTTATATATTATATCTGGAAACTTCTGAGAACTTGACAGGAAACCCAACTACTACTAGGAGGAGACGTAAGAATAATTATAATTAGCACCATTTAGGGCATATCCCTTTCCAGATATCTTTTGTTAAAATGTGAAAACTTTTCACAGAAGTAATATTTTGATTACTTTGTGATGTTTGACACTTTTAGGTGATCAATAGCTAATGGCATATTTTCCCAAATGGTAAAGAATAGAGCTTCTAGGCACAGAAGTTTTAAGGGAAAAAGTACTGTGGCAGGTTACTGTAAGAACTTGGCTTTCCCCGGACAATTCTGTTTATTCCTATTATGTCATTGTTACTATTAATAACATCCCCTATCATTCTGAAAAGTGACCTGGTTTGACCAATAAATTATATATTCACCTTAACAATGAGAAAAAAAGGGAGAGATGAGGTATGTAATAAAGCTTCTGAATGTGCTAAAAACAAAGAGACATCACACTGACCCCGATTCCTTAGGAAAGTAAGCTTTACCTGCATATCTCATTTACGCAGTTCAGGAATGTAGTAACAATAAAGAAAATCCTTTTTTGACCTTTCGAAGTAATGAATTTATGAATCCATTACTGCAGCTTACATTTCCACCCACTGAAATCTCTATTGCAAATTAAAACATTGGTTGCATGAGCTAGTTTATTTATTAATGTAAATCATAGTCTAAACTCATCTCCTATTCTTAGAACTATGATTGCATTCTGATGACAGTTTGATTGATAGATAGATAAAAAACAGTCTTGATCAGTAATGGACATGTAAATTTACAGTGATATAACCTGACCTTGGTTTACAGTTTGTGGTGTCATCATTGCAATTGAAAGTGGGGGGAGGAGGGATTAGCTCAGGAGCTGTGTGTTTATCTGCCAGTCTGACATTTTTGAAGTAGAGAGTCAACTAATATTTAACATGACTAACCACCCATTTTATAAATGTGAAGTTTGCATATCAAAGAATGATTAAATAATCCTAAAAGGCAGAATATCAAAAGATGCAACCGTTTTATTCACTTATTCAGGCAAGTGCTTAACTAAGTGTTCAGTAGCAATCTTTACATATCTATGAGTACTATGAATTCATTCACTATTCAACTGACCATTTATATAATTATTATTATTCAAAAAGCCCGATACATTTAATGCTAGTAAATAGCTCCTTTAGTGAAAGTCTGTTTGGGAAGTTAATTTTGCAAATCTTGCAGAGGAATAATGAGATGCTAGGTACTTCAGAAGAGAAATATCTGAATTCCAAGAGTCTTTGGGAAAAGTGGAGAAACCATTGAATATTTTTATCAAAATGGATCTCATGATGATGATGCTACACAAGTTACATGTGAAATGAAGGATTATTGTTTTACACATATTATTATTTTTTAAAATGCCCAAAGGAACAGGTTAGCACTTGATTTATTCTTTGTATATTTTAAGAATTATTGTACTACTGTCTAGATTTTGTCTAAAGTGAAATGCAATGAATTTATTTCAATAATTTTTATTTAATTTCAAGATAATGTCTTGTATAAGTCTTCTCATTCACCAATGCTGCAGAATTTTGGACAGTTTTAAGAATCTTTATCCCAAATATATTTTTGTAAGTATCTTCAAGTATGCAGATTTCCTATAATTTAATAATTCACATGCTGAATAGATACTAATCCATCTATAAATAGTTCTGAACCAAAGCCTGAAAGAGTTCAAAATGAAGTTATAAATATTCACCTAAACAATTCCAAGTCAAATAAAAATAGTATATGCTAAAATTATTCAGTGTAAAAGGTTAACTTAATTAAGAAAGTTTAGATGTGTTACAGAATTTTAGACTTAAAACCTATATAATTTTACTAAATAATGTCATCCCAACAAATTTAATAATAAAATTAAAAAATATAAAGCATTTTAAAAACATGAATACTAAAGAAAAAATTTGAGATGAAAAAGCCACTCTTCTTGAAATTCTATATTGTTTATTAAAATATTAATAAACAGTTCTAATGTGATCGCTAATATCTTATGCTTTATCATTCTTTCAATTATAATTTTCTGTATAATTTTAAATTCTTCAATAATGCTTCATTCTCTGTCATATTTTCCCTGAAAACTGCATTGACTTTAAATATGCTTTATTCCTATAACCCATATTAGCCAACCTCACTTAGGCCTTATAACTAGACATCACCATATTCTCTGCTTTGTTGTTACATCCATAAGGCACACTATCAATACTTCTTTAATTTTTACATCTTGACAGATCACAGATTGTTCAGAGAGAAGATTTTTGATACAATGGGGAAAACATCCAATTTGGTAGTTGAAGACTAATTTCACTAAAAGCTATGTCCTAAGAAGTCTCTTAGCCTCTCTGAATATCAACTTTGCAGATACGAAGTAGAAAGGCAGAAAGTAGCTATTGTTTTCTAGCTCTATGATTCTATGTACATCACTGAAGTTATACCACATTAATAACCATCAAAGAAAAAATGAAAAATCAGTGATAGTCAATACTGAATGTAGTAAGATAATATGCATAGTTTTTAAAAGCTTAATGTAAATATATATTTGTTTTGGATGTCTAAATATTAGCTGTTAGCTATCTAATTTTTAAACGTGTTTGTATTTTCTAGTCAATTTATAATCTCTTCTGTAATATGGATATCAAATATATGCCAAATAACATAATTAATAACATATGGCTATAACTTATTGAAAATATGCACTCTGTTGTAAGTTCACAGAGTGGTTCACATACTTTCCCTAAGGAAGTCTGGTTGAGATTCATAGAGCAGGTGGTGTTTGAACTGGATAAAAAAGTAAGGCTTAACCAGGAAGAAAATTCTATGGAAAAGCACATAGACAGAGTGAACAGCATGTACAAAAAGCCTAGACTAAATGTCCCTTGTAGAGCCAAATGTATTATATGATAAGTACCACAAATGCAGTGGCTATTCAAATGTTTGTTAAGTTTTACTAAACAGAAGTAAAAACAGGCTTAAGGATGTTGATTACTCTTTACGTATGGTCACAAGCAGCATGGAGGGAAGAATGACTGGCTGTGAGGTTGGATCAATATATTAATATTTGTGAAATTTTGAAACAAAGGGGTTGGTCTTTATTCTTTTACAATATAAATTTATGATGAGGCAGTTAAAAGCCATTAGATGTTTTCCCAACAAGAAGTCAGAGAATAAAAGGACAGAGCTGTGGAGAGCATCTTTTACAGGTCAGAAGGAAGATGAGAAACTAGCAAGAGAGACTAATAGAGTACATAGAAAGCCCAAAAATAAAATCTCAGAAACCAATGGGAGAACAGGTCCGTAATAGGGAATTATAAGTGTTTCATATTATACAATGGCTTCAAGACAGCTAAAAACTTTAAAAAAAAGTTGTTTTCATATTCAAGAAATTATTGCCAAGATCAAAGTAATGAAGCTTTCCCCTATGTTTTCTTTTAGAAGCTTTACAGTTTCAGGTCTTATGTTTAACCTTTTAAACCATTTTCAAGTGGATTCTTGTCTATGGTATAAGTAAAGGTCCAATTTCATTTTGTGGCATGTGAACATCCAGTTCTCCCAAAACCATGTGTTGAAGAGACTATCCTTTCCTCATTGTGCATTTTTGGTACCCTTATTAAAGCTCAGTTGTTTACAGAAGTGTGGATTTATTTTGGGGTTTTTTAGTCTGTTCCGTTGGTCCATATGTCTGCTCTTATGACAGTGTCATAGTATTTGAATAAGCAACAGAAGCAAAAACTGACAAGCAGGGCTATATAAAACTAAAAAGCTTCTGCTTTGCAAAGGAAGTAATCAGAGTAAAAAGGAAACCTATGAAATGAGAGAAATATTAAAAACCATATATATGATAAAGGATTAATATCCAAAATTTGTAAAGAACTCCTACAACTCAATAACAAAAACCAAATCACCTGTTTAAAAAAATGGGCAAAAACAGTGAATAGAAATTTTTCTAAGGAAGACATACAAATGGCCAATCAGGTATGTGCAAAAAGGTATACTGCACATCAAACCGCAATGAGATATCACCTCATACCTGTTAGGATGGTTACTATCAAGAAAATAGCAAGAACGGGTGTTGTGAGGATATGGAGAAATTAGATCCCATGTACACTGTCAGTGGGAATGTAAAATGGTCTAGCCACTATGGGAAACAACACGGAGTTTCTCCAAAAAATTTAAAATAGGATTACTGCAATAGAATCCAGCAATCCCTGCTCTGAATATGTATCCAAAAGAAATGTAATCAGGATCTGGAAGAGACATATACATCCCCATGTTCACTGCAGCATTATTCACAACAGCCGAGATGTGAAATCAACCAAAACATTCATTGATGAATGAACAAAGAAAATTGTGGTGTGTATATATAATGGAATATTGTTTAGCCATAAAAATGAAGGAAATACTGCCATATGCAACATCATGGATGAATTTTTGAGAACATTTTGCTAAGTGAAATAAGCCAGTCCCAGAAGAACAAATACCACATGATTCCTTTTAGATGAGGTATCCAAAATAGTCAAGGTCTTAGCAGGACATAGAATGGCAGTTGCCAGGGCTGGGGGGGGAAGGAATTGATAAAGTGCAGTTTGACAAATTTAAAGTTTTAGTTACACAACATGACTAAATTAGAGATCTGCTCTACATTTGTGCTTATAGTTAACAATAGTGTATAACACGTAAATTTTTCTTAAGAGTAGATATCATGTTGTATGTTCACAATTTAAAAAATTCCCCCACAATATTATTTGAGTTATTTCAGCAATTTAAGTAGAGTACCAAAAATTGATACAAAGATGTAGTGGGTTGAGGAATATATAGAAATGAAAATGAAAAAAAGTAAAAGGTTTTAAAGACACGTATGAAATAGGAGAGAAGTAAGAAAGAGTGGTCCCAGAAGAAATGAAGAGCACTAAAATTAACAGGCTTGAAAAAAACAGGAATAACTTCCTCAGATGGGGAAGAAAGGCCTTTCAGATAACATACATTTCTGTTGCTGGGAGGTCCAGGTGTAAGACAGACTGTGGTAGGTTTTGATCTATCCCATTCTGTACCCCCCCACTACCCCCCCCCACACACACACACACATACACACTGCAACACTGATAAAGAACCAATTGAAAAGGACTCAGCCTTCTGGTTAAAATTCTTTTAAAATTATAAAGTTCTATATTAATACTTTCATGTTGAAACTACATGTGCATAGGCTTACACTACAATTCATGTTAGTGCTCCCTTTTCCATTATCAGTAGAGACCAAACATCTTGGACAGGCCATTTCTGGTGCAAATACAATACACACAAGAGATCTGTTTAGGAAATCTGTGCTTAAATCAGGGGGTTAGAGTTTGCTCATTTATACCTGGTAGAAGGCTGTAAAGTTCTTTCTTCTCATGACAGAGCAGTGTTGAAAGCATATTTTAAATATTGTTCTTGAAGAAATAGATAGTCTTTCTCGCCTATCCCTTGGTTATGTTACACTTCAGAGATTTAATTGGTGAGAAAAGTTATTCAAGAATTAGATATAAAGACAGTTGTTTGATTTTACTATGCCCAAATTCATGGAATAAAATTATGACCCATGTTCTAGCTTTGAGGATGAGAAAGATATTCTGTAGCTATTACTGATCATAAAATAACATTAATAGCAGTAAGAGGTATTTCATTACCATTTTTCCTCCTTACACATAACTGATTCTTCAGCAAGAAAATGAAGAAGGCTAACTCATTAAGACTGCAGTTCCCTGGAGAAAGCGTGAGCAGCCTGACCAGCTTAATGAATCTGTGATTGGGGCGATCACACTGGGCCCTGCTTACTTTTGGGTTTAAGGCTTTTCTGTTGCCATTTTGAAATTCTTAATTATTTTGAACAAGAGAGCAGATATTTGCATTTTGCACTGGGCCTTGCAAATTCTGCAGTTGTTGCTGGTGTGAATACAAAGGCATAGGTAGCACATACTCATATGCATGCATGAGTGCGAAAATGATATTGAAAATAACGGCAAACCAAATCTTAATAGGCAAAAGCAATTAAGCTTACAGTAGAAAATAGTTTCTTCATATTTTAAAGGATATGGAAAAGTCATTAAAACAAATACTCACAGAAAAAATATAGAACAGACAATAATTTTCAAAGGAGAACTGAATATGAAAATTTCTCAATGACTACTTTTACTTAATATATAGAAAAACATTAGTCTTAAAGAATCATTCTCATATCTAAATAAGGCTATGCATTGAGTCAGTTTACAATAAAGAAATGATGTAATAACATTTCAATCCCTGGGATTAATATTTCTTTGTGGTTGTAGGAAAAGTTCAAAGACTCCTTTTAGAAATATCAGAAGATATATTTTATGCTTCATTGAAGATTTAGCATAATTTCAGTGACATCTCTTCTATATGATTAAATGTGTTGGATTCATACTGCTTAGAAAATGTAGCTAGACTACATTTTCCTAAGTAGCAATACCATAAACCATTAAATTTGGAATTATTCCCATGGATATACATTTAAGAGGCAAAAACTTTTAAGATGACTATAGTAACTAAAGTGAGAAATTGATGGATGCAGTTCAGTTAGAAAACAATAGAAAAAAATAATGATATGAATAAGAACAAGATATAGGTGTGTCCAACCTGCAGTCCAGGACGGTTTTGAATATGGCCCAACACAAATTCTTAAAACATTATGAGATTTCTTATGCAAATTTTTTTTTTTTTTGCTCATCAGCTATCGTTAGTGTTAGTGTATTTTATATGTGATGTGTGGCACAAGACAGTTGTTTGCTTTTACCATGTGTTTTTTCTTCAAAATGCTTGCATCATTTAAATAAAATCACTGTGATAAACACTTGATTCAATTTTGCATACCTTCTGGAATGTGCCAAGTAAAATAACTGTCTGCCCCTTGTGTCAGAATTATTTCACTAAAAACAAATGATTAAACACAATAACATAAACAGATATATAAGCAAGCAAATGTATAACTGCTAGGTAAAAATCATTTCCTGAAGAGAATCTTACATCTATGAAATGGCTATTAGGCACTGTTATATACTTAATCTTTTATGAAAAGACTGCCATCTAAAAGGAGAGAACTAAAAAGAAATAGGCATTTAAAAAGTTTGCCTCAATATACTTTTAGAAAAGCATGTTGATCATACTACAATGATTTGTTCATAGTACAGAGAGCTCCTTCTTCGTTATGTTGAAGAATTATCATTGAAGGAATATCGATGCTAGCCCAAACTGAATCTAAGGACTTCTAAATCATAATGAAGTTTATGAATATCATCAGTCCTTGAAGAAAAATGCCTTACATTCAATACATAATTCCCATATCACTTCTGAATCTAACATATTAATGCACAGATTCTATAAAGTACAATTCACACTACATATAAATTATTTCTCATTTTTAACTCATTTTTTGAGTGAAGAACATAAGAGGACAATTTCTTGTTACTGAAATTTAGTGTTTATCTTTCAATAAATATATTCACAAATTTAAAGTACAAATTTTAATTGATTCAATTATTGTAGTTACTTACAAAAGCATGACAGTAAGTATTTCAAATAAAGAATTAAAAAAGAGAAAAAAAATCTGTCCTTACTATAGGGATGATGTTTTCTATTATGCCTGTCTTACTTATTTAGTTTTAATTACCAAATAAAATGAAGAGATGACCTTGAGCACAGATGATGAGATAAAACCTCAGAGAATTTAGGTAATTTAAAGGGTGAAGAGTATCAGCCAAATAAGAAAAATGACAGCTTTCCAAGTGCAGACTGTCTCACAAACATAAGGATCGAGACAGGAATTGGTAAGGGACAGTGTAGGAAAGAAGTGCAGACTAGTCTGACTAGAGAAAGTGGTTCGGGTGGTCACGCTAAGGATCTCAGGATTTATCCTAGGCACATTATGAATCTATTCAAGGTCTGTAAGCTGGGAAATGATCTGGCCACATCTATGATTTAGAAATGCAACTCTGAAGATGGTACATGTAGGGGGTCGGAAGGCAAACGAGGCACAAGAGTTTGGAGCAATAGTGAGCACAGCTGTTACAGAGGTGATCCAAGTCGGTTAGCACAAAAAATACATGGAACAAATTGCTGAACTGTAAATTGGTTAAATATGGTTGTATGTCTGTGTTTCTTTAAAAGGAAAACATAAATACTTTCAATCACATACCATATATTCCAAATTATAACGATAATTCAAAACAACATATTTTATACATTCTTTTTTCCATAAAAGCTAAAATTTGTATAATATGAATTCCGACTTTTTTTATACTGTACCCTTGTCTATGATTTCTCCAAAATTATAATAATACTCAAGAATGCTCGGGAAATAAAAAATTTAACCAGCATATTTTTTTCATAGTAATACACCTTTCTAGAATATTGAATTACTGAAGTTATTATGAAATTAGTCAGTGTAGTTGTCCAAATAATATTTTACTAATTTTAATTCCAAGAGGTTTTTTGCATTGTTTTTATTTTTATAGTTGTCAAATATTTTCATATGCTATCGAAAAAAGATAAGACTTTATGAAATATGTTTATAATAATAAACAAAATGCTTTTAGATAATGTGGGGCATTTATTTTATAACAGGTGTTTTAAATGTCTTAATGTGACTTGTAAGAATGTGTTTATTTCAAAATTACAAAAGGAAAATGAGGGAGGAATCAGAATTACAGGAAAATTTTGCTAATTTTTTTAATCTTAATAATCATTTTGAGAGATTCCTTGGTGGAATCTCAATGCTGCGGCCTGGGTTTGATTCCCAGTCAGGGAACCACTCAAAAAGAAAAATTAATAATTTTGTGTTCTCTAAGGATAATAAATAAGTATGTGGTAATATAGTCAACTGATATTCATGTTTATTCCCACAAAGTTCTAATTCACCTTTTCCATACAGCAAGATTCAGAAAGGTAAAACATATATTTATCAGATTCCCTTGCAGCTATATTTCTGTATGCTAATTAAACTGTACCAATTGGATGGCTCCCCAAGATATATGGAAGACATAAAAGATCAATCTCTTGATGCTTTTGGCTGATATTTTCTGCTGGCAAGCAAAGGCTGTAGAGATGTGGGCTCCCCCTACCCACCTCCCAACATTATTACAATAATCACTTTTCAGCTTCATAGGTGTTAGAAAAGCAATTGCAATGGAAGTAGCTTCCTGATCTCGGCTTCCTTTTTACTTGGCCATAGTGGTGTGTCTTTGTCCTTAATGAAATCAGAGAGGTCACTTAATTTCCTACCTTCTTGCATGTGATAATTAGTAGCTAACCAAGTAGCGTTCTGGCACTCATCCCCGAAAGACCACATCTGGCCTACCTCTCCTGCCTATCTGCAAATTTTGATAGCACTTGATTTACTTTATTAAAATTCTCCTCAAAATATGTAGAGTGGCTTTTTTTATACTGAGCCACTCTGATATGTGTCTCTTTCTTTATGGAAGTTTTACTATTATAATAATCTAACAGAATAATCATATATGTTATTTATTTTACAACTAACCCTCTCTATTACAATCTTATAATTTGTATTCTATTGCCCTAGGGTCATTTGTGAGCAAGGCTGCAAAGAAAAGCTACCTAAAGATAACCCTTTTTTCCCCTGGCTTCTGTCGGAAAATATAAATCAATGGAAAGGTTTATGTTACACTGTCCTGGAATTAGAAGGAAAGAGCAAAGCACTCGGAGTGTAGAGATTCCTTTGAACCACAAGACATCAGTCTCTACCATTAGCTACTTCTCATTGTCATTGAGAAGTTTCCAGTAACTCCTTTAAGTCCTTCCCCTCCCACCCCTCCCTTGGTCTCCTCTCCTTTCTTTTCCTTTCCTTTTCTCAGCACATTTCCTGTTATCCTTTCAGGTGATTTCAATATCCATATGGACATTCTATCAAGAAGCTTTCAAACTGCTCAGTTCCAACTGCCATGCTATCATATTTTATCCTAGTCCATTCACTTTCTCATTGTCTTCAATGAATCCTCTCTATTTAGCAACTTTCTCTTCAGCTTTTCTGTATCTTTTCTTTCTCACTCATATATAATTTTATTTTTTTCACTGAGCAAACAGCAACAACCAGAAGATAGTAATACTACTACCAAGGGCAGAACAGTGGAAAGGAGTCTGCTCCTTTTGCATACAGTTTCTTAAACCAGAAGTTAGTAACTATGGACCAAATCTAACATGCTTCCTGTTTTTCTAAACAAATTTTTATTAAGATATAGCCCAACCCTCTAATGTGTTGTCTCCGGTTTAGAAAGCCTAAAATACTTAACATCTGGATCTTAACAGAAAAAGGGTGCTAACCTCTGACTTGAAACTTAGATCAAAGATATATTTTTTTTCTAAGAGAATTTTATTTTCTTACTGACATTGTTGAGAAGTACCAGCACTTGTTGAAAATATAAAAAATTTTTTTTTAGTTGGATTTATTATTAAGTGTTTTGCAGGCAATGTCCATACCACAACCATTCCCACTACTCTGCCTTTGGTATTGCACTGACAGAAAGTAATTTCCATATCTGCCTACCACCACATCCATCAACCTACTTGTGTCTGCCATATTTACTCTCCTTTACTTCTTTTGGTGATGGATGAATTGCCCTTGTATCTGAGGTCACTCACTCAACCTGTACATAAGGAATTACATTTCCTGTCATCTACTCAAGGGCATGACTCCAGAAATTTGACTTGTCTCTCCTGCATCATCATGTCTCTGATGGACTACACATAGAATGTGAAAGAAAAAGTGGAGTCAACAACCATTTCAGGAAATCTGGCCTGAGTGACACATGGAGTGAGACAAGGTTTAAATGCGAAATGATAGTTTAGTTATTAGGCTCATGATAATGAGGCACACAGTAAATGCCAAAGTGGAGGTACTAAGTAGACAGTTGGATATGTGAGTCTGGAATTTAAGGAAAAGATTAGAGCTGGGGACATATATTTGGGGTTAACAAACAATACATAGTAGTCATTTAAAAGTTGAAAAGAAGGGGTTTCAATAAAGGAAAACTAAAAAGGAGTGTCTTTAGGTTGCAAGAAAGTTAGAATAATTTCTAGAAACAAAATATAATTGAGCAATTTAAAAATAATCCAGGAATAAAAATGTATTTCAAGAAAAAAGGAATTATCAATTGTATCAGAGGAAAAGCAAGACAAGGAGCAACAGATTACAGGTGGATTTGATAACGTAATGATCAGTGATAACTTTGAAGAAAGCAGTTTTATTGATGTAGTCAGGGGGAAATCCCAGTTGGAACAAAAGAGGGAGATGTGGCAATATCAGATACAGATAGTATCTTTCTGAGGATTTCTGCTGTTAGGAAAACCAGAAAATAGTGTAAGATATTATTTTTTAAGACTAATATATACAACTGATGCTAGAGGAGAGAGAAAAAGTCAAAAGATACCTTAAGAACCATATGGAGATAACTAGACCTCCACTGAAGTGGGTATGTGAAACACTCATATGATACTTACCTGAGTCCAAAGGATTTTGCCTCAGCAAAGCTGTCTCTCTTTAAAGAATGGCACTAATACCATAAGTCAGATACTAGTGAAAATGTTGGCTTATATAACTATATTAATGGTGGCCAAAACATGTGGAACAAATACAGATTACTCTCCACAAATATACTCTTCTAAGAAAGTCTTCCATCCATTCACACAATCCTGAGAAGGATGGAGGAATGGAGAGGAGGAATTCCTAATAATGATAAATAGAACTTTCAGACCATTCAGCAGATGAAGATGCTGAGGCATATGCAATTTGATTTTTTGAAAAGTAATCTAAGATTTCCTGCATACAAGTTTGTGGTGTAAAATTTATACTGAGTACAATAAAAGACAGTTTCTTTAAGCATCTAATAAATGCATATTGAATAAACATTTTAAAAATATCTATTTGAATAAATGCCATTACATTAACATGTCCAGGACACACATATATTTGTCTCTAACAGAGAAAGTAAAGCTCTTTTTGAGAAAAACTCTTGAGTAGTTGCCATAGAAATGTAAAAAATAGGGAACAATATGAAACATTACAAAAGAGGAACAAAAGTCACTGATTACTGTGAAAAAGTGGGATGGTCCAAAGATTTATCTAAGTTTAGTCTTTGATTAAATGGAAGAATAAACAAAATAAATATCGAAATGGGAGTCAGTTGACACTATACCATTAATTATTCATCTACCAAATGAGTCACTCTGTTCAGTTCTAAATTTCTACATACAGTCATATGATCTAACTTCAGGATCTAATTTCTAATCTGTTTGGAGAAGTAAATTCTTTAATAAAAAATTTCAATTCCCTTACTTATACAAGTAACTGTTGTATAATGTGAAATAAGAAAGAAATTGTTTAATCTTCATCAGAAACCAGAGAATGATTGATCACATCATTAATAACTTGAAAGATAATGACTAGAATGACTAAGCTGTCATGAAAATATTTTCTTCTCAAAGTTCTGTAATTTGTATGCATTGATATGTTGTTTTTATTTTGTTTTCCCAGGTCAGTTGCCTAAAAATTAAATCATTTGTTCTCCTTCCCTCTAAAATTCTCATTTTAGAAATTCAGCATCCATGCCCAATGTACCATTAAAGTCTATAATAAGTTAATTAACACACAGTGAGTTTTACATAGATTTTTAACATTTTTCCATAATGCAACTAAAAATAGTTTTCTTTAAGATTGAAAACAAAGAAACAAAACTTATGGACACAGTCAATATTTAGTAGTTTTCTGAGGGTAAGAGGTGAAGGTGGTGGGGGAAAAGGGACAGGGACACAAATATATGGTGATGGAAAGAGAACTGACTCTGGGTGATGAACACATAATGCAACATGCGGAGGATGTAATGTAAAATTATGGAACCTATATAATTTTTAGTAATCAATGTCACCCCAATAAATTTAACAATAAAAAAAACTGTAAACCATAAAAGGAAAATTGATAAACTTTACTATTAAAAGAACAGTTTGTGATTGATTGTGTGTGTGTGTGTGTGTATATATGTATATATATATATATATACATATATTTACATATATATATGAAGAGAAATAATAATGTATTCAATTTTTCCAAAAATTTTGATATGTGTTATATATGTATTAGATATTTTTTAAAATAGCAACCTTGTGACACAGATCCTATGTTTAACCAGTTTTAAAGCTGAAACAATTGAGGATTACATTGGTCTTTCTCAAGATCACACAACTAGCAGAGGAATCAAGGAATTAGAATGTGAGTCACTTGACTATGTAGTCCATGCTGTTAAACACTACCACTGCCCTTAGCTACATTGCTTCTTTTAGTGAATGTGGTACATACTGCTACTCAATTTTATGTTCTTCTGCAGTAGCATTTTATAAATAAATAGCAAGTACATGACAAAACATCTTCAATCTTCTTTGTTAATAGTAATTGTTAATAATAAATATTGCAATTAAAATAAAACATAGTAGCTTCATAAGAGAATAAAAAAATAATGTTCATTTAGGGGAATATATTTCCAATTGTTTACCATTTTGAGGAAAATTATTAAATATTCAATAGGCTGAGGGCTATCAAGTGAAAGATTGAATATTCCCTTGCATTAAATTCTATGTGTGGCCAGCAGCACTATCTATAATTAAAATAATAATGATAAAATCTCTAGCCTAAGGGATTCTAATGTGTTTTTATATTTCAGGGTAAGAAAATACATATTAGCAGTGATATTTTGACCAAATATAACATCATTTGGTTATAATGATGGAGAATAAAGAGCAACATAATTTTCAGTCTTCTTAATTTATCTCCTGGAAAAATTCTGTTCTTCTGGATAGACTTACATATTAGGACACTACACAGAAAGAAATTTTAAAGATATAAAAGGCTTAGGCATTTGTAGTAAGGTAATATTTAATTTATGGTCTTTTAAATATACACAACTATTTTGCAAGTGTATATGTATCTTCCAAATGAAAAGATTAACAGAAACCAAATGTAGAGATAAGATAATTTTCATTGGTCTTAAACTACTTTAATTTTATTTATTATATAGAGAAGCAGAGTTCTAAAAACAATTTTTTTTTAGTTGTTAGGCCCAGCAATAGAATCTTAGATTATTTTTAAGATTTTTATCAGACAAAATTTTGAATATTAATTCTAGATATTCTAATTCAATTCCTACTTAGTAATGAAAAGGAAATTAAGACCCAGAGTGTTGCATTTACCCAGAAAATTATTCATTCAATGAATATATTAATTTATCAACTACTTATTATAGGTCAGTCATTATTACATGTTAACAAGATAAATTCACACTTTTGTTAAACATAATTTCTAATGGATGACAACTGTCTCAATAGCAAAATTGGGGCAGACTACAACTCCACATTCTTTTTACTAAAATAAAATGAAAAGCAATCCTTGTGAACTGACGTGGTATTTTCTTTAAAAAAATATAATTTAAAACTTAGTATATAAGAAAGTCATAAATTAACTGAATAATGTAAAATACTACTGAAATGTACTGGCTTCGATATTGAAGCCAAATAGTACATTCTGATGGGCTTCTGCTGAGTCATGCTTTTAATTCTTCACCCAGTTAGCAAATTTTAAAGTGAATTGTTTTATTAATGATATTTTAAACAAAATTACCTTTTTTCCTCTAATTTGCAGGTGACAATAACATAAATATGTTTAAATAAATAGCAAATGGAACAGAGTTAAATGTATGTTGGAAGTTATAAAGTGAAGTAATGGGGTATCTGTTTCAATTCAGTCTTTGTAAGGTTGAGTAAGTACTAGTTACGTTACCATGCCACCTAAATGAACAATGATATAAACATAATGACGATTACAGAGAACGAGTATATTATACATATCCTCTTGCAGGGTGATTTTGCAGGAATTTATCACAAATAAAAAGCAGGGAGAAAACAATCCCAACCCAAAAGTCCGCACTAAAAACTGGAAGCACTCACTTCCTCTAGTTCTTTTCCCTTGGAAAAGCATTCTAAAAGTATTTCGAAGAAATAGTAAAAATAACAATAATAACATCAGAACACTTTATGTTTTTTTTCTTTATCGTATGTGTTTTTTATTATTTATTTTTTAGGTACAGTTGACTTCGGGATTATTGTACGTCAATTTTAGGTGTACAGCATAGTGGTGAGACAGTTATTTAATTTATGCAGTAATCCCCCCAATTAGTCAGTCTAGTACCCACCTGGCACTGTACATGGTTGTTGCAAACTTACTGACTATATTCTCTATGCTGTACGATATGTCCCCATGGCTATTCTGTAACTGCCAATTTGTACTTCCTAATCACTTTCCCTTTCTCACCATTTCCCCAAAACCCCTCCCCTCTGGCAACCATCAGTCTGTTCTACCTATGAGTCTGTGTCTGTTTTGTTTATTGGTTTTGTTCTTTAGATTCTACATATAAGTGAGATCATATGGTATTTGTCTTTCTCTGTCTGACTTATTTTACTTAGCATACTACCCTCTAGGTCCACATATGTTGTCACAAATGGTAAGATTTGATTCTTTTTTATGACTAATATTGTATTATATATGTACCACTTCTTCTTTATCCAATTGCCTATACTTTCAAACAGTGGCCCCCAAGCTTTTGGGCACCAGGGACCGGTTTCGTGAAAGACAGTTTTTCCAAGGACTGAGGTGGTGGGGGAAGATGGTTCACTGGCTTGCCCTCCACTCACCTCCTGCTGTGCAGCCAGGTTCCTAACGGGCCACAGACAGGTGGGTTGGGGACCCTGCTTTAAAAGGTAGAGTTCGTCCTTCAAACAAAAGCAACATGCTAGTACTAATTTTATCCAATAAACAAATATTATTGTGTAGCATCATAGCCTATGCAATAGAGGGATAGTGATATGCATCAGTTGCTGAAGCTTGGGTTGGGGGGAGGGTATTAAGTGGTTTTATATTTAAAGTTCCATGCTCTGTTTGATTCAAACATGGGAATGGATGAATCTGTTTGTAGTTCTGAATATTAAAAATTCAGGCCCTATCAAGAATTTACTTCCTAACAAAAGATAAATAAATTCTTTCTCTCAGTCACAGAGAAAAAGTATTACAGAATGCTCCAGAATAAGATTAGAGTACACTCAGGGCAAAAAGTCAGGAGATAAGCTGCTATGCATCAAAAACAGAAAGAAATAAAAATATCCAATAATAATCATTCATGAGCAATTTGCAAGTATGTTGAATGAAACAAATCTGCTGACATAACACAATAAAGAAAATACTAAGAATGAGTTTTCTGCAAGCAGAGGAGCCAATGGAGGGGATGGCCTATGTCACAAAAACAAAACAAAATTCAATCATAGACTAGCATGGCATAAGAATAGCCTAATGTGATGTTAACAAAGAAATTAGTAGCCTAAAATTTACATGGCACCATGAAAGACCCAAATAACTGTAATCATGGACAATAATGACATAGGTCTATGTTTTCCTAGATGACTATTTTATATCTTCACCTCTCACCTGCCTTATATAGTCATAAGTTAGTAACGTTATTTCCTACTTCACTGAGAAATGTGAATAAATCAGAAAGAAATTACCACAGATTCTCATCATTGTATTTACCTGCCTATCAGTTCCTATCTAAAGCCACTCTTTCCTAGGTAATTTCATTAATCTTATATTTTAAATAACATCCATGTGCTGAATACTGCTCAAATCTATATTTTTATTCCAACTGTTTTTTTCTAATTCCAGAGTCATTTTCTATCCCAACTGTTTTTGACTGTTACACAAGTCATCCAGTTTTTAAATAACTGAATAGCTAACTGGAATGGCCATCAGAAATGTCGTAACCTTACCAAGGTTATGACACCTTATTGAATGTTTGTTAAGTACTGCCAATGTAAGCGCATGGTGGTAATTTGTGGACTTAATTGTCAGATTTTGGGTACAATAACAGCTCGGATGGCCATTCCAGAAAAAGAGTTCCAAAGTTGCTGTGAAGAGTGGACTAGGCACTGCAGGGGGTCCACAACTTCCCAAAGAACATACCTCAAAGGTGACTGTAGTGATATTCAGCAGTGAGATTTATAGCACTTTTTCTAGGATGAGCTCACAAACTTAATTGTCTCACTGTGTATAAACTGCCCAAATTTTTCTTGAAATATTTAAGGAGTTTTGGGAAGAAAAACGGACCTGTGTGGCTGGAGAAAGTTTGAGTAGGAAAAAAGTTTGGTAAATAATATGAGGTTCACATACAGGAAGTGCAGCAGATTTTATAGGAAGCTGTTGGAAAGAGGGCTAGGCTTGAGCAATCAGAAATATGCACACTGGTAACTGATAGATTATATAAATACTGAGGATTCTTTATTTACTCAAGTTAGTAGGTAATGCAAAGTAGTTGAGAGATCTAATTCTAAAAGAAGGAAATGCTGAACAGAACTGTAAATCAGAATGTCATCAACGCCAGCATTCCTTTCTCATGGTGAGAGCTATAGTACTAGTGAAGACAAAAGTCACTTTAGATCTTTCAAAACACACAAACCAAGGATTTTATCCAAAAGGTGGGGAGAAGCTGAGATTTCAGGGATATGAAGTACGTTGAGAAGAGAAGCCAAACATTGATTTGGAGAAAACAATCAAAGCTTTCATTTATCTCAGAGCAGTAGTTCCAACTATTTTTCAGAACATAAAGTAATTACCACCGTATCAGACAGCATCCTAAAGGGAAAACAGAAACTTGTCTGTCATTTGGAAAAAAAGGATTAATACAGGAAATTAAAAGTTTACAAAACCAAAGAATTGGGAGAGTCATAGTGAGAACAAGGAAGTAGATACTAACTCAGGAAATCAGAAAGTGTTACACAAGGGTCACAGGGCAGAACAGATAATCTCAGGTGTGTGGAACTTCAAAGTAGGTGATCTGCAAGAAGGCCCTGAAACCTCTGGAAAAGCCACATTGTCTCATTTGCTGTGGCCACTGAACCCAACTGACCTGTTGAGGAAAGCAGTTTCTGCTTTTGTTTTGCCCTAAAAGTCTTACATGAGTGGTTCCCACTGGAGAAATCAGGATGGAACAGGAGAGTCTGCCTTTGTACAGATGAAGACGTGCTTACCCTCTTCTCCAAAAGGATAGACATTTTCTGCAATTACTCTTAGTTCCCATCACCTACATCGGACACAACGCCTCCGCACACCCTACAACTAAAGACTATGAGGGCTGTCCGGAAAAAATCCAGCCATAAATGCCTCTATTTTTCACATTACATGGCTGGATACTTCCCAGACAGCCCTCATATTTGACAAGGCTAGCCACTACCACCATGTCTGCATTAACGAGTAGAGGAAAAGAAGAGGAACACACACAAACTGGAATATATACATGCAAATGTGTCCAGAGCAAGGAAGAAAATACTGATAACTATTCCATTTTTTTTTTCTACATCTGGTCACACAGCCATTTTTAGTGTCTATAACATCTTTCTTCACCAACCATTTCATATTTTGCCTTCAGCTACCACTTCAACTAGTCATGGGAATATGACCCAAAACCTTTATCCCTGAAGTGTCTGAGCCATTTATGAACCTGTCAGTACTAGAATGCTATAATTTTTCATCAACTTATTTCTGCACATGGAAATATTCATATACAGCCTGCAAAATCTACTGGCTTGCATACATACTCCTTCTTGATCCCAATGTATACGAGGTTGGACCATTAATTTTGTGAACTCAACCTAGAAAAAGTGCTACATACCTCATTGTTGAATATCACTACGGTCACCTTCAAAGTCCTCTTGGGAAACTGGGCACGGCGCCAGTGCCTAGTCCACCGTTCAAAGCCATTTTGGAACTGTTTTTCTGGAATGGTCATCAGAGCTGTCATTGTAGCTTGAGAAGGTTATGACACCTTACCGAGTTGTTTTTACAGTGCTGCCAGTGTAAGCACACGGCAGCAAGTTTGCGAATTTAATTGTCAGAGTTTGGGTCTGATGACAGCTCTGATGGCCATTCCAAAAAAAGAGTTCCAAAATTGCTTTGAAGGGTGGACAAGGCACTGGCATCGGTGCATAGCTTCCCAAGGGGAGTACTTTAAAAATGACTGCAGTGATATTCAGCAGTGAGGCATGCAGCACTTTTTCTAGGATGAGTTTGTGAAATTCATTGTTCAACCTCGTACCAGCAACTCTATTTCCTTTTGATTATTAGGATCAATCACCCCAGCCAATACAATAAATACCTTATCTAACTGTTGATTTGGAGTGGCGTGAAAAGCTTAGTGTGGCCAGGGTACAATCTCAGCCTCAAAAAAAAGAACTGTTGTGGAATCCCTTAATGGAATCTTTGCTTTCTTAGGAAGTTATAAGTCTAAGCCCCAAACTGTAAAGATTAGAAACAAATATTTTGTGAGTGATTTATCAGGTCTGATAGTGAAGGGTGCCATTTCCATTCTCAATGTTCAGTTTCCAGGACTGTATGTTCTGGCTATGTGAAAAGAGGGGTATGACACAATGGTCCCTGGTTTCAAGCACATACACAATGCATGCATGCTTTACAACAGCCCATCAAACTCGCAAGAGCTGGTTCCCAATGGCTGTCAGAACCAGCGGCAGATGTCTTTCTCTGGTACCCAATAAACTATGCTCAGGTGTTCCTAATAAGAGTACTGCAAAAATTCGGTTGTTATCCAAAGAAATATAAATCTGGAATAACAAAATTTCATTAATGTTGTGGGAACAGAGAGACATTTCTTGCTGAAGTGACTTGATATGGGAGCCCTTTCACTAAATTTGTTTTAATTCTTCATGGAAGAACACACTCCAGAAATAGGAGGTCTAAGAAAAATTCCCAATAACAAAATTCATTTTACCAGCTGCTTTTCTCAGGAAACAATCAATGAATAACAAAATTGCCTTGGCATTAAGTTCTGATTTGTACGCATTATACATTAGAATGCAAAATTCAGTTTTGTTGGGAATTGTAGAAAGATGCCTTCAAGTTTTTTATTCTATCTTTGACTTTACATCATGTAAGCAGTCTATATAAAAAAATGCCATTCCCATTTATTTATTTCAACTTTAAAAATGTAGCAATGATTTAGTACATTAACACAATGGATAATAAGGCATCACATTGTTCTTTTTTTTTTTTTTTAAATGTGTTTCTTTTTTTTTTTTTTTTTTTGCTTTTTGGTATGTGGGTAGCTCCCTGGCTGGGAATTGAACCCAGGCCGCAGCGCTGACAGCACCAGCACCGAAGCCTTAAGCCACTACACCATCAGGGAACTCCCACATTGTTCTATAGAGGGTTTTTGATTAGAGTCTCTCAATGATATTATTGCTTACTTTTTACATTATAGTTTAAGAAAAGATGTTTTACTTGAAGAAATTATTAAAGCATGAGAACAACTTATTATTTCAAGTGCACACAATTTTTGTGGCTATCATTTTTTTTCTATCTATCTATCTACCGACCTACCTACCTACTTACCTACCTGCCTGCCTTGTGGATACGAGTATATTATTTAACTAAGGAAAGTTAGTGATAAAATCCTTAATATACAACTGAAAAATTCATCAAAATCCCCTCTGGTTCTGATTTTCAGGAAGAAGGACAGAGTCAATGAACTGAACAGCTCTCAGATAAAATAAAGTTTTGCTCATTATATGAAATGGAACAGATGTCATGTGTCTTTGAAGACTCATTCTAGAACTCTGTAATGCAGAAAGGTCATTTATATTTTCACAGCAATTAGTTATAACACATGTAGCTTATAAAGATATTCTACTAGGATCAGAATTCAAGTTTTGGATTGATGAAGCCCTATCGGTGAATTTATAAAATTTATATTACATTGAATGACACAGGATTAATCTTATACATTCTCTTTGGTTCCTACTACATCTTTGTTGCAATGTTTAAAAAGTAACTATAGAATAACAATCATAGATGGTGACAGAACATAATATTGTGATAGCATATCTATTGCACATTTCATTAATATACAGAGTGCCTTATGCTATTCAATTTTCAAGCTATAAACTGATTTTTTCAAAGAATTATTATAAAAGCTGTATGTGTTATTTGCTCAGTCTCTTAATGATGTTTCCAGAATTCACTGTAATTTTCTTGGTCAGAATAAAGTTTGGATGGAAAGAAATTATATTTTTGAGCAAAACTGTGTCTTACAGTAATAATTATCGTTCTCGAAATAATAACTACTACTTTATGTTGTATGCATCAGGCACTTTTTAAAATACTTTTAAATGTGCTCCTTTCAACAGTACTATGATCTACTATTATTAACTTCATATTAACTTCAGATAAAAAAAGGAAAAATAAGTTACCTATGAATGTCACTCTGCAAATATGTATTGGAATAAAAATCAGGCCATTTGATTCCAATACTAAACGCTTAACCATTTCACTCACTGCTTTCACACAAATATGTGCTATCCTCCCTGCCCCATAAGACTGTATTCTATCATCAATTTTGTTGAAAATGTTGAGATGATGACATGACTACAGATAACAACTAATGAGATACAGATTCTAGGTTGAGATTTTCAGGAGTAAAACTTTTTATCTAGCATAAGTAGATGAATGTATACATCTGCCTTTTAGTCTGTACGCAAAGTTGGGGTGAGGGTGGGGAGTGCTCATTCCCTTCTGTAAGGACAGACTAAGATGATCTCAGGCAGATACTTGATTTCAGTTGTTGGGAAAACATGAAATATGTCAGTTTATTTCCTTTTTTAATCTACAGTGCTGCACTTAAATGCTAAATTAATAACCGAAAGGCTTAGTCCATAACTTCTATTAAAAGATATTACATATAAATGCAGATCATGCATTAACAAAAAGGATTTAAATATATGCTAATAGAAATTGAAGCTCATTAAACTAGCAGCATATATTGCATTGTTTTGGGGCCAAACAAGGTATTGTACAAATAAAGTAATTTTTATAGTTACATTTTTGAACTTCGATGATTTTAAAAGCAATTTGTAATTTAAAGTGTTTTTATATTTTTGTAGTCTTTATTTCTTCCAAAATCTCCATCATTCATCTCAAACTGAAGCAGGAATAGCCAGACCAGTGTTCTCATTTAGGGGAATGGCTCAGTGGACCTCCAAGAAGTCTAATTTCAATGTGTTCTGGTTCGATTTTAGTCTTATGAGGCACTGCGAATAATAACTGTTATTGGAAAAACCTCTTCTTTTAAAACCATAGTACAGGACAATATTCTTGTTTGTGAAGATAGGATTATTCAAATAAACTTCTTCCCAGAGTTGTGCCTTCTGCAAATGGGCTTTGCTAGCACAGGAATGTCCATAAGAAAAGAAGTAGGACTGATTAAGAGATCACCCATATCTTTTTTTAAAGAAGCAGATGCAATGTCTGTTTCATTTGCCATGGGAAACCTTCAAATCACCTTATTGATTTTTCTAATTTATTTACTAACATGGAGACAACTTGATATTTACTTACTGGTAGGAACAAGCTACAAGTTTTATTTATTTCTCATTAAACATGTTGCTGAATAGAAATGCCTTATCACCCACTAAAAAGACCAGCAATGGAATTCTCAAATAAACCAACTCTAAGTTTGGCTTGAATACACTACGAAATGATTAATTTCAATGTAACAAACATGATGTAAAACATAAAAACAAATATATGTTTATACATATATGGAAAAATGTTTTTGCATTATATTATTTAGCTAGTTTCATCTTTATACTCCTTTTTATTTTGCCATCTGACCCGAGAATCAAGTAACATTTTGGTTTCAAAGTAAACTACTGAAATCTGTATCAGAGATAAAATCTGGAAATGTTTTTCATGGTGAATCTTACCTCTTTATTGCTTATAGATAAATATAAATTAAGACATTATACTTGCCAAAAGTCTGCCTCTTACAACTGTGTATTAAAGTAATTTAGCAAGTTCTTCAACATGCTTTAGAAAGGGGTCTTTTTAATTTTTTTGTGTTTAGTTCACGTTTACAATCATAATACATAAGTACTTTTTATTTTATATTTCTATTGATGAAATTGTTACGAGCATCCATTCATATCTGTTTATTTATCACTCATATACAGGTGCTACAGTATTAATGCATCACGTTCCATGTATGTGTGTATGCATGTATAGCACGGAGATGTTATAATCAATTGACAGTATTGTCAGTGAAACTACTTCATCTTAAAGATGAATGTTTAGTTCACAAGGTGAACTATGTTGTCAATGGTATATTCATGAATATCATTGTTCATCTTTAATATGATCTTATGCTTGAAAAGTTATATTACCAACCTCAACCTTTTTTTATGTAGAAGTCATTTAATACATCTGTGTTGCATAAATTACCACCAGATGGCATTCTCGTGTCTTTCATCATGCACACTTATTTGTAAACTAAGAACTACTTTATTAAGTAAAATTATTAACAAAAAATTATCTGCATCATCTTTTTAATTATGAGAAACAGCACATATTACTGTGATTAAAAAGACTAGTACAGGTTCTTTATCTATTTTGGGCAAATTCTTCTACATCTCAAAGTATTTGCATTATCATACATAAATAAAGAATGTTGGACTAGATGGTTCAATTCAAATGCAAATTATCAAACAGCTGTCCTGTCCACGGAACTACGCTAAATGTGGTGGGAGCTATAGTGGTGAATTGTCAATGCCTTTAACTACTCGCAATTAGGAAATAAAACTATTTACCTGACTTTTTTATTTAATTAAATTGCCAGATTCACTGTTGTTGTTCATTTGCTTTGTAAACACATTGAATGTCTGTACTAGAGAAAAATTACAAAGGGCCTAATATGTCCTATTATATATATTATATTGTTATATATTATATAAAAATAATTTCCTAAATTGAGTCCATGTAATATAATCCATACAAAGTTATTCAAGTTCTTTTTTTTTTTTTTTTGGCTGGTTTGTATTAAAATGGGGTAGGGAATTACATAATCAAATTCATGCTTTATAAAGATAAATCAGAATGGAGGCTTATACTAAGGAGAGACTAGTTAAAAGACTATAGTGAATTGAGTAAAAAAACATTAGTAATAAATGGCTGAAATAAGGATAGACCCTTCTTTCTGAGAGAAGGGGTTGTTCCAATACACAAATAAGAAAAGAATAGATAGGAAGTAGAAGAGAAGATAATTCTGAAATTTCTAGGGTTAAGGAACAGAGTGGGTGGTGGGTCACTGTCAGAGGGGTAAAAAAATATATATATATCAAAATAAGGTTTTAGGGAGTTCCCTGGTGGTGCAGTGGCTAGGCTTCAGCCCTGTCAACGCTGCGGCCTGGGTTCGATTCCCAGCCAGGGAACTACCCACGTAAAAAAAAAAAACAAAAGAGGTTTTCGTGAAATGTAAATAATTTTATTTTGACATGTTGAGATAAACATCAAGCTGATGAAAATATTAATTTATATGGAGGTCAATTAAAAGGTAAGAAATATAGATTATGGGGGAAAATTTTACTAAATATGTTCAGCAAAATTAACAGTAAACTTTTCTTCCTTCTGTTACCTCCATCTATGTATTTCATTAATAGCACAACGATCATTTAAAATTTCCTAGCATAATCATTTTATCCCAAACAGAATGTGTTATCTACCTGAACTCTTTAGATCCAGGTGCTAAAATAATACATCCTGGACAAAAAAGAGGAGTATTTACTTCTATTTTTAGTCCAAAGAAACTATGTGTATTATGTGTCATCTCATGTTATAAGAAAGAGAAAATGTTTGCTATTATATTTAATTCTTACGTTATTTATCGTTTTGTATCAAATGAAAAGAAATATAATTTTGGTTATAGAGAATACTCCCATTTCATGTGGGAACTATACTCCTTTCAAAATGTTGCGGTAATATATGTTTGGCTCTGGACAGGGTTATGAAGCATAGAAGCTTGTCTGATTTTTTTTTCAGAAACACATAGTTTTTTTTTTTTTTCTTACTATAAAATCAGCCCCATATTTTACAAAATTTCAATTAAGTCCCTTCCCTCTAATTTATAGGCAGCTGAAAATACTGAATTTACGTTAAGGTTTAAACATTTTTTTCTATCATCAGAATGAATTTATTAGTGGTTCCAATAAAATATTTTATTTTTCTACATCCAACAAAAGTAATAGAAGTGACATACAGCAAATTCTACATTGTTGAAATGAACTAAGAAATGTCAATTTTAACAGAAAAAATGTCTTCCAGAAATACATCCATAGCTTCCATTGTTATATTTCCTTAGTAGAAGAGATTTAAAGGATTTGTTGAATGAATGTAGAGAGAAGATTTTCATTTATTGCTACATTTTAAATGTTTTTACATGTTCAAAACTACCAATTTACAAAAATTGTTCGCATTAGTAAGTTTGAAACTTAAGACACCATTACAAAAGAGGTTAGCAAACGTATTTGTGCAAAAGAATCATCAGAATCTGGGAGGCAGAATGACTGGTTTGATCCAGAGGACAGCAGACGAAGGTTCTGATTAATATGTGAGGGAAAGACATTCCAGGACTAGAGTGTAAGAATGAACAAGGAAGGGAGAGCGAAAACAGCATGGCTTGCTCGAGAAACAAAATACTGTTGGTGGGTAACACGGAAAATGAGCTGAAGAGGTAGGCAGGGTCACGAAGTTTAATCACGGAGAGCCTTTAATACCACTATACAGGTACTGGATTTTACTAAAGAGATAAATGGTGGCCACTAAAGGTAAGATGAAGTAGTAACAGGACAAGATTTCTATTTCAGGTATTTATTCTGAGCAATGAAAAGATGGTTTTGAGGAAACAGGGAAACCAGACAGGAACATGTTTTAAATGTCCAGGCAAGAAATGATGGCATGAAGCTCTAGCTGAAAGAATATGAAAAAGGGGATTTGAGAAATAAGTAAAGGGCAGCTGTCAGGAAAAGTCAGTGAAAGAGTGGATGTGGGAAAGAAAAACAAAAAGTGAGGGAATGATACCAAGGTTAATATTATCATTAGGTGGCTGAATGCATGAGACTGAATTTTTTAATCAAGACAAATCCTTGAGGGTACACCTTTTCTTGGACAATGAAAAATGAGCCCCTGCAATGCAAAGTTCAGGGGATTGCAGTCTGGTTCTCCACATTACCAAGCTGATTTATTGTGCACGTGTCCAGTCGACTTCACTAAACAAGCATTTTCAAAGGGCTTACCATGGCTAAGTGCTTATTGGATGGCTTTTTCCCCATGTCTCCTCTTCCCAATTTTCAATTTCAATTTCTCATTATTTGTTCATGCCAGCTCTTTTCTTTGTGTCTGGACCTTAACTCGACTGTTGCTTATTTCTAATGAGACAGATATCCTGGATATATTCGTGCAAATACTCATTGTCAACCTCAGAAACTACTGAGAATTTCACCTAGCTCCACTAGCTAATAATTTTTGGGTGGAAACCAGTGGAGTGTGTAGAGTTCTCTATCGCCTATGTGATTTGGAACACTAACTCTTTCCTAAAGTATTTTGTTTCTTTTTTATGCCCGTGAGCTAGCCCAATCCATACTGCTTTCATTTCCTTTGGCCTTCCCTTACTGAGTTTCCTGTGATTAAAATGATTTCTATAGAATCAGTGATTGATTGTATTGGAGAGAAATTCTCATCTCATCACCAGGGAGGGAGGAGTCAAGGACACATTAACGTTGTGAGATAAAATTCACAAACATTAAACAATGTAATATATGGGAGTTCCCTGATGGTGTAGTGGCTTAAGGCTTCGGCACTGGCGCTGTCAGCACTGCGGCCTGGGTTCGATTCCCAGCCAGGGAGCTACCCACATACCAAAAAAGCAAAACAAAACAATGTAACATAGCAAAATTTAACCTAACTGAATTAAACCTAATCCATGTTATTCCACATGGGGAAATTAATGGCAGTTAAATTGTTCAGAAGAAGAGTACTCTTGCAATTTCTTTTTTTATTGGAAGTTGTAAGACAAATGAAACATAACACTTAGAACAGAGGAGAACAGAGGGCCTCTATTTCCAGGATCAGAAATCAATTTCTCTTCCATGCTTTCATATGTATTTCTTTTTATATCTTCTAGGAACTGGAATTAGGTAAATTATATATTATGATAATGAAAACAATATATATCTGAATAAAATATCAACAAGTCGCTGCGATAAATAAAGATGTCTCAGCAACTCATATCTGAGAAAATCTACTGAGGGCTATGCTGCCATTTTTAAAAATCAGCATCTTTACAAGCAATTTAACTATTATACAGCAGGTAATAAATGAGGAAAGCAAAACCTTGAGAAAGCATTCTTGCTGTTCTTCATGGTACTGGAGGTAAAAAGCCTGATTTCCTTTCATAGGCCACTTTTGCTCTGGCCATGGGACAATTTAATGCAGAAGGACAGGCAGCACCATAGAGACAGAACTTATGTTCTAACTTGGGAGATCAGTCTTTCTAATGGCTCAGCAAACTGCAGTAGTTAAGAACTCTGGAATTAGAACTGGGGGGCGTTAAATCCCAACTCAGCCACGTACTAGATTTGTGACCTTGGGCAAGAGAGTAAACCTTTAAAACAACTGCAATATGTAAACAATGCCTTAACTTTCAAGCCTTTTATAAAGATTAAGGGGAGGTAGGAACAGACAACTACTTAGGGCTGAGCTTAAGGGATGTACAATGAATGGTATAGTGATCTTTCGATAATTCACTTTCTAGAGAAACTTTGGAATTCCTGAAAGTAAAAATTAAAAAGGATATAAAAATGTGCAAAAAGTGTTCATAGAAAAGCTGAGATTGTGAAGCTGTACATGAACAAAACATCGAGGAGGATATTATAGAAGTGCATTAAGTTTATAAGAATTTATTGCAAAAGAGAACATCTTAGAAATGATACAATAATAATTTGACATCGGGCTACTTGCAGACAGTGAGTGGCAGCAGAAATTCATAAAGGCAGTGTGAAACAACATAAAATAGGACAACAGATCAAACAAAACAGAACCGAGATATGACATGACAGATCAATCCAATCAGGTCAAAAATGACTAACAATTCCTTAGTAAGGAACCAACTGGTGATTTAGGTAGATGGACCACATGGCCTGGGTCCAAATCCTGACTTGGAATGTATACTGGATATGTTGCTATGTACAAGTTACTTAAGCTCTCTTGCCTCAGTTTCCTCATCATGTAAAAACAAGTTAATAGCAACATCTACTCTCTTTAGAATTATATGTAGTCTAAATTAGAATTAATATAAGTAAAGAGCTAAATTCAGGCTTCTGTAAAGAATATACTGGAAGCCATTTCAAAATGGACCTAGAGCTACCATCCCAGAGCAATTACCTTGCAAATCTTACTCCTCAAACCTCTGGAATGTATAAACTGGGCGAAATAACCTTTGGAGTGGGCCAAAAGCAGTATTGTATTCCAAACAACTGTTTGCAAAGCCAACAGGAAAGTAGATATTATAACTACAGGGTTGAAAATTAAAAACATTCTTTAGAATTAGCATCACTATGTTAACTTATCTGCACCTCTAGAAATTCCTTCCTTCTATTTATGTAACTGTTCTCCTTCCTTTTCTCACAAATAGTCCTTGCCTTCACTTCCTAATGGGAACACCGGTTTGGGTTCTGCATGATTCAGTCCCTCCTAAATAGCACTCTTCTGGATCTAAAATACATGCTTTTCCCTCTCATTTTGGACTTGTATTTTTAGGTTAACATGTTACACATACTTACTAACTACATGATATGTATAGCTATTATAATTATTATGTTTAAAAATGCCCAACTGTATGTAAGTGGATGATTATCCACTTACATAGCTACACCTAATTTTATCAGTATCAACTTATTCTCATAAATAAACTTTCTGTTTAATGTCCATTGAATAAAGCTATTTAAAAGGCCCTTCCCCTCTGCTAGATTGTTAGTTCTTGGAGTTCATTGAGCAAGGCTTTTATATCTCTGAACTTTTATTAAAATAGCTCCCAAGCCTGGCTTTACTTTAGAATCCCCTAGGGAAACTTAAGAATGCTAATGTTTGGACCCACTTTAGATGAATAAAATTGGATTCTCTGGAGGAAGGGCTGTATTATTAAAAGTGCCCCAGGTAATTTTAATGTGCAGCCATGGGTGAGAATCCAGTGTTTTGCCAAGAAATTTGACATATAGTTTATTTATGTCCTTCTTTCTTTCAACCAAAACTTAAAATGATTTACAATGACATATGTCTATATCTATCTATTATCTATCCATCCATCTATCTATAAGGAGAATTTGACCCCCAGAAGGCATTAATAAAGTTTGATGAATACATCAGTCAGGATCTTCGCAGGTAGCAAATGACTCAACGAACCTGGGTGTGGGCAGAGTGTGAAAGAGCAGTTCCTCAGGGATATAGCAACAACAGGAAGCTGCTATCGTTTCCTATACCTCTTTCTTTTCTCTACTGCTTCAACAGTTTTCTTCCATCCACTATTGTGGTGCTACTAGAAGTAAAACCCACCAAATGTTTGTTCATAATCCACTAAAAATAAGGACTTTTTCCAGGATGTAAATTAACTATATCCTTAATTATACTGTTTATTTCATCTGACAATTCTTTTTTTCATACGAGGTTTTCTGTCTGTGATTTACATTCTGGCACAAACTCAGTATCTCCTGGTGGACTTCTCAGGCATGGTTTGTGGATTAGTACTTTGAGTACCAGTGTTTATTAGATTATTCATGTTGGCATGAGAGTTTGCTGAATATTTACCATTTAAAAACAAAACAATCAATCAATAACCTGCTTTCGTTCTACATTTCCCTCCATCTATTGTACTTTTACAAAGTTTTCTTTATCTATTGCCTCTAATTGTTCTTTTACAACCACTGAAAAAGCCATTCCAATCACACTTTGTCAAGGTTACCTTTTCGCTAAATCAGTAGTCAGTTTTCAGTCTTCATCTTGCTTGATTTCTCAGTAGTGTTTGACACAGTAGATCATCTGTGGCAACCTCTAGTTTAAGCTATTGATTCACATATCCAACTACCCATTCCATTTGTTTACTTGAGTATCAGTAGGCATTCCACATTTACCATATGTAAAACAGAATTTTGGATTTGTGTCCCTGATCCTGCTCTGTCCCAAGTCTTACCTCTTCACATAGTTACTACCTCGTTCCAGTCCACAGTGATAGCTCACCTGGACTCTTGTAATAGCTTCTTAACTATTCAACCTATTTGAGTGCTGCATTTATACTTTGCTTTCTCAACACCTCAGCCAGAGAGTTGCCTAGAAAATACAAGATGCATGATCATGCTTCTGCTCAAAATCCTCCAGTGACTTCTGAGTTTTTAGTAATAATTCGAACCCTATGAAGATAAACAGGACTAGATCTACTATCTCTGTGATTTCATCTCCTACCACAGTTACCTTCAGACACCGTTACAACCACAATGGCCATTTTTTTGTTCTATGGAGACACTCTGATACTCACTACTTTTCAGAGAAGCATAAGCCCAAATTTTTCATCATTTATTTAAAAAAATGGTACTAAATTTTAAATGTCATGAACACTATGGAAATATTAGGAATGATTTGGATATCATCTTGGTGATTTTTCATTATGCATTCTACATTTGTAATCTTCACTAGGCATAACTGACTAATAATATTTTTAATGTATTGTATGTCAGAAATTATAATTTTAGATAAAATTTCATTTAATCAGATATTTTGGTTGTCTTTTAATAAATCCTCAATTGACTTATCCAGAGTAAATAAAAGAATTTCCTTTTGGATGGAATCAAAATTTTATAGACATAACATGATATTTTCTCACAATTATAGAAAAATCATCTAACTAAAGTCGTAAATTGTTTAGGAATACATATACATATATATTTACATATGTAGTTGTGTTTTCATCTGCATATAACTGGCATTTCTCAATGCTCCACTGATGATCATCCAACAAAATTAAAAAAAAAATGTGTTACTGATAACCTAGAAATCAATAAATAATATTTTAAACCTATTATTTTCATGTAAAAAAGAGCCCTATAATGAATCAAAATTAAATTAGATTTCTACCAGATGAAAGTTCTATATTAAATAGTGAAGTGAATGAGATAATTTTATTAATAACAATTTGGCATAGAAGCACAGTTATAGTTTTAAAATTATTGTGAATATGATTGAAATAAAAGCAATTTGTTTTTCAATTCTTAGGTATATTTCAAGTATGTTAAAAAAAATAAAACTCAGCTTCTCTAAATATACCACATTTTATGTTCATTGGATATTGCCTTGCTTACTCATTATTGAAGTACTTACCTACTCGGTTCCAAAATATCCATCACTATTTTATTGCTCAATTATGATCCTGATCACTTACCACCTGAGGTATCATACCAGATGTCAAAAGTATTGATTTGCGTTTAATTTTTAGAAGAAACACAGTGTATTGGGAAAAGACTAGAACTCAGAGTAAGAAAACCCAGAATTTAGTTATATCCTACCTGAAACAGTGATTTGACTGATCAATTTACTTGTTTTTTTCTGGTCTCCTGTTTTGCCATCTCATCCGTAAACTTAGATTTTTCAAACAATGAAATATATAATCTGTGTCAGTTCTTAATGTTAAGACTACATAATTACATCTGGAAGAAAATGGTGGCAGCCTGATTCTGAATCTTGCCTACAACAACCTTAAGATCTATATAAGTAAACAAGAATAAAAATAAAACCCTGCTGACCTATGTCTTCAGAATACTACACCACTATTGTCTATAAAAAGAAAAACCAAAAACCAAAAACCTCCTACAGAAACCACCTGCATGACTGTGAATATAGAGGATAGGAATGAAAACTTTAAAAAGTCTGTGAAAAATACAGTAAAAAGGCACAGAGGACATAAACAAACCAAACCACAGGCAAAAACCATCCCAGAAAGAGAGAGTTAAACATTAAGGGCCAAAATACTAAACATATTACTGGGACTTGGTAGCTCAAAATAATTAATGAGACCATTAATTTTAAGGCAGAAACACATGTACACTTGAAAGGACAATATTCATTGGGAATGAGACAGTGAAGAAAAACAATGAAAAAACAGAAAAAGAAATGAACAATTCCAAAGAAATAAGAAAGAAGACATACCAAACCTTCCTTTACTTCCATCAATGCCATCCATAAAGGAAACTAAAGAACAGGACAGTAGAGAGTGCTCTCAAACTAGGAATGCTATTCATGAAATGAATAGAAATAAGCAAAAGCCAACCATATCTATGCAAAACTGATAAATCAGAAATGAAAATCAACATTATTTTTAGTATATGTGCTGCCGAAGCAAGCACCAATCAACATGTTTTTGACGATAAAAATTTTCCCCTGAAAACCATGGAGTTGAATAAAATTTGTAACACATTTCATCAAACTATACTAAATACACTCAAACAAGTAACTGGGGAGCTTAAAATCTTTCTTGAATCAGAAACGTAAATAGAACCATAAATGGCCATAAGACAGACCATTTACCTCAGGAAAGAAATAGAAGAAAACAATAAAATTATACTTGAAGTGAACATAAACTAGAAGGCACCTAAGGAAAAAGGATCAAGCAAAAAGTTTATAAATAACAGTGAATGAAAGCAGGAAAAAGAAAAACCCAAAAGAATAAAAATGAGATTAAAGAAGTAAAATGGATCAGAGAGAAAGTAGCTGAAATGGAAGATAGAAAAATAGCATAAGTTAATTTAGAAGAAAGAAAATCAAAACAGTGGAACACAACTAATATTTACACGTATAATTAAAGAAAAATTCCCAAGATGAAAGAAGCTGCAAGTCTAGACTTGAAAGGACCTATTGGATGCCGGAGAAAGCTCATCAGTACAATCACCTCTGAGACAGATTCTAAGGAATTTTTAAAAGAAGAAGAAAAGTATTCTCCAGGGCTTCCAGATAAGTCAAAATAACTCAGAAAAGCATGAGAATGAAACTCTTTTCAGACTTTTCCAAAACCACATGCAAGGTAAGGAGTATTTCTTAGAAACTTAAGGGAACAGAATGCATTCAGGGTATTATACTCAACTAAGCTGTCCTTTGAGCGAAAAAAAGCTATAGACAAACAGTTAAGAACTGAAGGTATATTTTTACGTGTGTACCCTTCTAAAGAATGTACTAGGGGAGGAACCTTGTCTAGCCAAGAGATGACAGAATATTCTGGCCAAGAACTGCTTGTGAGAAATTCATGTTTGAATTTTAGAATTAGATTAAAATAAACATGAAGTCATAGATAAAATAATAATATATCTTTATATTTTCTGCCAAAATACAGAGAATGCAACAACAAAAGCAAAGTAGGGGGGCTGGTGCTTTGAACTTTAGGAAAGCAAGACAATTTTTCTTGTTACCTTTCAACCTAAGGTGTGTGAGGCTAAAATAATTACATTCATCTCAGTACCCTCCTCCCCACCTTGGCCTCTTATTGTAAATGTTCTGAACTCACCTCATTTTCCAATTCAAAGAAAATTAAAACCCTCAGGAGTGAAAACCTACACTTCCTTGATTCTTCCCTCCCTTCCATGCCTATAAATTTATCTGCATTCAAACCCATTATTGCACATTTACTTCTGATATCTGACAGCATGTCTGTTCCTGCTCATGACTGCTCTCCATCTATGCCTGTGATCCTATGTCAAACAATTTCCTCAGGGACACTTGGGTGCATTGTTGAGTTTCCAATTTACCAACGAAATTTCTGTTTCAGATGTGTAATGCATCTCTGAATTGTGAAGTTTGTTCTATAATATACTAACATGTGTTGTTATATTATAATCACTACATTTTATGTAATAGTTCTTGTTCCTCAAATCTTCCCATAAGAATTTCCCACACTATACAACCAGGTTTCCAAATAAAGGAGCCCAGATCTCTTTCTTGAGTCCCAACTGCACGTTAACAGCTCCAATGTGATATGTCACAGTGAAATTACATGCAATGAACTTAATCTATTTTCTCTACTTTAACATCTGATCTTCCTTCCCTACATTATATTTCCTTAATGTAACAGCTGTTCACCCAGTCACTCAAGCAGAAAACCTGGGCATAATCTTTTCTTATCCCCTTACTTTATTTAATGCAACTCTTAGATTTGTTAGGATTCTAGGAACTCTTAAATTTGTCTCCAGATTCAACTGTCATTATCTTGGGTTTGCGTTTATCTCTTTTCTAAATAACTAAAATAGCTTCTGAGTTCATTTTTTTCTCTTTGATTCCCCTTCTATAAAACTTCCAGAACAATTTTACCCAAATGTAAGTCACAGGTTACTAAGACTGTTTAAATCCCTTCATAGACTCCCTATGTCCTAAAGCAGGCATGCCCAACCTGAGGGCCAGGACAGCTTTGAATGCGGTCCAATACATATTCTTAAAACATTATGAGATTTTTTTTTGTGACTTTCTTTCTGGCTCATCAGCTATCGTTAGTGTATTTTACATGTGGCCCAAGACAATTCTTCTTCTTCCAATGTGGCCCAGAGCGGTCAAAGGTTGGACACTGCTATCCTAAAGCCACATTTCTAGTCTCATCTGCTCGTGCCCCTTCCTTCTTACCTTTACACTTCAGAAATAATTATTTGTAGCTGACCCCCTTTGAGCCAGGCTTTTCATGATTCTGTGCTTTGCCCATGCTCTTTATTCTGTCTAGAATGTCCAGCCCTTACAGATTCTCCACCTTTGCTGACCTGACATTACCTCTTAGTGGAAGCCTGTCCTTGTCGCCTCTCAAATTAATTACTCTCTCCTTTGTTCTATCACTGTCATTAGCACATGCTTCTATTATTACATTCATGACAACGAAATTTTGTTTATGCTTATGTGTACTGCTTATCTGACAAGCAGGGATTGCTTCAAAAAAAAGACCTCATGTTCACAGCACCTCACAGTGTTAGGTCCATGAACTAGAGGTATTTAATAAATGTTAATATGAGTGAATACATGAATGAATAATATTAAGTATAAAGTATCACTGTATTAAGCATTTATCATTTTGAATTCCTTACTTTTTAGTTGTATCTTTAAGAATAATTTATAAATTAGGATTTATAAACTAAATTGAAATCATTGCTCTTTTATATTTAAATCTTGTTATATAAATATTTTTGTGAATAAATTAACATATTTAAATATTAACAGAGACTTTTTCACTATATAACTAGTTGGAAGCAAGTAAAATACATGGATTATTACGCACAGTGGAGAGGGTTTGAAAGTCACATGGTTATTTAAATGTGGCACTTGACAAACTGACACTGTTTGCATATGTGAAGATTAAATGAGATACCATTTACAACTTCCAGCATAATGTTTGGTATATAATAGGTATGCAAGCAATGTTCGCTACTGTCCCTTTCTGACAGTTCTGAGTAAATAACAAATTGAGAGAGTATATTTTTAGAGGGCAGCTTATCTTTTAGAGAGTAATAGAACCCAATTTCCATATTCAAATTGGTTTCTTTAAGTATGGCAGACATAACATCAACAACATCAACTGTGTATGCACATTGACTTTACTCTTCTAGTTTATACTGTCAAAGGGAGTGAACTGGATATAGCAAAACAGGATTCTAAGCCAATGTGATTGCTCTTTTATCATTATTACATTTTTCTCTTTTATAGATTCATATTTCTTAGTTTTTTATCATTTCCATAAATTTTCCCACCAAAAAAGTTATTTTTCTTTAGGAAAATAAACCACTAGCTTATGAATAAAAACTTCAAAATTGGCTAAGATTTAGGTGATGAGGATTTGAACTGTTCAGAAAGACATTATTTGTTTCCATTTACTTTTGGTATGTTGATGTTCAAATCATATCATTTAGATGTCCATATTTCATTGTAGGTTTATTTTGTGTCTTGAACTTCTCCATTTTGTTGGACCTTGATCTCCTACCTTCAGATCTAAAGTTGATGAGAAAATTCCCATAAAACATACAGTGACCAACAGATCTTAAGTAGGGTGAGCTTGACCAAAAATTCCATTACATATTCCTGAATGTTAATGAATTTTTAAAATTATACTTCATTCCTAAAGCAATGAATATTATATTATTTCATTACATTTCCCTCAGAAGCCTTTATCTTTTAATTCTACATCTTGGCTGTTTGAGAAATACCTCCTTGGGTAAGGATTTTTAGTTGTTTCACTGGTGTAAAGACTGATGATAAGAATGTAATTTAATTCATTTCAAATCTTATTTTACATTTTTACTGACCTTCCACCTTATTTTGTAAAAGAACCCCTCTCATAACTATGGCTTTGGATCTGATGGCTTAAAATGTAAATAGCCTTTGCACATTTACTTGTATTTTATTTTTCTACTTTAATTTTATTCTTTGAAGCTCAAAGAGTCAGATTTTCAGATTGTTATGTATCTTTTCTAATCCAAATCTGAAGATGCTATGCCCCAAAATGAAAGGCATGCAAACACATGATCACATAATAACTTTCGAAATGTGTGCAAAAAACTCTGAAAACTTTCCCAGGCTTTGTCAGATTCTTTGCTTAAATAAAGATGAGATTTCTCTTCCCACATAATTTCACAGCCCACAAACCATGAACAGAAAATAATTACACCTAATGTAAATAGATATTGCCTGTCAATTTATACTCTATTTTATAGTGCATATGTTGTTTGAATTGTTATATTTGTATGAGTCATTTCACCCTATTTAGGATGTCCATTTAATGTATCTAACAGCTTCATATGCAGATGGATGCTTAATAAATATTAGTTGTTAATAATATTGTTTATGAACCATAAACATCACCAGCATATATAGACAACATAATTATTTCAATAAATGTAAACCTAGACATATAAAAAGATCATTTAATCTAAGTGTCTACTGTTCTTCAAAGGAACAGAAGAAAGTAGATTTTGTTCTATTTGAGAAATTGCTTTACAAGCCCTAACTTGGTAACCACCATACTTAATTTCACAATTGAATTAAAAGATAGAATAGTCTATCTTTTTATTGCTACCGGGGATACATCAAGCAGAACATAATATTATTATTTTGAGCATTTTTTGTATGTCAATTTGCATGTAAGTTATGCCTCTAAAATAAACTTAATGTAGTCTGAAATGTTGTGAAAGCTACAATCAATATGAATGACAGCTGAGGGTACTGACAAGACTATTCTGCTTACTGATGTCCTCAGAATGTTTTCTTTTTCCTTTTTTTTTTTTCCCTGGCCTGGAAATAAGCCATGGAAATCGTGTAGTAGACTAAATCAGAAAACTGTATAAACAGATCACTGGGAGTAATAAGCTGAAGCTTTCAAATACTTCTACTAATATAAAATGCTATCTCTTCAATATTTCCAGATATCTTTAGGAGTGCTATTGAGTTTTATTTTTAAAATGCTATTGTTTTTTAATTAATACATTTATTTTTTTTTTTAGAGAGGATTTAGACAGACAGTAAAATTGAGCAGAGTGTATGGAGAGTTCCCATATTTCCCTTCCTTCACACACACACACTTTCCTTACTATTGACACTGTGCACCACAGTGGTGAATCTGTTGCAATTGATGAACCCACATTGACAATCACCCAAAGTCTGTAGTTTACATTAGGGTTCACTACTCCTGTTGTACTATTCTATGGGTTTTGACAAGTTATAATAACATGAATTCACCACTGTAGTATCATAAAGAACAGATTTACTGCCATAAAAATCTCCCATGCTTCCTTTTCTCCTCCCTAACTCCCAGCAACCACTGATCATGTTTACTGTCTTCATAGTTCTGCCTTACCCAGAATGTCATATGGTTGGAAACATATAGTATGTTGCCTTTTCAGATTGGCTTCTTTCACTTAAGTATATGCATTTAAGTTTCTTCCATGTCTTTTCATGGCTTGTTAACTCATTTCTTTTTAGCACTAAATAATATTCCACTGTCTGGATGGAACACAGTTCGTTTGTCCCTTCAAACTATTGGAGAACATTTTGGTTGTTGCAAATTTTGGTAATTATGAATAAAGCTGCTATAAATATATATGTGCAGTATTTATGTGAATATGTTTTCAATTCATTTGGATTGCTGGATCATAGAGTAAGAATATGCTTAGTTTTGTGAAAATCTGCCAGGTATTTTCCCAAGTGGCTGTACCATTTCCATCCCCAGCAGCAGTGAATAAGAGTTCCTGTCACTCCACATCCTCTCCAGCGCTTGATGTTGCCAGGGTTTTGGATTTTGGCCATTGTAATAGGTATGTAGTGGTATCTCATTGTTTTAATTTGCAGTTTCTTAATGACTTTTGATGTTGAACATCTTTTCATGTTTATTTGCCATCTGTGTATCTTCTCTGGTGAGATGGTTTTTAATTCAGGTGTTCATTTACTTATTGTTAAATTTTAAGAATTCATTGTATATTCTGAATAACAGTCCATTTTCAGATGTCTTCTGCAAATGTTTTCTACCATTCTTTAGCTTGTCTTCTCATGCTCTTTGTCTTTTGCAAAGCCAATTTTAATTTTAATGATGTCTAGCTTATTAATTATTTATTTGATCGACTGTTTCTTGGGTGTTACATTTAAAAAATTATCACCACACTCAAAGTCATCTACATTTTCTCCTATTTATCTTCTAGGAGGAATTGTATAATTTTGCATTGTATATTTAGATCTATGATTTATTTTGAGTTACTTTATGAGAAGAGTGTAAGGTCTATGTTTCAATTCATTTTATGCATGTGGATGTCAAATTGGTCCAGTGCCATTTCCTAAAAAGACTATCTTTGTTCTACGGTATTGCCTAAGTTCCTTTGCACCGATCAGTTGACTCCATTTATGTAGGTCTGCTTGTGGGTTCTCCATTCTGTTTTTTATTTTGCCCTAATACCACACTGTCTAATTATTGTAACTTTATAGTACATCTTGTAGTAAAGTTATGTCAGTCCTCTCATTTTATTCTGTTGCTTCAATATTGATTTAGCTATTTTGGATCTTTTGCTTTTGCATATAAACTTTTAAATCAGTTTGTCAATATCTATAAAATAACTTGCAAGGATTTTGAGTGGGATTGCATTGAACCTACAGAACAAGTCGGGAAGAACTAATGCCTTGACAATATTGAGTCTCTCTATCCATGAACATAAAATATCTTTCATTTATTTAATTCTTCTTTGATATCTTCCATCAGAGTTTTCATTTATTTATTTATTTATTTATTAATTATGTGGGTGAGTTCCCTGGCTGGGAATCGAACCCAGGCTGCAGCATTGGCCGCGCTGAAGCCTTAGCTACTACACCACCAGGGAACTGCCCTCAGAGTTTTTTTTATTTTCCTCAAAAAGTAGTGTGTGTGTGTGTGTGTGTGTGTGTGTGTGTATGTGTGTGTATTATTTCTCATAACATTCCAGTAGGGTAAAAACTATCATTCTTCTCATTTTGAAATGAGGAAACTGAGACTTCAATAGCTTAAGACACTTGCTCAAAGTCTCCAGTGAACAAGCAACAGAACTGAATACAATGCTGGTCGTAACACCTTAATACACCACATTAGTATTAAATGTGGGAAATGTCCTGATAATTAACATTCATTTGGCATATTTTGCCAAGATATATACATTTTCTCTGTCAATGGGAAGTCTCATGAAATTTTTATAGGTGTTTCAATCCCTCTTATGTTACTGTTGAAACTCTACACAAAATGGAGAGACAATGGAAGTTAAATATTTAAATTCTATAAACATGCATGATATTAAAATGAGAAAGAATATACACAATAGTTTTGAAATATATTGCTTGCTAAAAAATTTTTGCTGGTTTTGACTATTAGCAACATCTCCATCTCTCTTTATATTTTCTAACTATATCTCCTTTATCTATTGTCATTGAACCACATCTCCTTTCTTTTCAGAGAGAACCCTTTATTGGAATCCCACTTGATCCTTTCCTTTCCATTTCATAAGTTAGCTGCTTAGTCCAGTTCAATGTAATCTTTTAGATCACTGCAACAGTCAGCCTGTGTAATTTTATTAGACAGTCTTCTTTCTGAGAACAGAAGGTGGAGGTGTATATATACATCTATCTATCCAACATTGATCTCAGGGCTAGCTTCACCAATGCTTTTCATTAATATGAGGGTCAGTAGGGCAAACTAGATTATTTAAAAATATTTGCTCTCTCTCCCCACTTTTCTCTTTTGGCAGAATCCACTTCCCTGCTTCTTATATCTGGGCTTGCCAATGTAACTTGATTTTGTCAATGGATTTTAGCAAACAAGATGCAAGCTGAGCTTTTAAAATATCTGTATAGTTGAATTTTTAATCTATGTATTTTTGCCATTGTCAAGAAAAGACAGTATCTAGTCCAGCCCACTGGCCCCCGTAGAATGAAGCAAAGCCAACCTCAGTGTAGATCATTCTACCTTCATCCTATCCACAGAACGGTGAAAATATATATTCGTTGTCTAAACTACTGTTTGTTAGCATTACTACTGTGTTCATAAAATGATACAATACCACATTTAGAAAACAAGTCATTAATAAAAAATATTTATTTTGGTGCAAATAGATTGGCCCCATTCCAAAATTTTGAGTTAAAACTATCAAGATTTCTTTTTAGTTGATATAATGAAAAATAAAATTGAGATTTTATTTCATCAAATAAAGAATATATTTGTTCTCCTCTGCCATTAATAATCAAGTTCTGCAAACCTAAATACCTCAAGCGTCTCACATCTTACTTTCTGCTTGTAACAAACAAGGAGCATTTAATATCCAACGTTTCTTCTACTTGGATTAATATATCACTTTGATTTGGAATATCTCCCTGATTTAAGGTGGGTATAATAAATAATAACCAATATAACATATTTAAAAATTAAATGATTATTGGCATTAGGGGGAAAACATATTTTCATGAGAAATGGGGATGATTATGAATTATTTGACAAAGGGGTTATCTAACTACAAAACTGTATTTGTCAATCAGCCAACTGTATATCACATGGATCCATGGAGAGTCCTATTTTGGGCTCAGACAGCACCTACAGTGTCTGTGAAAAAAAATTAATCTTTTTTGCCTCTATCCCCTCATCTTAGAGAAAATAAGTGTATTTGATTCCATTACCTAAAAAGTCTCTTCCAGTCCCAACGTTCAATGATGACGTTATTTCAATAAATACTAGTCCTTGTCCTCAAGGGGAAATTGGGAAAACTGCCTACCTGGGAGTGGGGGGAACTGGTCATTTGCTTCCATGAGAATGGACATCTTTTATCATCACAGATTCATACATGGCTCCTACCCCAAAGCATGACTTGCTCTTCCCCATCTCTCCAGGTTCTTCTAGAGCTCCTTCCTAGTTCCCTCTCTCTCTGCATTCTTGCCATACATCCCGGAATTTTATCAGCTCCTCAAATGGAGCTTGTCATCTGCACATGATCGTCATACTGTCCAGCGTCCAGCCTCAGTGACCCTGGCTCAGCCTCAGTCGAATGTCATCTCAGGAAATCTCTCCTTGCAGCCTGCATTATACTAGATGTTTTGTTGCAGTATCCAAAAAGCACATTCTGTTTTTCTCATTCTCAGCACTTACCACATTTACAACTATTCGGTAAATGTCAGTCTTTGTCCCACTAGACTAAAAGCTGTGACTAAGTCTCTTATTTTTTGCTATGTACTTTATTCTCTCCACAGTGCCTGGATTATAGTTGAAACTCAATGAATATTTTTAAACTGACATTATTTTTAATATTTTACTGCCACTCGTTCTCCTTCTGGGGGTGTTGGAACAAAGGGCTTAGTTCTCACAGTAGACTGAGATAAACAAAGTCAAACTGGGTATTTAAGACCAGTAGTTTTCTGAAGAAACTTAATGCATTCCATATAAAATTAAATTTAAAAAACTCTAAACTAATAAAAAAGTAAGAACAAATAAATAAATGTTACTCTAATATAAAAGTTTTCATGAGTCACGCTTAAAAGCCCTCTTTATTCTGAGAGGCAGAATCAAACATTGCCATGAAAATTCCACACAAAATACATGTGACTTTGTAATTTTTCCTAGGAAGGAGAAACCAGTATTTATAGATTATAAGATTTCAACAAAGAACATAAAAATGATATGAAGAGAAGAGATATGTCAAAGACACAATAATGGGAAAACACAAGGGGGGATACTGGTTCAATGTTAATAGCCCACAACCAGATAGTAATGCATCAAATCTTGAATAAACTCCAAGTGACAGATTTATCTCAGAACTCATACAATGAATGTTCCACTGAAGGCATATCAGTTTACTGCAATTAACACATATTAAATTCCATATTACTGGACAATACAATAAATATATCAACATTTAAGTTATCAAACCTAGTAAGAAAACGTTAGAACTCAAAGGAAATGCAGACACTGTTTAGTCCAACCTCCTGGTTTTAAAGATATGAAAATTGTCCTTTCTGCAAATATTGAACCAGGGATGCACATGGCACACCCCAGAGAAACATAGTTATTTACATAAATGAATTTAGACTCCAATCTAATTGCACAAACACTGAAATATATCTCTATAACATGCAAATATTATGTTAGTAGATAACAAACAATATAGCTCCTAAGTTACCAGACACTTCAGTTTTTTTTCAAAATAATTAAACATTGTTTTAATTATTGACAGATGCTTTTTAAAGAGAACTTCAAATCATCAACTAAGCATGTTTTACAGACGACTTTGATCTCATTAAATTCAATTAATTTGCGTTAAAGGACAGAATACAGAGAAATAGAAAGCATTTGTAAAACAAAAAACATAATTATCTCATATATAATTTTATTTCACTCATTTGATTTTATAGCACTAAGAAACTAAGAAATACATGGGAAGATTTGGGGGATTCAAAATCTCTACCAAAGCTTTAAAAGATGTTTATTATTTATATGTTATTAGTTTTGTACTTCAAAGCATATTTTTAAATTAAATCTTCAAGAATCAACTGTTAATAATACAATAATTATTTAATATAAAAGCCATTTTGATTTTATATTAATCTCGATGTATGCTTTTGCAGATTAAAGTTTGATATATTAATACTTATGGTACCATTTGTATGAACTTGTAAGTACTATGAAAGTGCATCGATGGATTATGCAGGATCTCTGTTTAAATGTACTATATGAAGGGACAAAAAAGTATACACACAAATAACTCTTTTGCCAAATGTCATCATTTCTCCAGTATATAATAGATGGTGAAGACTTTTGTTAAATTGACTCTAATCAGAAATATATCATGGCCTAATTCTGAGATCCTACAAATGGTGACTTCTGGAGAAATATCCTAATAGTAAAAAGATGAAAAAAAACATAAATGGAGCAAAATGAAAAAAGCTTATATAACTGGAGTAAGAAAAATGTTTCCAGTTTTAATAAGAATAAGCTCCTCATAAAAACAAGTCAAGTTTTCTTAGGCATGTACTATCAGGATTAAGAAATAAGTGGTTTATTATAATGAATTTTCACTTTGCACCACCTTGCATAAGCCTAAGAGTGTTTAAAAAAAATGAAAAAGGTGAATGCAATAGCACTTCATTTGTTGATTGAATATGTATTTTCCTTATCATAATCTCTATTATATCATTGACACTCTTGTTTGTAATAGATGTAACCTACTGAAAAACAAAGAAAACTTGAATTCTGCAAGTATACTATTTCAGTACTTAAAATATAAATTCTGAGAATATATTCTCATACTTAAAATTCATTTTAAATGAAACTTTGTTCTTGTCAAAAACTGTCAAAACATGTTCATAATCTTTTTCTTATTTCTCTCAAAATGATACCATTACAAATAATACAGATTAGATTACTGTTCATTTCAAAACATGACTTGGTAATGTTAACACAGAAATTTGTAGCTTCACTGAGGTTTACTTGATGATCAATAAAACTGACAATATTTAAAGAGTAGTTTGACAAATTTTAACATATGTGTACACTTGTGACTAGGTCACCATAATCAAGATAATAAACATACCTATCAGCCACAAAAGTATCTCCTTAACATCTCAGAGCCCCAAAATAAAAAATCTTTTTTGTTACCATATATTTTAGTTAGCAATTTCTTGAATTTTATATAAATAGATGTATGTAGAATGTATTCTTGTATTTTTACTTGACTTTTTCACCAAGCATAATGATTTTGATTTTCATCCATGTTGTTTCATGTGTTAATAGTTTTCCCTTTTATGTTGACGAGTACCATTCCATTGTATGGACATACTTCATTTTGTTTATATACTCACAAACAGATGGACATTCAGATTGTATTAGGGAAATTTTAAAAAAATGTTGCTACTATATTCTTGCACAAGTCTTCATATAGACATTTGCTTTCATTTCTCTTGAGAAAATGTCTAGGAGTGGAAAGTCTGTGTTTATGATAGGCACATGTTTAAGAAACTCACAATGTTTTCAAAAGTGGTTTATATCATTTTACCTTCCTACCAACAGTGTATGAGAGATCCAGTTGTTTAACTTTCTCACCGAGTCAATATGTCTTAATGTTCACCATTCCTGTGGGCAAAATAGTGGTACCTCTTTGTGGATTCAATTTGCAACACCTTAATGACAATGATGATGAGCATTTTTTCCATATGCTTTTTAGCCATATGTATCTCTTCTTTTGTAAAGTGTCTGGACAATTTTTTTATCCATTTTAAAGTGGATTATGTATTTTATTCTATTATTAGCCTCTCAAAATTAATTATATTTTCTGGATTGAGTCTCTTATTACAAACGAGGTCTGACAATTAAGTCTGCAAATTCATCCTAGAAAAAGTGCTACATAGTTCATTGTGGAATATCACTACAGTTACCTCTGAAGTACTCCCCTGGGGAAGCTATGCATTGACACCAGTACTTAGTCCACCGAAAGAGATTTGGAACTCTTTTTCTGGAAAAGTCATCGGAGCTGTTGTTATATTACTCTTGATGTTCTGAATGTCATCAAATTGTCCTCCTTTCAATATTTCCTTTATCTTTGGGTAAAGTCACTGGGGACCAGATCAGGTAAGTAGGGAGGGTGTTCCAATACAGTTAAAATTCCCTCACAGACAGTGCCATGTGAGCTGGTACATTATCCTGATGCAAAAGCCATGAGTTGGTGGTGAAAATTTCAGGTCATTTTTGTCTAACTTTTTCATGCAGCCTTTTCAGTACTTCCAACAGTAAACTGGGTTGACTATTTGTCCAATTGGCACAAATTCATAATGAACAATCCCACTGATATCAGAAAAAGTTAGCAAAATTCTTTTAATTCTTGATTTGGACTGATAAAACATTTTTGGTCATGGAGAACTGGCTGACTTCCATTGTACACTTGGATGTTTTGTTTCAGGGTCATATTGAGACACCCATGTTTCATTACTAGTGATAACATGGTCCAAAACATCATCTTGCCTCTCTAAAAGGTCTTGGCAAATTTCGACTCTCCTTCGCTTTTGTTCATCAGTAAGCTCCTTCAGGCCCATTTTTGCACACACCTTTCTCATGCCAAGACTTTCAGTTAAGATTTTCCTAACTGTTTTTCTATTGATGTTTATTTGGTCTGCTATGCTTCTCACAGTCAGCTGACAATTTTGATGCTTAATTGATGTAATTTTGCAATTTTTATCAGTTCTGCTTGCTACTGGTTGCCCTGATCTCTTTTCATCAGTGATGATTTCTCTCCCCATAGAAAAATGTTTAATCCATTTGTACACTGCCATTTTCTTCATGGCTTTATCCCCATGAACTTGGACAGCAGTCCTTGATTTTACTTGCACTGTTCCCAAGTTTAACAGGAAATTTATGTTTGTTTGTTGCTCTCATTCAAGCTCCAACATTCTCAAATTGCCACACAATAATGAACGCCACACAGCAAGACACCACCACATGTTGACATGAACACAGCTGTGAGACAAAGATATACAAAGGTTATAAAACCTTACTGAGTTGTTTGTGTGGTGCTGCCAATGTAAGCGCACAGTGGCAAGACCACAAACTTAATTGTCAGACCTTGCATGTATTTGCAATTATTTTTTTCCATCCTGTAGTTTGCCCTTTCATATTTTTTTATCAGTTCCTTTTAGTGACCAAATACTTTTAATTTTGACAAAGTCCTACTTATTATCAGTTATTTTCTTCTACAATGTCTCAGTTGGCTTGGGTTGCCAATATAAAATACCATATACTGGTTGTCTTAAATAACAAAAATATTTACTTTGACATTCAGAAGGCTGGGATGTCCAAGATCAGGGGGCCACCATGGTCAGGTTCTTGTGAGAACTCTCATTCTGGCTTTCAGGCAGCTGCCTTCTCTCTGTGTACCACAGGGCCTTTTCTCAGTGCAAGTGCTTAAAGAGAGAGCAGGCTGTCTGCTGTCCCTTTTCTATAAGGGCACACATCTCATTATAAATGTCCTACCCTCATGACATCATTTAAACCAATTTACCTCCCTAAAGCTCCACCTACAAATACCATCACATTGGGAATTAGAGCTTCAACATATAAATTTTTAGGGGACACGAACATTTAGTTCATAAGACACAGCATGTTTTTGCTGTTCTAAGAAAACTCCCTAAACCAAGATAACTATGTTTTTCTTCCTTGTTTTCTTCCAAATTTTTAGTTTTAGCTCTTATATTTAGGCCTGTAATCCAATTCAAGTTAATTTTTATATATTGTGTAAGGTAAGGGTGGAGGATTTTTTTTGCATATGGCTATCTAATTTTTCCATACTTTTTATTAAAAACAAAACAAAACAAACAGAAACCTTCAGTCATTAAATTCCTTAAGATCTTTGTTGAAAAATCCAATTGGCCTCTAAGTGGGTCTATTTCTGAACTATTTGTAACAAAAACCTTAAGATAGAAAATAAAATAAAATCATTTTGCACAAAATGTTTCATTATCCCCACAAAATGATTTCAATGATAACTAACCAAGATTAAGTGTCAATGTCACAGAAATTACCAAGGAATTGATGCCATTTTCAAAACACCTCAGTCAATCTCACGATATGATTTAAGGACAAAACAACTAGGATCACAACTTAGTTAATAAATAATGACACTGAGGCAAAGAGCTGCTAAAATTAATAAAAGAATTTTGCCCACTAGGATGTATATTGTTAGTACAAGGTAATTACATAACTCATATTTCTGTTTCCTTTCCTGAGAAAAAGCAAAGAACATACTGAATATTACTTATTCAAATATAACTGTTCCTTTCTATGAGTACATATTCTCCCTTGGACCCATCTATAGTGTTTTTCCATGCTAATACACCTCAAAATAAAGAAAGAAATATTTCTGATTCTGAAAGCAATGAACTATATATAATATAGATGTTCCCTTTTCTCCTACATTGAAAGAATTAAACAACAAAGAGATGACAAGTGTGTTAATCAGGGCTTATTTAGTTGTAAGTGTAAAAAACTGAACTCCCAATACCTTAAACAAGAAGTTTATAGCTTCATACAATTGGAAAACCAAAGTATAGTGTTCTCTTCAGATATTTTTAGTTATGTCCACAAGCTGTTTTTCATTTTATCTATCTGTTGGTTCTTCCTTGACTCTTTTGGCAAGTTATTGGCAGAGGTAACAAAAGTTGGCCCCCAGTAGCACCAAGTAAAATGACCCTTAGAATTTACAACCTCAGAAAAGAGACTTTCTTTCACTCAGAATCGGTATCAATTGGCCCAGATCTTGGACTGATAACTGTATGAAAGGGAATTCTGATTAGTTCAGCCCAAACCTAAGAGGCATACAGAACTGGAGGAGATAATGTTCATCGCCCAGAATAGTTCAGATACTAGAAAAAAAGTGAAAGGATTGCTGACTAGGCAAAAAAAGCAGATGCAGGCAAAGAGAGAGAAAATAGTTTAGTCCCTTGAATAAGAATACACTATATATAAATTATCTGGATAAGATAATTTAATAAAATATATATGAAATATCAATATATTTGCAAATTATTATCTATAACCAAGACAATTTTCTAAGGAAATATAAATGACCAATATTAATCCAAGAAGAGACAAGAAGAGACAGCAATAGGGAAAAATAATTTGCTAAGTATTTACCTATAAGTAAAAATGACTAAATGGTTAGGTTCTTTCTTACTCTCAAAGGCATGTAACTCATGATATTCAGACCATTCCAGAGCATTGACAAACTCCCTAAGTCATTCTTTGAAACTGCAAAAATCCTAAAACCCCACTTTCATAAAACTAGTATAAAAAGAAACTACAGTCCAATAAACACATTTAATGATATGCAAAATTATAATCAAATTATTAGAAAATTGAATTCAAGAATGTATAAAAAGATAGAATATTGTCTTAGTGTTTAGGAGACCTATGAACATAATTAAAAGAGTGACATAGTAAAATATGTGATTGTGTCAATGAATACTGAAAAGTGTTTACCTTCAACAGCCATTCCTAATAAAACTAAGAATGAAATAGGACTGAAAAGAAAATCCCTAGACATGGTAAAGATTCTTCTCCACATCTGTGTCAAATATCATGCTAAATGTTGAAATAATAAAGTCACTGGCATAAAAAAAATGGCCAGACAGAAATGCCAGCTCTCATCACTACAATTTAGTAAGATTTTGGTATTTCTAATCTGCTCCTACAATACACTTCTGGCAATAATGATGTTACAACTTTGTGGATAAAGACTAATGTGCTAAGAAGGTAGAGAAAGTGAAAAGAAGCATGTAGTCTCAGATGACAATGTTAAGCATACATCACTTAGCATCTACTCTTCTCCAAATATCTCATGTGAAAATAATAAACCCTTGTTTAAGACAGTTTTAGTTGGGTTTTCCCTAGGTTGCTAACTAATGCCTTCCCAATTATTACAATGCTTAATTATAAAAGATTAAAATTAACAAGAGCATAAAATGATATGGCCAATACTACACAGATATGCAAAAATCAACAATTTTGTAATACTTAGAAATGTAATAATGTAATATATCATAATAAGAGTTCTTTATAATAAGTTATAAATGGAAATAGAAAAACAAATATACTATTACAATACTCAAAAAATGTAGGAACTACTTAGGAATAGAGCTAACATATATGTTTAAAAAGCTGTATTAAATAAAATTTAAGTATAAGAAGACAAAAGAAGACTTGAAGAGAAAATATTACAAAGAATATCAGTAATGGCCAAAGAAATATTTAAAATTAATGCAATTCTAATGAAAATCATAGTTTTTTAAAAATATAATTCAACAATGTTATTTACAAATAGGCAGAAATTAAGTCTACAAGAATTGTTATGAAAATTTTGAGATAGAAGAATAGTAGCAGGGAGATTTGCTCACAAAATATTTTTAAAATAAACCTCAAAACTAATGACATTGAAACAGTATGGGTTAAACAAAAAAATAAGTTAAGTGTATCCGAGTGTACATAAAAACTTACTGTACAAGAAATGTGACATTTCAGTTCTGTGGGAAGATGATGACCTAATTAATTATGTTTTTGACAAAATTATCTTTAATCTAGAATAAAACATTGTCAAAATATATTAACAAATTCTAGATGGATTAAAGTTTGAAATGGAAAAAGAAAAAGTCTGCAACTATGATGAACTCTTTAAAAGATGGACAACACATGTATAAGTCCAGATAAGGTAAATAAATGATAATTTGATTAAAAATGGAAAAAAAATGGTATGGAGAAGTACTTCACAGAATCAAAATAGACTGAAAGAGAATATTTTCAATATATATGACAAACTAAGGGTTAATACTCCTTATGTATTAAAAGTGCCTACAATCAGGGTGAGGATCCCTGTTCTCCATAATTCCTCAGGAATACAGGCCAAAGGAACAGTACCATTTCACAGAAATGCCACCTGGATGGTATGGTCTCATTGTTCATTTTGAAAAAAAAAAAAAAAAACATCAGTAATTAAATGCACTGGCCTGGGACTGACTCCAGTCACTTTTATTTACATTTTAGTAAGTCACATAACCACACTTTACTTCAAGAGGATATGAAAGTATAATTCTCTGTTCACCAAGAATTAGAGGAAAACCATTATGTATGTGTGTGTGTATACACGCACATGCACACACACATGCATATATATGCATATATGTATACATACAGTGAGAATTAATAATATTCTCCAAAAAGCAAGAAGCCAAAAAATTTCCAAGAGGATGAAATGAAGGTGGTTACTAAGTCTATGAAAGGATGATCAACAACCCTGTAGCTATTAAATACAATAACAGTGCATTCAGAAAACATCAGACTGGCAAACACCTAAAAGATGAGTAGCATTGCGTTTTAGGTTATAGGAAAAGGCCTCATTCTTATACTTTTGGGAGAGTAGAAATAAAAACTATAGAAAATAAATTATTCAGGATACATTGCCTATTTAAATGTCCATACCTTTTAAAATGCCTTCTCATTATAAAAATAAAGTATGAATACTTCTACAAGAATATTTATTTCAACACTGTAGCACCACAGTGAAGGCAATGATCTAAGTGCCTATTAGTTCATGTTAAATTATGATGTGTACATTTTGTGGACTACTGTATAGTCATTCAGAAGAATGACACCTATCTATAAGAATTGACTGAAAGACAGTCATGCTATGTTGATAAATGAAGAGCAGTTGGATAGCAGTATGTAAAGAATTATCCCATATAAAAATAAATATAAAGGAAGAAAAGAAAGGAGAGAGGAAAGGAGAGAAATAGAGAAAAGAATGAGAAAAAGAAAAGAAGAAACATGCTACTATAAATATAGAAACATAAAATCTACATGCTTGATTTGTCTAAGTTAAAATTTTTGCTGTACCAATTATTATTTAAAATATCATCAGAAACTGTCCAGAAAATGTTCTAATCTACCTCTCAAAATATTATTTGATATGGAAATAAGATGCCTTCATCATTAAATAGGCATTTTGAAGAAGCTAAGGTTTATAATTAAATTTGAACTTGAATTTGGGTCAATCACTTGCAAATAATTGTTTATCTTTCAAATCTTTGGTATCTATCCATCCATCTTATTACTGGTAGATGTCCTAATTACTAAAGATTTGCATTTAATCAAATGATGGAATTTCTATTTCTCATTTATTCAATGAAGGAAAGGGACTCTGAGTTTGCTTTAAACCATAAAAAAATTAGTGATCCTCAGTATTTAAGAAAATAATAACCTTTCATGAAAATGTCCCATTTCACAAATTTGTGTCATCCCATAAAAGCAGGTGATGGTTTCATCAAAATGTTAAACTCTAGCCATGTTTAGCTGAAAGCTATTTTAATAGTTAGCTATCAAAATAAATTTAACTTTAAGCAAAGTTTAAGCTACATTATTTATGGAAATAATATAAAGTTTCTGAAAGGTAGTCAGTGAAAAACATAGAATGTAGAGTCATATCTTAATTTTGCCACATGCTGGTCATATGACCTGGAACAAATTACCTAACTTTGCTGTGCTTCAATTACTTCATCATACAGTAGTGATAATAATTAACCTACTTGGTAGGTTTGTTGTTATTTAAATAAATGAGACCATATGTGTGCTTACAATAGTACTTAACCACACAGTAACAGCTTGCTATTAATACAGTATGGAAAATACATACTATCACACAGCTGAAAATTAATCAAACAATTACAATGTCTAATTTCTAAAAAGAGGCGGCATTATCATTTAGCACTCTATATAATTAGAGATTTTTCTTTATGTGCCACTGCTATGCATTCTAAGTTCTAATACTAAGTATTCCTAAAGAATATCAAGTAAGCATATGTAAATAAAAATTTACAGACATTTGAAATAAGGTGTGTTTAGGGGTGTGTGTGTGTGTGTGCACGCGCGCATGAGTGTCCACATGCACGTGTGCACAGTTTACTTTTAGGTATGGCTGATGAGACAACAGGAGCTCAGTAGTTTAATGTCCTGATGCTTTTAACACTGATTAGGTTCTCCAGTTTGTCTCTAGGCTTTGAACTTTCTGCTTCCCCAAACCCACGAAATCTACCTAGGATGAAATACCGCATAATAGAAAACAGCAGGAAGTCAACAAACTTGTTTGCATCTAAGCTTTGCAGATCTGACACTTGTGTTCATTCACACATTCCAGAAATACTTACTGAGTGCTTACTATATATTAGGCACTGTGCTGGGTAATGAGTATACAACAATGAACAAAATAGACCAAACTTCCTATCATCATGGTGCTTACATCCTAGACAGTTTTCTGACCTGTAAAAATGAGTAATCATTCTTACCTCTTGGAGTTCTAATGAGATAAAATAAGTTAATGTAGGCAAAATTATTGCAATATGCAAGGCTCTTAGTAATTATTAATTATTCTTTTGAATTAATTATTCTTTAGCTTTCCAAGATGAAGATGAAAATATATCTAAAAGTTATTGCAGTGTTAATGTGTTCTAATGTGTCCATTAAGAAAAAATATCTTCTTTTTTGAGTCCTTTCTGGTTATTTTGCATTTGAAATAATGATAATATTAAAATAAGAAAACAAAATTAATGTCTTTAAGGGCAGTGAGGCAAGATGGATAGCTAGGTTATTTTTCCTTTTTAGCAGGGACACCTAGTATCATATCTTAAATCATAATTCTGTCAAATTCATAAATCTCTGAATTGGAATAGCTGTGAATTTTTATACCTACCACAGACATTCCTGGTTTTAATAAGAAAGGAATACCATTAAACTTCTCAATAGTCTGGTGACATTTTATTCATTTCTGCAATTATATATAGTAATCAGCACAGTGCCATGTACATAATAAACACTGAATGAATTCTAATTGAATAAGAAGAGCATTTATAATAAAGAACTATTTCTTGATTTGCAAAATTTGTTGCCTTTTTATATTTTAAGATAGGTACTGTCACAACTCTATAGAAAAAAGGATTGAGAGTTCCAAAGATCAAGACTGATTTTCTAAAGATAATGACAGCTTAGGCAATTATGAAACATTTTATATTCACAGATAAATTTTTTGGTCTCTCAGAAAACGCTATGGTCTTAGAATATTTTCAAACTATGTTTCTTGGAGTACTAGGATTTTCCCTACATTTGGAGAGCATAAGGAGCAGTGTGAACAATGTAGGAATTGGGTGGGGGTGGCAACCTTCCTTCCCAACCCATTGCACTAGAGTCATGGTTCCAAACTTTTTTCCACTGTGTAACCCTTTTAAACCCATTTCCATAAGTTGTACCCTTGTTTTCAAAATAGCTGTTTTTAAACTCTGACACTTTTTGTTCACTGCCTGTCTTAATGTAAAAATAGTGAAAATGATGTAATAAAAGTTAGAAAAGAAAAATTACTACATTAAAAATATAAACCACAAATTTAATTTTATAATATTCGTAACAGCTAACTATTGATGATGATCAAGCATTTAAAAAACTTTACATTTATTATTAATAATTGTATTTATTTGTGTTATCTGAAAAGTCCTTAATAATTGTTATGCAGATCACTAGCAGATAGAAACACTGTTAGTGAGATCGTTGAGCTTGCTTTGATGCACCTAGTTTCTTGAAATCAGGCTCAAAAGATGCAAGATGCAGTCTTAAATCCGAACTTGCATTAAGCTTGTTGCGGTACTTATTTTTTACGAAGGTGTAAGAAAAAAATCTTTCTCCACCAGACCAGTCAGTATTAGTAAATGGCAAGAGGTATTTGAGTGTCTTCTCACTAAGCTGTTCATATTCCTCAGTGACATCTACCCAGACTGTAATAAGATGCTTTATTTTTAAAAATCAGAATTTAAAGAATTGGTTGAAAGTTTGATTCACTGCTCTTTTCATTGATTGATAGTTTAGCTTCTTTGAAGAATTCTTCATTAAAGGGATCTGCAATCCAGTTTTCTTTTCCACATCAAGGTAAATACTTATAAAAGGACACTTTAAGATCTTCCAAGTGACTTACAATATTGTCTTTCATATTTTGGGATAGGTGCAAGTCATTCTCAGATAAGAAGTTGTTAAGACTTTCAATAACTTCAGGCGGACCTCTTTCAATAAACACTTTCCAAAAGTCAGGTTTTTAAATCATTGACTCAATTTTGTCAGTTACTTTGATTATAGTGATTGAGCTGTTTTAAAGTCCCAAGTTGAGTTTATTTGAGAAAAAAAACTCTAATAAATATGCAAGACTTTGAAGTCAATCACTGTTTGAAACTTTGCAGCAAGAGGGAAATGATGGTCTTCAAAAAATACCTGGACTTCATGTCTAAGTTCAAACATCCATGTAAGTACTTTGCCACAGGTAGCCAGCCACCTTAGCTCTGTGTACAAAAATAATGTGTTGTGAATGCTGTTCATTTCTTCATACAGCACTTTAAATGCTCTGGAGTTTCATGGTTATGACTTAATAAAATTTACAACTTTTACAGTCTCATCAAGAACATCTTTCGATTCACTAGGAAGAGGCTTGGATGCAAGAATTTGTTTATGAATGTAGCCGTGACTCCATGGTACGTAGGGAGCTAATTCTTTAATTTGGTCATGTAGGCCTACAAAACAACCTGAAATAGACTTGCCTCCTTCAATGCATATACCACAACAATTTGACCAACTAATGTCCTTTTCAATGAAATAACCGTTTATTGTATTAAAAATATCTTTGCCTGTGGTATGCTCTGTCAGTGAGTAAGAAAGCAACAGGTTTCCCTCAATTTCATTTCCTAGCAAGTACCTGGGAACAACAAGCAAAATAGATGAATGAGCAACATCTACCCTTTCATCGTATTGGATGAAAAATAGTTTACTTTTTCTAATTCTTTCTACTACAGCTTCAACACTGTCAGGCATTTTCCAAATTCGTTGAGACACTGTATTGTTTAAAAAGGAGATAGAATTGATTTTGCAGATATGTTCTTCAAACATACAAGAAACAGTATCCTTAATACAAGGGAAAATTAAATCTTCAGCTATGGAATGGTTTACACCACATTTAGCTATGCGATAAGCAATATGGTATAAAGCCTCAACTGCATTCTCATTGTCTTTCTTTCCTGACATCATGTATGAAGTAAGAGTTGGATGCTTTCCACGAGCCAAAAATAACGTATTTCTTTGTTTTTATACATAAGATGTTTAGTTTCTGAATGCTGCATGAGAAGAGAGTGTTTCACGCAACTGTTGGATAATATTTCCCCACATACAATACACAAAGGCTTAAGACAGTCATCATCCCCTAGAAATGAAAACCCTTATTAATATACTCGTTAAGAGTATTCCCTTTTCTTCTGTGTACACAGTACCTGAGGCATGCACCCTTTTACTGTCTTCTGATGTGGGTATACTCGTAACTGCAGACACATGTTGAGAAGTACTTGGTGATGGGTTATGCTCTATATGAAGTTTTGATTTTTTAACTGTTTCTGTTTTCAACCACTGATCCATAACTGACATGCTTAAAAATCACTGACAATAATAACTAAAACTGTGTAAACATTAAATTAAAAAGCTACTTGAAAAAATCATGATTAAAGACAACACACTTACTTTTACTCAGTCAATAACTAAACTGATCAATCTGGCTGCAGATGTATTTATATTTTGGTGGAAGTTCTAGTTGCAACTAGATTGTTCTGAAACTGTGCATAATGGTTGGTAGAAGAGCAGTTTGAGGGAAGGGCTCATAGACACACTCTCACCAATCATCATTGGCTAATGTGATCTAACTTTGAAGTGTCTCCATTAACGGTGATTCACATCTAACGTTTATTGTTCCATAACTAACGTTTTGCATATTTTTACTTGTTTTTTTTGCCATTACTGTTTATTTTTCCAGTACCCATTAATGGTCCAGCATTGGGGTACATGTACCAACTGGGGTACATGTACCACCACTTTGTAACCAATGCACTCGGGCACTCCAGCTTTGACTTTTTCTATTTTGAGTTTCTTATAGGTGAATTCATTTAAAATCTTATTTTCTCTAAAATCAAGCTTCAAAAACACTGTCTTAGGCAATTAGCAAAACACAATTTAAGACTTAAAATACATTGTGAAAAACAAAATCTAAATTATATAACTGAGTCACTATTTTTTAATTGAAAAGAGAATATATACTATACAATATATGTTTAATTTATAGGAGAGCTACAGTTAATGCTATATCATTCAAAATCTACACATTACCAAAAAAGATATCTTTAGATCAAATCTGAAAAGGTTTTTTTTAGTAGGTGTTTCATTTAGAAACAACACACTACTTAACAGAGAGCATGGTAATTATGAAGATTATTTTTAGTAGGCGAAGTTGCTGAAGCTATCCGCATATCAAAATTATCAAAATTTGAAACTTCTCAAATTGAACCCTGCTTCAACTTTGAGCTCAGGTTTTAAATTATAGAGAATGCAAAAATACGATTTTCACAGTAGGGCAAAAGCAAAAAAACCATGGTAAACTAAACTTTTGAGGACATATTTTACCTGACATTGTTATATTGTATAGGTCAAATAATTTGTTCAATTTTATTGAACAAATGATCATTAATCACCTATGATGACATTGCAGGGGGTTCCTACTGGAAAAATAAAGATGGGAATGATGTATTGCCATCTAGTTACATGGTATATGAGTATATATGGTGTATGTTTTTATCAAACAGAGAAGGGTTCTTTTGTGATGGGTGGAGTTAAAGAAAGCTTCAGAGAAGAATATTTAAACTTGTGTTGAAGGGTAAGTGATGTGATGCTTAATTAACATTAGAATAGGGACCCAGGTAGACGTTACTGAGTGTCCAGAGAAGGAGCCATGTAAAACAACCAGCTGAATTTAGAGAATTCTAAATAATTTGATAAAATTTGATTGCAGGGAAAAGAATAATAAGAGTGAGAAGAAAGCTGGAAGATAAGATCTATGAAGGTCTTGGACTTTATCCCTCGGCAATGAAAAGTTACGGTAACATTTAAAGCAAGATTGTAATACGATTATGTCTCTGCTGCTGGAAATCACCATTAGCAACTGTGCCGGTTAGGCTGAAAGAAGGCACATCCGAGAGAAGGGGAAGAGCAAGGGCGGTATTCATTGAGAATCTCCTAGGCTGCTTTCAAACGTCTCATCTTTGCTGATATTTGTGTATGAATAGTTGGCTACATTTGTCTCTGTCACTATATTATGATCTTTCTGAGAGAGATGATATCTGACTGTTCTTTCTATATTCAACAGCTCATTCAGTAGCTGGCACATAAGATCCTTAGGAAATATTTTTTGAATTACTCTTGTTGAAGGCTGAGCAGAGAGAAAACAAACTAACGCTAATACTTGTGCTAGTTTACAATGTACATCCAGGGCTGAACTGCAGTGGAGTGAAGAGCTTTGGAAATATCAAGAGAACTCTCCTGCTGCTTCAACCTGTCTGTGAACTTTATTTAATAACTGTGTTCTTTGTTGAAGCATTGTCATCAATGATTAATATAGTTTCCAAGGTTTAAATGACTACATGTTTTCTGACAGGTGAGCTCCATAGGGTGAAAAAAATAATGTCACCAAGAGGAATATAAGTATGCCAGGTTTAATTAGCCATTTAAAGGGGAAAAACATAACAAAAAAGGAAAAGCAAGAGGTAGAGACTTCAAATGTAAGCTGAAATTCTTTGAATTTTGTAACATTGTTTTATTTACTAAGGATAGATGTGGATTTTAAATGGAGGGGGAAGTATATTTTATATTATGATCTTGCTAACCTTTTTATTTTTTAAACTGACATTTACAGAGATTTCATGAACTATTCAAATTAATATAGTACCAAATTTAGTCACAAGTTAAAAACACAAAATGCACGTGTGCTGTCTCCCTGACAACCTCATGCATTCATTTCCATGTGTCCAGATACAAAGGCATGGTAAGCCAATGTTTGAAAAAGGAAACTGATTAAAAATTATTACTATGCAAGCCAGAGAATTTTGTACAGCTCTTGTTTAATTGATACACTAGAGAAAATGATTTTTACCACAGTAGAAATAATAGATTCAAGTAACATAATGTTCTGATGGTCTCTTTTACATTTACATCTTTTAAAGCATGAGTTTGATTGAATTTATTAACATTCACATATTTTTCCAGTCAGAATTCCAAATTAGAATTTCTAATATGTATCTCGTGTGTATATATGATATCCATCGTTTCTAACGTTAATCAAGGTTCATTACACGTCAAATATAGTCAACCTTTCATAATGCCTGCAATCTATCTCTTATAAATGGAAATAGAACAAAAGAGTTTGCTATACACGTGTAATTAATCATCAGTCTGTATCACTCCCACACTGAGATGGGCCGAACTAATTTCATACATTTGTGGTCTATAATTTACATAGGAGTCGAAAGTCTGAACACTAAAACCACATATTTGATCTCAGAGAATTACAGATTACAAAAAAAAAATTCCTTGAGAAATTAAGTCTTTTACTTTGTGTTTAAGTATAAAATAATTTATTTATTTATTTATTTTGCCAGGCAAATTGTCTAATGTCTATTCTGGGAAAGGCTAGGAGTCCAGAGTGACTAAAGCACAGGGATTGTGTTGTGGATGGGGGGCGGGGGGGGGGGGGGGGAAGACGAAGTATGTAAAACAGACATATATTAAAGGAAAAAGAAAACTTTTATGTAAAGAAAAGTGAAATAAATATTTGTAGTTAATTTAAAGAGGAAAGCAGTTTTTTTGGAATGTATTCTTGCTTGTGTTCTGAAAAACTTTTATTCTCTAGATGCAATTAAACTAGAATTTAGAAGTATTCTCCGGTGGTATTAAGATAACATATTTCCCATAGAAGCAATTCATCATTACCTTTGTAGTTAACCTTGAAGCCAACAGATCCGACACTTTCATCTGTCTGAAGGTGCAGCCACATTTGGCTACTCATGCTCACTATCAAGTCTGGTACAAAGCTTCCCGTCAGCCTAGAACGAGATGGGCAAAGAAGGGAGAAATGGGTTATTAGAACACTCTGCAGGCAAATTATGAGACAGATGTGTTTCTCAATCCTTTCTCAGCTAGAAAAACGCAATCATCACATAAAATAACAAGACTATGTGTTGACGTAATAGAACAAACAACACAATTTAGTGATCAAGGTTTATTATAAACAAGTACCATTTTATGTGTTTAACTAGGTTAGAACTTGCATATCCCTTAGGCAACATACTAAAATTTAGACCATCAGAGAATGCTATACTTCTTTTCAACTGAAAAGGAAAAGAGGGTCTATAAAATATTTAAGGTTTTTGAAAACACCAGGAATGCATTTCAGTTTAACCTTTCACATTTCACAGAATTCTGTTCTAAAAAAAAAAATAGTGAAAAGAAATTAAGCACTGTGCAAACCAATAAAATGGCAAGGAATATTAACAGAATAACCATTTGCAATACTCACGTCAAGTGAGCTACATTCTGTATGTATTATTGTAAATATTTTTATTTTTAAAGAACATGCTGCTAATTTAATGTGGCATCACTGAATCTGTGCATTAAAAATCTCATTCTGTAATGCTTAATTTTATAATCCTAACAAGGGAAATTACTTTGTTTCCTCTGTCATTAATGATATTGTCACATACTTGAACCAAAGCCAAGGGTCATATAAAGGAAGGAAGGAAATGAGTAAATAGGATCTTGGGGGGAAAGTCTGTCAAGAACAAGAAGAGATAAACAATGGATTTACTGCTCAGTGAAATATCCACATAGATAGAAAATTCTAAATTACATACTAAATTGTAGGTTTTTTAAAAGAAGAAATTCTTTTAAGTGCTTACCTATTTTATTGCTAAAATCACGGGGATTGCTGAAAAATTATATTTGGACTTTACAGAAAGTTTCCATTAAAAATTAAAAGGGTACCCTAAGAGAGCATTAGTCTCTTGGATGGAGGCTATAGCACAATTCGCCCAGCAGAGGGCAGCATGGATGACCATATCCTTGAAGTGACTGGCAGCAAAATGCCCAGCTGGTTAGTCATTTACCAATACTGTGAACCATCATCAGTGGACTGCCCAAGTAACACAGCTATGTCACCAGTGCCCAGTGTTACAGACTTTAAGGGAATCTAGCACAAAGAAACCCAGTTCAATATCATGATTTAATGAGTGGATTATTCATGATATTAAGGAACCATGAATATTATGATATTCTACAAAAAACTATGAAATTTTAGGTTACATGTATGTTTTCGTCCCACAGAAAATTTAAACTTATTATAATATGCAATATATGTACACATATACATTCTTCTTGGTAATATATGAGGTCTGACAATTAAGTTCACGAACTTGCCACTGTGAGCTTACATGGGCAGCACTGTATAAACACCTCAGTAAGGTTTCATAACCTTGGTATATCTGTGTCTCACAGTTGTGTTCATGTCGACGTGTGGTGGTGTCTTGCTGAGTGGTGTTCATTACTGTTGCTGTGTGTTTTTGTGTGCTGTCTCTAGAACGTTAGAGCTTGAACTAAAGCAATGAGCAAACATTAAATTTCTTGTTAAACTTGTGAAGAGGGAGGTGAAATCAAGAACATGTTAGCCCAAGTTGATGAGGATAATGCCATGAAGAAAATGGCAGTGTACAAATGGATTAAAGGTTTTTCTGGGGGAAGAGAAAGCCTTACTGATGAAGAGAGGTCAGGGCAACCGGTAACAAGCAGAACTGATGAAAACATTGCAAAAATTGGTTGAATAATGAGTCAAAATTGTCAGTTGACTATGAGAAGCATAGCAGACCAAGTAAACACTCATAGAGAAACAGTTAGGAAAATCTTAACTGAAATTCTTGGCATGAGAAAAGTGTGTGCAAAAATGGTCCTGAAGGAGTTCACTGATGAACAAAAGCAAATGAGAATTGAAGTTTGCCCAGACATTTTGGAGAGGCAAGATGATGTTCTGGGCCCTATTATCACTAGTGATGAAACATGGGTATACCAATATGAGCTTGAAACAAAGCATTAAATTGTACAATGGAAGTTGGCCAATTCTCTACGACCAGAAATGTTCCGTCAGTCCAAATCAAGTGTTGAAATTATGTTGCTAACCTTTTTTGATATCAGAGGGATTATTCGTTATGAATTTGTACCAACCGGACAAACAGCCAACCAAGTTTACTATTGGAAGTGCTGAAAAGGCTGTGTAAAAACGTTAGACAAAAATGATCTAAACTTTTTGCCAACAACTCATGGCTCATGCATCAGGAAAATGTCTCAGCTCACACGGCACAGTCTGTGAGGGAGGTTTTAACCAGTACACAATTAATTGTATTGGAACTCCCCTGCTACTCACATGATCTGGCCCCCAAAGACTTTTTTCTTTACCTGAAGATAAAGGAAATATTAAAAGAAAGACATTTTGATGACATTCAGGACATGACGAGTCATAGCACAATAGCTCTGATGACCATTCCAGAAAAAATGTTCCAAAATTATTTTGAAGAGTGGACTAGGCGCTGGCCTTGGTGCATAGCTTCCCAAGGGGAGTACTTTGAAGTTACTGTAGTAATAGTTTGCAATGAGTTATGTAGCACTTTTTCTAGGATGTGTTCGTGAACTTAATTGTCAGAATGTGTGTATGTGTGTGTGTGTGTGTGTGTGTGTCTGTGTGTGTGTATAGATATATCTATATATATACACGTTACCATTTGAAAACATCTTGTAATTAAATGTTTTGGCATGCAAACTGTCAATTTGCCAATTGGTGAGTTCATATGTACTACTTTTTTGAGCTACAGTAGAGAATCAGATTTACGTGAAAGAGTAAGGACTCAAGAGAGAAAAAGTAAAATAAATCCATTATGAAATGGGCATGAGAGCTTAAAACTATAGGACATGCATTAGATACACCATATCAATTATACCAATTGTCTCACAGTGAATATTAAGATATGTTGTCATGGGAAGATTTAGTTACTGCTCTTTATTCTGTCCTCATATACCCATCTCATTCAAAACTTTTATTAGCTCAAAACCTCTAACATGGTAATGTTGTCACTTCCTAAAGACCAGCTACCACACACAGTTGACATTGCTCCCTTGATAACTTGTTCTCCTACTGGACATGATTGTATCTAGTTCACGACTCATCTTCTGTGAAAAGATAAGTATAAATATAAAACATAAAAATGAAAATAAAAATTTTCCTGATGTTAGAAAGAAAAGTCCCCTTCTCTTTAGTGTTTCCTTTAGAAAACTTGAAATTATAAATTGTATAATTTTTTTTCAAATGTATGCAAATCTTTCAAGGTAAAGAAGGCTGTTGCCAATTTTGCTTGCCGTTATTGTTTTTCTTGGAAGCCCTGGTGCCAGTTCTGTGAAACTGAGGGTCTGGGAGGATGTTACCCTGTCTTCCTGTATCTGTGGGAATTCCAGCCTAGACACATAGCTTGTGTTGTAACTTTCTTCCTGTCATAAAAATAAAAGTTTGATTTCTCCTTTTTATCAGGGAAATTAACATGTACGTAATGGATTGTATATCTGTCTCACTATATAAAAACATGAGATTTAATTATCTTTGCAATCTCCTTAGCTGATTGCATGTGATGCACATCACAGTCTGGTTTAATGCTTATTCGATATTAAAACCATTTCATTCTTTTCTACATTTTGTAGAGAGAGTCAATTGGGTTAGCAGGAGATTTTATTTTTAATTATATTTCCCCAACAATTTGGTGATAAGGATGGGACACAATGGTAGTTCCTGAATTAAGTGAACCAGCTGAAGGTCTTCTGGTCACCCTGGGTTATAAAAAAATCTCTCTACTGCTCTGCTCTTTTGGAATACTAGATGAATGAACCATCCTCTCCAAATTCCAGATTTTATTATTGAGTAAGCATGGGTATATTGAGCTCTAAAATCTCATCAGGATTTGTTTTAATCATGAAAAAATATGGGAAGCCAGGGGTGTTGCCTGCAGTTCTTTCTCTTAAACAACTAAATCCCTCTTGGTCACATTTGGAGTACATGTGAGGATCTTGTCTTTCACGATTTGTAAGGGTTTTAGAAGGCTCTCGTTCCATGTAAATTAATTACTAGTATTTATTGGATGGATATGTCATTCTAAGAGGAAAGTTAAAAATGATTTGGATAGCCAGAAGGAAAGAAAAGAATGGAAGAGAGAATGTGGAATGAAAGGTACTGTCTCTTTCACACAACTGCTTCCTTCCTTTTCTTTGCTATTTCTGCTCCCACTGTTCCACCCGCATCTCTTTAGCCTGTCTTGCTTCAAACAGACTTCTAGGAAGAGGGTTATGATGATCTTTTGGGTATGTGGTTCCCTTTGTTAGTAGATTTCCCTTCGAAGCAGGATGATACACTTTCCTTAGCTAGTAAGGAATTATCTGCCTTATTTGAGGATACCATCTTGTGTGCCTCGCATCCTAGCCCTGAGCTATGTCTCAGTACAGAGTCTGCCTCCAGGAGTCCCTCATCATCCCCACGTCATGGATCTAGGAAAGCAGATTATAAAGGGATCCATTTAGGGAATAGTTGAGAACTTATATAAAAGACTCTCTCCCTATATGAAGGCAACAGAATATAAAGCCCTTTCTAGTTACTTGGAAAAATAAAAGATAAAAAGTATGAGGTTGAGAAATATTCCAACATAAGAAAGAAGCCAGAGAGCCATATAAGTCTACATTTTTCTTGTCACAACGTGAGGAAAACCAGCTCTTCCTATCTGATCACCAATGAAACCTATGTCATTGAGAAGCTACCAAGCTTTACTGCCAGCTGATATCATTCATATGTTATCAGAAGTCCACACAAATCCTTCACAGTACGTTTTCAATTTATATCCCCCACACTTGGGGATGTGCACAAGGGACTGTGTGGGATTCTGCAACCAGCAGACTTTGCTCTTGACAGAGGAACCATATTGAGAACCAGAAGATAAGCCACTGCATCAAGGAGTAGCTAACTATTCACCACTCTTCACAACTGCAGGAGAAATAAGGGCTTGGGAGACCCATCGAGAGAGACTGCATGTAGGCTTTCTTCTAAAGGTGAAAAGGGGAGACACTGCAATGTTGTGTGTTGGATACAGAAGAAAGGTGAGCACCCCTTTATTTCGATCAGCGACTAGTTGAGTGTTCTCAAAACAAACTAACATGATCCCGTGGGAGAGCAAAATCTTTCACTTGTGCTATCCACCTTCATCTTGGCTCTCTTATTACCTATTCACTCTCCAATTAAGCAAAAGGGGGTAGCACGGCAAGGACAGACTATTATTCCAACTCTTAGCAGAAGTTACTCAGTTTTGGGAGAATCTAGAAACCTATGAAGAAAAGGAGTTAAAAATTGCTGTATTCACTGTTCAGTTCAAGCTGTTGACTAAATGAAATAACCTCTACTCTGGCCAATGTATATAAAAAGCAAAGGAAAAGGTTTCATAATTTCAATAAGCTGAGACACTGAAAGAAGAATTAGAGAAAAAGAGACTCCAGAGGGTGCAGAACTAAGGGAATCAGAAAAGCTCAGAAGACTAGGGAATAATTGGCAAATAATTTACGATTGACTAAGAGAACCTCAGAAGTGTTAAGGGTGACACTGCATTTTCTATTTTCAGGATTTAACACTCTTAAGTTTAGTTTTGTTTGACGATGTAAGTTAGCTAAAACCATTTTAAGTATTTTTTTCTCTTTTTAGCGCCTGTCCTCTCCTGCCAGCTTTAACCACTGTATACACACCAGTTTCAGTGACTCCATTTACTTAGAAATGAATGCCTGCCTCACTAATTTAAAGGACAACTAGACTTAATGATTTGCTTCCTCAAGATTGCAAGGTGCCTTGGAAATCTGTTTAACTTGACTTAAAGTTACTGCCTCTGGACATGTGTTTTGTCAACAACCAAAGATTTTTCTCTTCAAACCTCCTCTCCCAGACCCCCCCACACCTCTGTTTTCCTTTATCCTGCTTATTCTTATGTGTCTATATAACCTTTTGGCGGCACTAGGATCCGGGAGATGGCCTTTATACCCAAACGGTGGCATTTTGAATAAGCTGCTTTTATTCCCACCAAAATTGCCTCTCGATTATTGGCTAATGAGTGACAGGCAGCCGGATCCTTATCCCAGTAATAGTAAAACTGGTGAAATATAGGTTTCAATAACCTTCCCTCAAGCTAAAATACCCTTGCTTATTCTGTAGACACTGGTGCTACGTATTCTGAAATTCTCCTAGAGATTGCTCATTTTCTATTCTGGTTGGTTGTTGGTATTTTTGAATCAGTTTTATACTTCTTTTTTTCCTTTGTATTTCCCATATGAATAGATCCTGTGACCGAAGAACACATTTTCTTACTTTCTCCTGATTCTCATGTAACCCTACTGGGAAGAGACCTCTTGTGTAAATTAAGGATACCATATTGTATACTCCATATGGAGTGTCTGTGGGATACCCTGAAAAGAAAATCATGTGATTTGCTTACTGCATGCCTTCTAAAAGACAAGAGATACAGCTAAGAGTGTCTTTAAGGGAAAAGTACTGGAAGAGAACTCTGAACAGGAACAAATCAGTGGATCACTTTGGGCCCTAGAAATAATGATATAGGTTTAATTTGAGATGTAGAACTAACAAAAATAGCTTATCAAAAGCCTAAGCCATGGCCCTGTATGGAACAATATCCTTTGTTGAGAGCACAAGTGGAAGGAATAAAACCAGTTATAAAAAGAATTAGAAAAAGGAATATTTATCAAGGGCTTTCATCCTGTAATACTAATAGTAATTTTACTGTCAAACTTTTAGTAAAGACGGAAGGCAAATTTCATAAGAAAGGTTGGTTCAAAATCATAATAAAGTAAATAAATTCATTGCTGTGCTAATGCGTATAGTTCCTAACACTGAAACCATTATAACTTTGGTACTGTCCTTTGCAAAGCTTTTCTCTAATTTATCTATGTTTTGCTTATTTTATTTTATTTTACTTTATTTTATTTTAGTTCTGTTCTTCTCATGAACATGTCTAAATTCTTGGTTGCTTTTACTTATGAAGGAGTCCAATGCTTACGGCAAAGGATTCATGAAAGGTTTCAGTACTCTCCTATATTTCTCTAGTCGTTTACAAGAACACTTAGAGGAAGCAATCCAACTAGAAGGATCTATAAATATTCATTATATAGATAGTTTGCTGGTAAAGTCAGAAACTAAAGAGCAAAGCCAAACTGATGCTTGTCTTTGTTATAATACCACCCTTCACAAGAGCATGAAGCTTCACAAGATAAACTGCATTATTGCTGAACTGAGGCAAATATTTAAAATAATTGTTGCTACTGAAAACCTCAAAGGATTCAGCTGATTTTGCAGATGAAATGCCCTATTATAGAAAACAACTTAGACAATTGGTTGAGACTAGCGGGAGATTCCAGTCAAGGTGTCCTAACTTTTACAGAGTGGGCAAAACCTCTGAAGGAGCAATTGCACGATAATTGCTCAAATCTTCTGATTAAGTTTGTAGAATCTGAAGAGGATTTTGACCCAAAATTGACTATGGTTTCAGCTTTGCTCAAATTTTTGAAAAGCCTTTCTATCTATTTTGTTATGAAAATGAAGGTGTTTTTGGAATTGTAACTCAAAAGCTGGGAGTAGACCACACATTCATATTTCCCAGCTCTTCTGGAGGCTGTGACACTGTGGATACTGGGATACTGTGACAGCAGCAGAATACTTTAAAAAACAATGAAACCCTTATCTTTAGTCACATGACTAATCTGCATTTGTAATGTGTTGTGACAGCTACCTTACAAGTGCATAAGATCCGGAATATGCTGACTTATCTTCACATTAGTTATGAATGCGCATTGTTATTCAGTCCTAATATTTGGCTTGGGAGATGCAATCTCTCCTAAACCCTGTTCGCCTCTTAACCAGATCCTGCTCAAATAATGATCATGACTATACGATGGTAACAGAAGACACTAGGCCCTGACCCCATTTATTTGAGATTTTTGTTCACAATGCCGATTTAATGTTTGCTGATGGGTCACATACTCTGGATAAAAATGGTCAATGTAAGGCTTTGTACGCCGTTGTGACTTCTTATGAAATTTTGGAAGTTTATATTTTTCCTAGCACTAAGCTGGCAAGAGTCTAGTCAATAGCAGTAACAAGAGTAGCAATTCTTACAAGAGTTGCAAGCAGCCTAGTCAAGAGCAGTAAGAAGAGAACTGCAATATGTTTATATATATATATATATAAACATTTGATGTCTGTCATGCAACACAGTAAATTCGGAAAAGTAGAGGATTCGCTACTTTGAGAGGAAATAAAGTATCTCGTGGCAAATTGATAGCTGATTTATGAGAGACTGTATAGCAGCCTCTCAGGTCAGTAACCCATTTGTGGAGCTCACACAGGGCCAGAATGAAAAACAAAGGCAATAATTTTGCTGATAGAGCTCCAAAACCTACTGTTAAATTGGCAGATTTCAAATTTAAAAGCCTCATATTTAATACAACAAGCAATTTTTGTTATTTTTCCAAAATATGTTTCACAAAAGAAAACTGAAAAATTAGTTAAAATAAATGTTACTGAATTATGGTAATAATCTAACAAAATCATTCCTATGCCACAGTCCTTATTTCTTGGTTAGTAATGTTGTCATCAACATAACCATCTGAGGAAAATAGAGATTCCAAACATACTAAAGAGATTTGCAATTTGTCAGCAGAATCCTTTACAGGGCACTCCTAAGGCATGTGCAGGCATGTTCCTTTACCAACTTAACTGGAAAGTTAGTGGCATTTGGATTTGTAGAATTAATGTGGAAATTAAGAGATTTTGTCTAGTTATTCTGCATATGATGTCTGAATTCTTTCCCTCTTCAGATGCCGATGTCTTTCTTAATAAACATATTTTCTAGTTTTGAGATACTAGAGCATAATGAATCAGAAAGAGATAGCCATCTTATTTCCACTACTATCCAGTAATTATGCAAATGTTTATAGATTCCCATGAGATCAATCAAATTCATTTGCTAGGATTCAGCAATATACTAGATTAAAATGGCCTGTAATTTTACTGCTAACATTGTTAAAAATTAGAACAACTCCTGCAAGCAAGCACTATATTTTTCTCTTTGAACGTATATTTGGCAGGCCTATGAGTCTGAGTTAGAGATCGTGTTCTGTGCTGATTTAAATGAATTCTTTTATAAACATGTTCAATACTTCAAAGGGTTTCTTTCTTCCCTCCAAAGTCCTAAGATATAAAGCTAGAAGGACCTTGAAGGACCCATAAGAAAAAGTCTGCCACCCTTATTGTTGGGAAGATTCTAGCTACCCAAAAATTGTTACAGGAGAAAGATGGGCTGTTCCTATGCTGGAAGGACCTTTTCAAGTGCTCCTGGTCACCCATATGACTACCAAAGTGAAAGAAAAACCCAAGGGATGCGTGCTCCCTAAGTGAAGCCGGCACCTCAGAAGGGCTGGACGGTGGTTCCCAAAAAGCACCTGAAACTTGAATTTTCTGGAGCAACTGATAATGAAAATGAACTTCACTGTAAAAAGGTATTATAGCAAACTTAACAATTGTAAGGGGCTGCTTTGCTGTCCTGTTCCAGCAGTGGTTTGCTTTGTTTTGGTTTTTTTCTATTGCATAAGAATCACATTTTATTAGAACACAAACACGTTATTTCTAACTCTACCTTTTACTTTCTACACTGCCAGTAGTGTTTCTCGTAATCACATTTATAAACAGCTCTAACCTGTACTCCTATTGGCCAGGGCAACTATAACATTCACTCAGCTTAACTAAATTTAGAGAGTTTTCTTACTGATTACAGGGTCTTGCTCTGCCTTTTCTTAGAACACTGACTTTAGAAAACGTGCAGTTATAAATCTTTTCTCTGTCCTCTGAGGTGTAAAATTTCTACAACCCAAGTGTCTTTCTCAAGGACCTGAGAGCCATCCCTTTGAAATACAGTAATCAAAAGAGATAGCACTCCTGTCTCGGGGGGGTATAGCAGTCCAGATAAGCAAGTATTAGAAAACACAATGGCCTATTCACACTGACTATTCTCCCACTTAAATTTCTCCAGTACTTTTCCATTAGTTCATCTCAGCATTTCAAAACTACTCTATTTTTTTTTGTTTCAGCAGAGTTGAGTTCAATTTCTCTTCCCTATTGCAATAGTCTTGATTGTTTATTTTAATATTTGGCCCCTATTGCAATAGTCCTGACTCCTACTGCAATAGTCCTGAATAAAGTCTCCCCTGATTGTTTTCCTAGTCGATCGTAATTTTTCTCTTATAATGGTACTGACATGATCTGTACTTATAAACCCAGCAATCCAAATATTAGCAGAGTAAAAGTGAGAATACCTTCTTACTAATTGTTATTTTATAATACCAAGGTAAAACAACAGTATAAATCCTGATACTCAATCTTTAAATTTGACACAAAGAGAAGTTTTGTTAATTGGTTTGATTGGAAATATGGTACAGGATAAAAAGCATCTAATGAGGAGACAAACAGAAATCTGGCATTTACAGATTAAAACTGCAGAAGACAGGTCTAATGCTACTTGATTAACTTCGAGATACAAGTTCTCTACAGTCCAAGTATAGATAAATAAATAAAAGTGGTTATCTATTATTCATATAGACTTAATTGGCTGTTATAATTATTGATTCGGACCCATGCAAAAAATGGCCCATAGGCTGGGTTTGTCCTCAAGACTTAACAACAATTAGAGCCATGTAAATTAAACACTGGAAGTTCCATAGGGACCATTCAACAGGTGCTTCATAATAATACTAGATAATTATATCTTTGTGCTTCCTGTTTGGGATAAATTACTTGGAAAGATGGAATGATTATTGAAGGGTTTAAATTATCTTGTAAATGTCATGTTCCTTATTTATTGATGAGAACTTAGGAGAAATGCATTGGGCTCCTCAAAAAAACCTCTTATTTATGAATTTAGATTCAGGCTCCAGGGTAAAGCTACTTCTTAGGTTTGGACTGGGTAAGATTTCATAAGAAACTAAAAAATAATACTCAGTTAATAATTTAGGAGTATAAGCAACATATACATCACAACTGTTTATAAAATTTATATATGATAAAATGGAATTTTTGACCATTGTTAATTAAGAATCTGCTTGAACCATTCACTATTGGTATGATATTATTTAAAAGTTATTCCTCCAAGGCTAATATTGGACGAAATTTTTAAATTGATCTTATTGTTTTGCTTTGTATTTTACGGTAGACTTAGTTGTATATTCAGATGACTCTAAACTGCCCATAGGAAAGTAGAAATAGCAATCAAGAAATTTGAGAATTGTAGTTTTATCATTAAATAGTCACCAAAAAAAATTACAAGTGTAAATACAACTCTAAAAAAACTAAATTTCTAAATTTTTCTGATACCAAAAGGAAAAAGGCTCTCTTCCCCTCCACTTCTCTTAAGCATATCCCTTAGGAAACACTTGCTATCTGTTTCTTTCTAATGTGTGTAAGTGTTTTAAAAGCTAAATAGACTTTTCACCAGTTTTGCACCTCAAGAATGCCTTTCTTGGAGGCCTTAGAGACATCTCCTTGCAATGTAAACATGGATAAAGGTATGCCCTGTTAGCCTGTTTCTGTGAGAGTTAAAGCCTAGATACTTGATTGCAAGATATGATTTTCTGCTGTTATAAAGATAGGAGAAGGTTATTTTTTATTTTGATGAGGATAATTAACATGTACATAATGGACTGTCTCTATATAAATAAGTGAGAATTTTTTTTATCCTTTTGCAATCTCTGTACCATGCCTATGATGCACATCACAGTCTGGTTTAATCATTATTCCATAGTAAAACTGAGTATTTATTTTCTGTATTTTGTGGACAGGGTCCACAAGGTTGGCAGATGATTTTTATTTTCACTTATATCTTCCCAACACTGGATATCTCAATTAAAATATTGTTCTTTGCATGCAGCTTCAATGGATAATTCCTCTGAACATCCTCTCAAAGACCATGATTTAGACTCAAACTATCAGATCTACCTGCATTGGACAGGTTTGTATTCAACTCCCATCCCTGACAATAAAAGGTGCTTTTGGGTGGTGGAAGAGAGAGTCTTAGATCATTTCCAAAAACCTCTCAAATGAGTCTTCACATAGTTTTATTAACATGTTTTAATGCATCTTTTTGAACTTACTATTTGTAAATAACAAAAATAACTTCTTTAATATATTTGTGAAGAGGCAGAATAACCTCAGTGTTCCTAATGCATTTTAATCTTTTTTAGTTAGTCTCTTAATGCTAGAATAAAAAGTTAAAAGCCCTAAATAAGTACGCTCAGAAATCTCCATCAAGCACTCAAATATAGTGTGAAATAAAGGGCAGGATCTATTAAATTTCTATTAGGCTCAATGCCTGATTTTCTTTAAAATCACTCTAGGTATACAGGTATGTTCATTAGAGATAATAATTGTAGTCCTACATCCCAGTATATTTTTGTAGCCTACAAATATGTAATTTTTGCTTTTATAAAAACGCATTTAATATTCTTTCCCTATTACAGTGCTATCAAATGTGATTTATATATTCATTTTGGATGTATAAATTCAGTAAACATGATGAGAGTTGTAAAAACTTAGAAGCCTTGATGTAACATCAGAAAGTGGTATCACGTCTCACCTGTTAGGATGGCTATTACCAAAAAGACAAGGAATAACAAATGCTGGTGAGGATGTGGGAACAAAGGAACCCCTGTACACTATTGGTGGGCATGTAAACTGATACAGTCACTATAAAACAATATGAAGGTTCTTCAAGTAATTGAAAATAGATCTACAATATGACCCAGAAATACCACTTCCGGGTATGCAAGGGCTGTCTGAAAAGTATCCAGCCATGTAATATGAAAAATAGGGGCATTTATGGTTGGATTTTTTCCAGACAGCCCTTGTATATTCAAAGGAAACAAAATCAATATCTCAAAGAGATATCTGTAATCCCATGTTTACTGCAACATTATTTATAACAGCTAGGGTACAAAAACAACCTAAGTGTCCTTATAGTTAAATGCCTCAAGCAGACGTGCTTAATATACATACATACATACAGGGAGAAAAATATTATTCAACCTTTAAAAAAGGATAATCTGATCTTTTATCATTTGCAACATGGATGAATATGAAGGATGTTATGCTAAATGAAATAAGCCAGACACAAGAAAGACAAACAGTACATAATATCACTCACAATGCGGAATCTTAAATTTAAAAAAAAAGTTGAACTCATAGAAACAGAGACTAGAAAAGTAACTGTCAGGTATCAGGTGCTTGGGAGTGGGGAAAACAGGCACAGATTAGTAAAATAGTACAAACTTTGAGTTATAAGATGAATAAGGTCTGAGGATCTAATGTGTTGCATAGTGACTATAGCTGATAACACTTTATTGTATAATTGAAATCTGCTAAGAGAATAGAACTTAAGTGTTGTTACATAAAAAAAGAAGAAAGAAAAAAGCTAACTATGTGAGGTGATGGATGTGTTAATTCAATGGGGGAATACTTTCACAATGTGTGTGTGTGTGTGTGTGTGTGTGTGTGTGTAAAATTATAACATTTTAGACTTTAAATATGTTACAATTTTATTTGTCAATTATACCCCAATAAAGTTGAAAAAATAAAAAGGCAAAAAAAGGAGAGTGGATCAACATATTGAAAAAATAATACACGGTTTTTTAAAAATAAAATTATATAAAGTACTATGAAATGATGAATCTACATAAATGTTAGCTGAATTAGGAAACTAAATAGTCAATAACCATAACTTTTACTTCTTATATAGACATAGGCATCAGAAGTTTTAGTTTATTGACTAGTTGAAAAGCATAATGTGTGTGAGTGTCATGGTTCTTTTTATATATACAAATAGTTTTCTATATCAACATTTGTTTTAGAAAAAGTAATTTGAAGATCAAGATCTCAGCATACACATTTTGTGTTTACCTACTGATACTTCATTTTATATATTTAACACTCTAACTAAATGATGTGCTTATAATATTTAGTATCTGTGGGAAGAAATCTAGCTTATTTAGCTACCCATTCTATATTTCATCCAAAATTATTTTTCTACAACCACTTTTGAAATGTCTACCACAATACGAATATTTCTGACTAAAAAGAGAAAACCATCAACTAAGAACATTTTTTTGTTTCTTTTAGAAAATTCAACTCATAAAAATACAGAAAAAGGAAAAAAAGAACAAACTAGTAAACTGCATTTTTTTCAATAAAATAATCAGTTTTTCCACAACAGAAAGATATAGCTATAACACAATAAGGAAATAATAGAGAATCATAAAAATAAACTCTTCTCTATATTTAATAATTTCTTGCTAGTAATCAAAATGTCACAGAGATTATTTTTACATTGTGGCCTCAAGTAATCCTGAAGTTCTAAGAGTTTATATTTATTATTGCCCCAATCACAAGTCATTTGAACAACTACATGTCAAATCCCGTCCACATGATGAGAGAATGACGGCTGTCAGTTTGTTTTTCCTGGATGTGACATCACTGAGTTTTGTTGAAATCCCTAGTACTAAAGACTGAATGTGACAATCCCAAAATTCATGTCAAAACCTAATCCCCGATGTGGGCTATTTGAAGGAGGGAATTTAAGAGGGGATTAATTCATGAAAACAGAGATCTCAGAATGGGATTGGAACCTTATAAGGCCCCAGAGAGAAACCCTTCTGCCATATGAGGACATAGTAAAAAAATGACGATTTGTGAACCAAAAAGTAGGTTCTCAACACACACCAAATCTGCCAGCACTGCGATGCGATCTCAGACTTCCAGCCTCAAGAACTGTTGGAAACAAGTTTTTGTTGTTTGTAAGACATCTATGGTATTTAGTGGACTAAGATATCCAGGTAGTTCTGCATAGCTCTTCGCAGCTCAAGGAATGTCCTCGCCAATGTCTGCAATGATGTCCTTTCTGATGATTTGTCTGCACTCCTGTTGTCATTTCCTTCTCCCATTATAACTTACAAGATACCTAGCAGTGGTAACACAGGGGTCTGTGTTAGGTGTTCTAGGAAATCCAAGGTGAGTAGAAGACAGCACCTGTCCTCAAGGAACTTAGAGTGATTCTAAGCGTGTATGAGTGTGTAAGTATGTGGGGGGAGTAGGTGGAGGAGGGCAAGAGGAGTGCAAGGCAGAGAAAAGAACAGTAAGAAGATATTATTTTTCCTCCTACTTAATAACACTAATATAAGGGGTAAAGGATTTTTATGACTGGTCAATTCTCTAAGCACTTTTTACACTATGGCCATCACTCTCTAAAAAATACCACCTGGTTGCTGGATTTAGTATAATCCCCTTCTTTCATTAGCCCATGGCAATTGCTGACAGTTAAGTTTTCATAATCAAGACAGGGAAAAGTTGGGGAGGTACAATCCCCTGAATGTAGTAGAATTTGCTCAAGGCAATTATGTATATGAGTGGAGCCTAGATTTTGAAAGAGTAAATTTTTATGTGTTAAAAAAATAACATAATTGACAAAATAGTTTGCCAAAACACATGGCTCGATGAACCAAGAGCAAAAATAATAATTCGTAAGCATAATGAAAACAGACATCTTCTGTGAAGACAGTATAGATATTATTTATTAAAATAAATATTCATTTTTCAAATTGTATTAACCCAAAAGTGTGTGTGTGTGTTTGTGTGTGTGTGTGGGTTTAAAAAAAACTATGCAGGATTGAGTATTGTTAGTCTCAGATATATAGTAACATATATCTGAGAATGAGATTTTACATTGCACACTGATTTTCCAAGAGAAATTAGAATTTTGAAGTGATAAAATAGAATCATTTTGGAATATCCAAAACATTTTTCACCTTCAAAACGTTTGTTCAAACACAGTATCATCCAATATCCCTGTATAGTCCTAAAATTTTCAGTGGTATGTTAGAAATGTAAGACCTTTTTTCATCTTTCATTTTTCAAGGTTTCACTTAATTAATCTTTACAGTGTTATTGTGAATCCAGTTATGGAACAGCAAAGCAGGTGAGAGAAAAGTCAGGAAAAAGAAAGAGAACCACATGCCCAATACAAGGCAGGCATTTCTGTCACAGTCCTGCTACACGGACTAAAAAAAAAGGGAAGGATGAATAAATCAACATCTCTTCCCTCTTCATGTAGATGATATGAGGGTTGGAAGTGAATTCAGTGCCAGAAACAGCACTATTATCACTGGGAGTTGTCTCAAATTTATTACATCTATTTCTACTTTCAAGTGCCCTTATGAATCAGTGTGAAAATGGCACAGGGAACACAACTTGTGAAAAAGTTAAAGTTCTTTTAAAAGCCTTTAAAAATGAATAGACTGTTTATATCCTTGATCTGAATTATCAGTTGGTTAAGTTCATATTCTGATCTCCATTAACACTTGTTAACAGCACCACCACAAGGGCACCAGGACTCAAAAGATGCGCTTTCGAAGTGGGAAAACAATGCCCTTCAAAGGACTTCAAGGAAATGAGCACGAGTGAGAACAAGGGAGAAAAGGTTACGAAGAGGCAACGGAATATGGCACAGGAAATGCAGAAGCAATACGTCTGTGAATGTGAATTTAAGTTCGCAGCTTAAACTTGTAGTAATCTTCATCTGTTAAAACTATATGGAGGAGTTCCCTGGTGGCGTAGTGGCTAGGCTTCGGTGCTCTCAACACCATGGCCTGGGTTTGATTCCCAGCCAGAGAGCTACCCCCACAAAAAAACCAAAAACAAACCAACTATATGGAGCACTTAATCCTGCATATGATGTTCAATTACAGTGCATTCTCTATTAATAATTTTGTTGCTCATAATTTTGTCAAGAGTATTTTTTGGAGTCAAAGGATCAAGGTGAAGAGATGTAGCACACTTAAATTATTTTTAAGTTACCGAATTGCAAAAACTATATGTTTTATACTTTAGGGAAAGAAATTATAAGAATAATTTTTAAAAACCTTTTGTAGTTAATCTTTTTTTTTTTGGAGGTATGACTTTATAGACTGCATTTATTATAGAAAAGAATATGACAATCAATTTAGAACCTAAATATATAGAGAAAATAAGAAACAAAAAAACACATATTCACCATCGTTTCCAAAGTTTAATTCAATCCTATAACCTAAGTAGAATAGGGTGGAATGCTCTGTATCTGGTTAAACATTTATCAAGGTGAGGTATCCTGCTTTTATTAACCAGAACTTATAAAACTAAGTATATACGCCACAGTCATTCTCCTATAAAATACTTTCAAATATTATATTAAATGATTTTCTGTTAAATAAATGTAGTTTCTATTTTTTTACTATGTTTTCTGACTTTCAGCTATTTATCTTTTAAAATTTATTTAAAAAATAATTTTGGTGTCAATAGTCTCTAGCACATGGATCAAACTTAAGAAAAAGTAAAAAGTGATTCACAGATGAGTAAAAAGGTTCTAAATAAAATGTTTAAATGAAGACTACTTTTGCCTGTTAGAAGAGCATTATTTAACATAAATTCCCTTCAAGTGGGATTTTAAAATAAATTCTTGATAATTTAGCATGCTGTGTATGTAATACTGTTTATAAACTTGGGCAAGATAAGCCTCTTTTCTGATCCCATCACTGAAGCAAGGGTGTCCAACCTTTTGGCTTCCCTGGGCCACACTGGAAGAAGAACTGTCTTGGGTGACACATAAAATACACTGACACTAATGACAGCTGAAGAGCTAAAAAAGAAGTCCATGCATAATTTTCATAATAGTTTAAGAAAGTTTACAAATTTATGTTGAGCCGCTGAATTCAAAGCCATCCTGGGCCACACATGGCCTGTAGGCCCCAGGATGGACAAGGTTGGGTGGGTCCTCTTCTGACCTTTGAGTAGTCCACCTCTTGGCCAGGGATGTGCCTATCTAGAGCCTGCATCCATACCATACTTCTCCTTTGAGATCCTGAACTAGTTTTCAGTCCACAATGTGATAAACAGAGAAAATGGGAGTAATCCTTACAAACTTCTAGAGTAATCAAAAAGAGTAATTTTATCCAGTGAATTATATTATGAAAAAGAGGGAGACTGTATTTATATTTGTTGTTATTTCATTTTTCTATTAGCAATAATCAATTAGCAATAATCGCGCCTCGGATAAACCTCATTGGCTACGATACTGCCACTGTGCAAAGCTTATTTCATTTTTCTAGGAATGTAATGCAAAAGACCCATTTTGAGATACATTGGGTTGACAAAGTCTGCATTGCAAAATAAGAGTTATGAGGGAATTCTGAGAGAAAGCAAACTCTAAGCTTTTGAGGTTTACAGCAGAGAAAGCAATATACTCCCCCTGAAAAAAATTTTATGCCATTATCAGAGGTGGATTATTGTAATGAATAGCCCAAGGACATGGCAATAAATAAGTTCCTAACATTTCTCTTTTTTTCAATATATGTTCATTCTTTTAGCTCACATCAAGAACCACATCTCTATTTTAACTGTCTTAACTCTGAGATAATTGAGGCTCATTGCAAACTAATTCACGGTTCATTGCTACATACTTCAAGTTCCAAACCACAGATAAACTCTCAAGTTCAGATCTTCATAGCTAGAGATGATTTTGCCACCAATAAGTGAGCAGCACCCATCAGTCTTGAGCACCAGTACCAGTCTCTGGGGTCAATTTCATACTTGGTTTTTGATTGTTTGTTTTTCAGTCTATTTTTAAACTTCATGGTGGCAAGGGTGTTTTCCAAAATGAGTTCCAACCAACCACTCTACAATATCACCCTAGGCCTCCATTTCCAAAGGGCTCCTATCTGGCAATGGAACCTGAAAAGTTATGTTTGGATCAAGTACCTTAAGAGTCATCGAAAAAGGATTAATATAGTATACTGTATTCAGGTTTGTGATAATAACTAAGATACTATGCTTCTTCTGTTGGGGATAATGAGAGAGCAATAAAAAAAAATAGGCAATGTCAAGAATGAAACACTGAGAACTTACACTTGAAGCACTGTCCTGGGGTCTCCAACCTCGCCCCCATCACCAATTGTCAATGTATCATAGCCAATCTCTAGATCGAATTCTTCAAAATTTATCTGGATAACCTAGCAATAAAAAGAAACAAACATCTCAAATATATAACATTATGTAATGAAAACTAACAGAAAGTGATGGCAGAAAAAACAGTTTAAATGAACAAATGCACATCAGACATTATATATATGAATTTTATACTATGACAGCAGATCATGTCAGAATATTCTTAATGTTGAATCATAATTATCACACATTTTTTATTTGCTGCATTGTACCTTCTGTAATATTTTTTTCAATGAAATGGCATGCCTTCTGTTTATAGAATACTCTTACGGGAAGTATTGAAAGCATGATTAATGCAAATCTACTTTGAGAAGGCTTTATAAAAAGTATATGTAGGTGGAGAGTAGTTTTCCATACATTTGCATATATTTTTATAAAGCTAACTGGGAAAAACACAGTGTGCTATTTCCATTAAATACTAGAGCTTAAAAAATTTTAGAGCTAAATGTGAATATAGATCACCAGATTTAAAGGGATTGGGGGCGGAGACCAAGATGGTAGCATATGAAGATCTTGAACTCACCTCCTCCCACAGACACACCACATTTATATCTACATATGGATCATTTTGCCCTGAAAATAATCTGAAATACAGATGAACTAGTATTCTCCACATCAAAGGATAAAGAACTGTATTAGGATGGTAGGAAAGACAGAGAGACACTATTGTAAAAAAGCACACTCTTGGCATGGCAAGTTTTCCTCGCTGATTTAGTATCAAAATTTACTGGTATCATCAGTAGACAAGTGTATACTTTCATTTCTATTATGGAAGAGCTTCTATAAGTTTGAAAATCTGTTTTTTGAAAGTTAAGTAAAACTATTCTATAATAACATCTGAGCTTCCCTTTAGGAAGCAGTAATTGACATTTTACTGCTTGTTTATTTTATTGTTGTGGGGCTTTTTTACTTGAGTCAATTAAAATTAGTTTAATTTTCCTAGAAATATTTCAATGCTGAGAAGGTTTCAAAATCCTCATAGTTATTTACTTTCTTTTAGTCTAATCTGGATCTGCACGTTTGTCTTATTTCTAATATTATTTTAACATGTGTTCTCTATTTTTGTTTACTTTATTGATATAAATATGAGGTCTGACGATTAATTTTGTGAACTCATCCTGGCAAAAGTGCTGCACACTTCATTGCTGAATATCACTTCAGTCATCTTCAAAGTACTCCCCTTGGGAAGCAACACACCGATGCCACACCTAGTCCACCCTTCAAAGTAATTTTGAAACTCTTTTTCTGGAATGGCCATCAGAGCTGTCTGTGTATGACCCTTGATGTACTGAATGTTATCAAAACGTCTTCCTTTCAATATTACTTTATCTTTGGGTAAAGAAAAATGTCATTGGGGACCAGATCAGGTGAGTAGGGAGGGTGGTTCAACACAGTACTGGCTAAAAACTCCCTCACAGACAAGTGCTGTGTGAGCTGGTATACTGTCATGATCCAAAAGTCGTGAGTTTTTGGGAAAAAGTTCAGGTCAATTTTTTCTGATTTTTTTCATGCAACCTTTTCAGCATTTCCAAATAGTAAAGTTGGTTGACTCTATGTCCAGTTAGTACAGATTCATAATGAACAATCCCTCTGATATCAGAAAAGGTAGCACACTGTTTTGACTCTTGATTTGGACTGACAGAACTTAGTTGGTCATGGAGAACTGGTTGGCTTCCACTGTGCACTTTGACACTTTGGTTCAGGGTTATAGTGTTTTATCACCAGTGATAAGACAGCCCAAAACATCGATTTGCCTCTCCAAAAGATCTTGGCAAACTTCAGTTTTCCTTTCTTTTTTGTTCATTGGTTAGCTCCTTCAGAACCATGTTTGCACACACTTTTTTCATGCCAAGATTTTCAGTTAACATTTTCCTCTTTATCGATGTTTAATTGGTCTGCTATGCTTCTCACAGTTAGCCAATGATTTTGATGCACAATTCAATGAGTTTTTGCAATGCTTTTGTCAATTCTGCTCATTACTGGCTGCCCTGGCCTCTCTTCATCAGTGATGTTTTCTCTCCCCTCAGAAAAATGTTTAATCCATTTGTACACTTCCATTTTCCTCGTGGCATTATCCTCATAAACTTGGACTAACATATCCCTTAATTCGCTTCCATTCTTGCCAAGTTTAGTAAGAAATTTAATGTTTGTTCACTGCTCTAATTCAAGCTCAGACATTCTCTCAATGCCACACAAAAACACTCAATAATGAATGCCACTCAGCAAGACACCACCACACGTCAAGAGGAACACAGCTGTGAGGCAGAGATATACCCAGGTTATGAAACCTTATTGAGTTGTTTGTAAAGTACTGCCAACGTAAGCACATGGTGGCAAGTTTGCAAATGTAATTGTCAGACCTTATACATATAAAATAAATTTTGAAATTTTAAGAATTTTTAAGTGTAAAATTCAATGGCATTAATTACATTTACAGTGTTGTGCAACTACCACTGCCAATTGTTTCCAAAACTTTTTATTATGTAAACCAAAATTCCATTACCAGTAAACAATCATTACCATTTACCCTTTTTTCTCTGGTCCATGGTAACTTCTGGCATACTCTCTGACTCTGAAAATTTGCTTTTAGATAATGTATATGTGTGGAATTATATAACATGTATCCTCTTATGACTGGTGTATTTCACTTTGCATATAGTCTTTGAGGTTTATTTATATTTCATATTTTAGTATGTATCAGAACTTCATTCCTTTTATGGCTGAGTAGTATTCCACTGTATGTATGTATGTATATGTGTATATATATGTATGTGTGTGTGTGTGTATATACATACATATCTTATTTTATTTAACCATTACTCTGTTGGATACTTGAGGTGCTTCTATCTTTTGCCTATTCTAAATATTGCTGCTATGAAGATTGGTACGCAATTATCAGTTTGAATCTTTGTTCTCAATTACCTGGGGTATATACCTAGAGGTAGGATATCTGCCACATATTAATTTTTATGTTTAACTGCTTGAGAAAATGCAAAACTGTTTTTTAGATCTAATACAATGTTTGAATTCTCACCAGCAATGCATGGGGCTTTCAATTTTTCCACATCAACACCACTTGTTATTTTCTGTTTTGCTTTTTTATAATTATCCTAGCAGGTGTGAGTGCTATCTTGTACTTTTGACTGCATTTAACTAATAAATAATAATGTTGAATGTATTTTTATGTATTATTGGTCATTTGCCTTCTTTGGACAATTGTCTATTAAAGTATTTTACCTATTTTTAAAATAGGTTGTTTCTTTGATTATTTCTGAGTTGTAAGAGCTCTCCATAGATTCTAGATATTAATCTTTTATCAGATATATGCTCTGCAAATATTTTATCCCATTGTGTGGATTGTCTTTTCACTCCTGTGATAGTTTTCTTTGATGCCCCAAATATTTTAATGTAATGAATTCCAATTTTTTAAAATTTTGTTGGCTGTGTTTTTGTGATATTCAAGAAACCATTACCAAATCAAAAAGTCATTTAAAAATCATGCAAATTTTCTGTTTTCTCCTAAGAATTTTATAGTATAAACTCTTAAATTTAGTTTTTGATACATTTTAATTGTGGTATACAGTGCAAGTAAGCATTCAACTCCATTCTTTTGCCTATCATTATTCAATTTTCAAAGCACCACTGGTTGAAGCAACTGTTTTTTTCCCCAATGAATGATCTTGACACTTTTGTCCTATAATTGATTGCAGATGTGAAGGTTTATATCTGAGTAATGTTGGCTTTTGTTTATCTGGACATTTCTTTATTTCTCCTTCATTCTTGAAAAATAGTTTTGACAGATAAAGAGTTCTGGCTTGATATTTTTGTTTTTTCATCCTTTAAATATGTCATCCTACTGCTTCTTAGCTTGATTTTTTTTTTTTTAAATAGAAATAAGCTGTTAACATTTTTAGGATTTCTTGTATATGGTAAGTCACTTCTTTGCTGCTGCTTTCAAGATTCTCTTTGTGTTTACCTCTCAACAATCTGACTATAATTTGTGTAGGTATGGATCTCTTTGAGTTTATCTTAACTCAAATTTGTTGAGGTCCTCAAATGTGTAGATTTTATCTTTTTCTCAGATTTGGGAAGGTTTGGTCACTATTTCTTCAAATATTCTTTCTAACCTTTTCTATCTTCTACTTCTGGGACTTGCATAATACATTTATTGGTCCATTTGATCATATCCCACGGATATTTCATTGTCTTAAAGTTTACTAATTCTGTCTCCTACCTAATCAAATTTGTTATTGAAATCTTCTAGTTAATTTATTTTTTAATTTCAGTTATTGAATTTCAAAGCACCAGAATTTCTGTTTGGTCTCTTTTATAATTTGTATATTCTATTGATGTCCTCATTTTATTCCATAACATTTTTATGGTTTCTTTTAATTCTTTGTCCATGCTCTTTGAGCATAAATGATATACTTGTTTTCATTACTTGTCTAATAAGTTGAATAAATGAACTTTTTCAGGGATGGTTTCTGTAATTTTATTTTGGTCCTTTGTCTATTTCTTTGTATGATGGTTTTTGTGTCTTGTCCTGGCATGAACTTTTTGAATTCCACCATATACTGGAGGACTTTCAAATGTCATAATTTCCTAATTTGTTATTTCTATTGGCTCAGTTATGATGGTTTGCTTCCCTAAGTATTTAGTCAAATAATAGAGAACCAATATTTATTTGCGCTTAAGCTTTGAAAATCCTGAGGGCCTAAATTGGTTATAATTTTATTCATTTTCTGCTAACTGAATCCAAGGGTTACTATCAAACTGGTGTCAATTTAACATTTTTGGGCATTTTTATCAAAATGCTGGAGTTTCAAGTTTACCTTCTTCACTTATTGATCCAAGGAGACAAGGCTCCAATCTTATTCTGCTAAATCCAGAGACTCATTGCTATCTGCGCCTCAGGGAAAACCAAGCTTTCTTTCCCTTTAATCTCCTATTTTCATTTCAGCTCACTGTTCTCTTCACTGTGTGTGTGTGTGTGTGTGTGTGTATGGAATGTCAGCATAATCTTGTAGATTCTTTTGCTTTCTTGTGAACCAGCGATGCTCTGAATTGTTTGTGTTTTTGTTTGTTTGTTTGATTTTGTATTTCAGCGAGAGGACCTCTTAGAGTACCTCATCTGTTATCCTATCAAAAATAGAAATTCCATTATCCACTTTATCCTAAACCATTTCACAATATAGTTTTGAGTGCACTGCATTTAAGATTAAGAAATGTCTCCTTTTATATGGCTAGAAAAGCCTAATAGGCTAGTAGACACAAAATATGTGCCTCAGAGATGGCAGATTGATCGATTGCTCACGCTATGACAAATGCTTGATATTGATTATTGTATAATCATGTTCTAAAGAATTTAGACACTCTTTTAATGGTAGACTTTATTTTGCGTGAGTTAAACTTAGATTCATGCATGTACATATGCAACAGTGAGAACACTATTCATTTTAAATTAAGTGATGGATTAATTACTAACTAATCCATATACTTTCAGATAAGTACTTAATCATTGAGCTGTCACTGAAATTTTAGACATTTGTAATTCTTGAATAGTTTCAATGACATACAATCACTGAGAAGCTAGAATAGTCTGATTGAATTTGTAGAACACATTCATTTTAACTTGATTCATTGGTTAATTTAAATAGTATTACTGGGGTAGTTCTTTAGAAGTAAAATCTATGCAATAAACAAATAAAAAAATCCTTGCCTCACTTGGAGACATTAATATAAATAAAACATTATAGTAGAATGTCGAAATACTATATTGAGATACTTCCAATAGTGAATAAAATATTTAGTAGAATGTATAAAGTTAATTTGGGAAAATAAAAACAACAAAAAACTTGTTTGTGTAAGAATATAATGGGTAACAGGAAGAGTATGATGTAAAATTTTATTTTCATGTATTCTTCTATAATATGGAGTTGACCAAATAGCCATTTTTTCACCCTCTTATTTTTATGTAATATAAAAATAAAATTAAAAAGTAATAAAAAACAACAAATACTCATTGCATATTAATAGTATAAATACTTTGTCTACAAGTTTAGTTAGTATTGTATAATACTAGGGATTATATATGTAGCAAGTAATCAGAAAGGATATAATGCTTATTCATACAAAAAGAAATGTCATGCATTTTGCCTCTCTTATTTGACCCTTATCCTTTGTGGGTGGAAAAGGAAACTGCCTTTACTCACTGCACTGCTAAAAATAGAAGCTGTGATGATAAAATATGCCCTAAAATGTGGAAATTGTCTTGATTTATTTTTTAAACAAACAAGAGGTTTTCTTCATTTCCATGCATATAGTGGTAATTCCAAGTGGCTTATGTAGTGATGCTTATTAAGGATTACTTAAAAACACTGAATCTAATATGGTAGTCAGTTAAGAATAATCTCATACATTTCAACACTGGCTTTCCAGAAGTGAGAACTCTGAAAGTAGCATTAAACATTAAACATTTAATAGATCCATTTCCCATAAGGCTCAAGGCATGGGTTCTCATAGGCTATTTTGATACAACTGGTATAGAACCTATGTCTCATCATTTTCATTCTCTACATTATTCACAGAGGGTTTAAAACCATGATTTTTATGTCATTATATTTTAGGAAGTTATGTAGAATTCACACTTAATCATAAACTTTATATCTGTTACTCATTAAATTTTAAAGTTGTCAAATGCTTAAAAAGTGTAGGTAACTGAGCCCATTACTATACACACGTATTTCTTTTCTTTAACTCTAAAAGTATATGTAGTGTATATGTGTACATCAGGCTGGTGAGCATCTGGTGTTTGAAGAATTAAGACTCTTGAGATGAAGCACAACATACTTCCCAATACAATCAGATGCTACGTTCCTCGTCATTAATTGCAATCAGAGTACACACAAGTGACCTAACTTTCAGCAACTATGGATTCTGGCAAAGGGTGGCAAAAGCAGCAGAAACATTCACTTTTAGGTGCAATAGTGGTTGTTATATGAAATGGGACTTAAGTCCTAGAGCAGCATTGTCCAGTAAAAAAAAAAAAAAAGTCTTCCCAAAAGTTAGAACCAGAAGCCATGTGAGATGAAATGAGATCTGCTACATTCTAGGCCAATTAAGAAACTCATTCCACTTGCAGAGAAGGTAGTCTTTCTTTACTCACTTTGCCCACCAGAGCATAATATTGTTCTATGAACCTATGACATCTGTGTAGTTTCAATACTTTCTTCTTCTGAATGAGAATTTTTACAATGCTTACCAAATTTGTTTTCTATCATTATATATGGGATGTGGTGATTACCTGTCTTTTGGCCACAGGTCTCTAGACAATGAGAAGCAACACTGAAATTATGGAGAAGCCAGTGTAACACCTGAAGAAGATTCTAGACTTGCTGATAATAGTAAGTGCCTGAGATTGTGGGTTTTCTCCACTAATGCAGACAGAGAGCATGTTTTATGTAGGCTGTTTGCAAAGGCAATGCAAAGAAGAATATGTGTCTGTACAGAAATCTGGTAATCAAAGCAGGAGATTGTGGCAAAAACTACTGATTGCCTTCCCAAAATCCCGCTTCCTTCTTCACTCCAGACCTTTTTCTTCTTAACAGGACATGGGTTTTACTCAGCTGTGTATCTTAGTCTGTACATCCTCATACTTTAGGGATTGCTGATCCCATTATCAAGTTCCATGGAATGAGTCCTAATCAGCCTATAACAAACTCAGCAGTCTCATTTCACTTTGTCAGGGATAAAATTAGGTATCAGTATGTGTCTTAATTCTGGTCAGTGGAAAGTGAGGAGTACTCCTCTGGGAGGTTCTTGGGAAAGGATTTCTTGGGGCTCAAATGTAACATTAAGTGGAATAAGTCAGATGGAAAAAGACAAGAATTATTTGATTTCCCTCAGCGTAGGATATAAAACAAAAACCAACAAACAATACAATAAAACACACAAACAAAAACCCCAAACTTATATATACAGACAACAGAATTGTGGTTACCAGGGGTAAAAACGTAGGGAAGAGAGGATGGAGAGAGTAAAGTGAATCAAATACATGGTGATGAAAGGAGATTAAGGTTTGGGTGGTGAGCACACACTAAATACCCTGAAATTTATATAATGTTATTAGCCAATGTTACCCCAATAAATTTAATTAAAATAATAAATGAAGAAGCTAATAGAGGAAAAGAAAGAATCAGTCTGCTTTGGACGTGACTGGATCTGAATCTACAGACAAGAGCTACTGCAGCCATCAAGCAGTACGTAGTTTGAGGAATAAGCCAATGCATGAGGACGCCCAGAACCGAGAAATACATGCTTTTAGTATATACCTGAGGCTTGCATACCTCTGGATAGTATGCTGTGCTAAACAATGCATTTACTTACGATTTAAAGCATTTGATTGGTGATTTCCCATACATAAACTGAAAATATTTTAGTAGATAAATAGCCATAAAAAATTATCAGTTTTGGGAGTTCCCTGATGGTGTAGTGGCTTAAGGCTTCCGCGCTGGCGCTGTCAGCGCTGCGGCCTGGGTTCAATTCCCAGTCAGGGAGCTACCCACATACCAAAAAGCAAAAAAAAAAAAAAATTATCAGTTTAAAGAAATACCTTGCCCAAATAATTTGCTCATGTTTATTTGGCTAACAGTGATGGGACTAAATTCAATCTCAGGTTTGTCTGATTTCACAATCCATGTGCTTAAACATCACATTATTCTGTGTGTGTATAGTAACTGTCTGAAATTCAGGAAATTCTTTCTGTCTGCCAAATACCTGATGCATAGTAACATAATTTACAACTATGTTCTTTGATATTGGGAATATGCCTCATGTATTAAATAGTGATGGCAAGGGATGATAATTTCTGAAATCTAACAACTACTGAATATTATGCCAGTTCCTTGGGAAAAATACAGGAGGAATAAATTGGTATAAGCTATTTTTTCTTCCATGCTAAAGTAAATGCATGAGGGCTGTCTGGAAAAAAATCCAGCCATAAATGCCTCTGTTTTTCATATTACATAACTAGATACTTTCCAGATAGCTCATATGTATGTATGTATGTATGTATGTATATAACTGTTTTTGTTTCAAAACAAATCTTAAAGCTAATAAAATTTCTCAGTATTTCTCTAGTACCTAATCCCTGTATTAGGCATTCGTACTAATACAATTAGCAAAGAATTTAGATAAAACATTTAAGGATGTCTGACTAAACAAATTGATGGTTTAATATCAATGCCAAGCTATACTTATTAGTGAAATGGAAAAATATAGTTAAGGGCACAGGAAAAGCCTATGGTTTTAAGTTCTATCATTGTCATAGAAAGTTATATTTTTGGGAGGAAGTCTTTGATATCTATAAAAAGAGTATTTATAATTCATACTTTCTAAGACTGAAGTGATATTACATTAAACAGTTTGTAAAACAACACACACTGTGTTTTATATATGTATACCAGACTCTAGATAAATGGCAGTTATAGTTAGCTAGGATCAGTTAATAATAAAATAGATGTTCACAGCTGTTCATAATATGAATAAATCTTGAGGATAAAGTTCTTTTTTTTTGCAACTCCACTATGATTCAAAGAGAAGAGTTTCTTCCTCAGGCTCTATGCTGCCAGAAACTCCTCTTTTCTGCAAGTAGTTTGCTCCATTATGTTCATTTTAGAATGGCAGTAATTCACTCTATTATTAACAAGATGAGGAAATCCAGAATGCATAATATATACATAAGTATAGAGCACACGAAGTTTAATTAAGCTTAAGGTATGAAATGCCATGTTACACAATCAACTTGACATCTAATTAAAGCCCTTCCTTTTCTGTATATTTTTCAGAGACCTTGACAATCATAATACAATGGAGAGATAAACAAGATCAATGCAAAACTCTGTATTTAGTGTTTTGGGACATGGTAGATACAAAGTGGACTATGGCAGCAGAGATGAGAGCCACCCAATCTAGCTAGAGAGTATAGATTTCTTCAAGGGGAGAATCCTCAGGCAGTGCAATGGAAGGTAAAGATGGGAACTAGGAACAGTATTCTAGGGGAAGCTAGTTCAACCAGCGGCCTGTGGGCCGCGTGCAAACCAGGCCGGCTTTGAAAGCAGCCCAACACAAATTTTTAAACTTTCTTAAAACATTATGAAAATTTTGCGCAGACTTTTTTTAGCTCATAGGCTATCATTAGTACTAGTGTATTTCATATGTAGCCCAAGACAATTCTTCCCATGTGGTCCAGGGTAGCCAAAAGGTTGGCCACCCCTGCTCTAGGAGAAAGCATAAAAAATGGCACAGTAAAAAAAATATTTTTGTTTCTGGAGTATAAACTGTGAGGCACAAAATGATGAGAAGGCTGAAGATGGAGGAGGCAGGCATCACATCATGTTAAGGACTTTGAACTTTGTCTTGTAAATGAAAAGCAGCAAACAAGGAGCTTGAGCAAAGTGTTCACAGGGTTGTATTTGTTTTTCACATGCTTACTTTGGTATCAGGAACAATCTGGATTTAAAGGGGAGCAGGACAAGGACTTAAACTTTGGCTGCAGAAGTAGTGGTAAAGAGAAAACTAAATCATGATTACTCTATTACAAATAAAAATGAAGGTAATCATTTGTTTTTCTTTTACTTTCTTCATACAAAAAACTATCCCTTGCAGGACTATATTATCGTATTTATTAAGAATAAAAACTAATTTAGACATAGAAAAATAGGCCATACATTTGTTTAAAAAATCACGTATTTCAGAATAATCCTAAAATGTGCTTACTTTTGTAACAGATATTGTATGTGGTATGTATATCATAGGTATATGAAAAATTGTTTAATTAGTTATCATCTTAATTTGCTTATTTTTGTAAAAATAAATATACAATGTAAATTTTAAAAAATTTGCAAAATAGGTAAATATTTTAAACATAAAAAAACTTAAATCAACATACAAATGCAACATTTATTCACTTGAAAGTCACCTCATTTTATAAGAATGTATCTCGTATTTTAGAAGCATTATATACTATAATATTATACGTGCGTAGTTTATTAGAGAAGACATGTCCCAAGGCTCTGAACAAGATCATTCAGAACTGAATACGCCAGCCTCAGCAATTCTCTAGATGCATCCACGTGGCTGCCAGCACCAGGTTAATTGTTTCGATTCTTACAAGGTCTCATATTTTAGAGATGGGAGGAGGGTAGTCTGGAGACACAAGAAGATACTGATGGGATGATGAAAGCTTTCAGAGTTGTTTTATTTTTCTACACCTTTTCTGGCTGTGTCTTCCCCTTTACGGGATTGCTGGCATGTGACAATGACGGATTAAATATGGCATTACAATTGTTTCACTAAAGGGAAGAAGCTACAAAAAACAAACAAACAAAACAATGCATCCCATATTAAATCTATAACACAACAGTACAAAACTGTTGGTTCTTTCCTATCATTGAATCACGTTTAGTTACTGGAGGATATACGAGGGCTGTCCGGAATTATCCAGCCATTTCATATAAAAATTAGAGGCGTTTATGTCTGGATTTTTTCCAGACAGCCCTCATAATTTAAATTTCATAATGTGTGTGTGTGTGTGTGTGTGTGTATAAAATTGATAAATTTGAACTTAAAAGTTTTGAAGAAACCTCTTGCAGATAATGTTACTGGTTTTAGGAAGACATTCATTGCCAATTTGTATATGTTAGGTTGTACATTCCCAAAACATTTTGAAAACAAATAAAAATGGGGCTCATAAAAGTGAATTTCCTAAGAAGGGCTCTTTTGCTGGTTTTATCCCTCCTTAATAATGGGGTCGGCTTAATCCAGGATATCTATCCAGCTCTCCATTTATACATCAATACCTCTTTTTATAGAGAGAATCATTAACTACTCTTTGGGGTAAGTGATCAGGTAAGAGTGGGGTGAGGTAGTAATACTATCGTCTCCTGTTTTGTAAAGTGCACTTCAATTAATAGCCTCTATTTTAAGTTTTAGGTGTCATGATGAAACTGAAATCAGATAATGTAAGTACTTCACCTGAAAATTCTTAATGTACTTAATTCATTCTATACGTTTATATTATTTAGAGCCTACTCTTTATCAGACACTATACTAGTGTTGGAGATACAAAAAACTTTTGCACTCTTCTTGGGGAAATACACAAAATATAGACAAACAGCATATATAATCATACCATACAAGGTCTTCAAATACTCATAAGTGTTATGAAATGCTATAAAGAAAAACAAAGCAAAGAGAGAGGGATGGAGGTGATCAATGATGGAGGAAGAGAGAGGACAGTTGGGAGAAATTTGAATAAAGTAAGAAAGCAGCTCTAAGGATTGTGCTGATCAATGGCTTCTTGCTATATTTTTGGATGGATCTCCGAAGGCGTGCCTGCATGGTCTGGGCATTACTCAGCTCTACAGCCTCCAATTACTCCATTCTCCTCTTTACCCACTATGCCATAGGACCCCTGTCCTATTTTTTAGTTTTGAGACTACGTTAGATGTTCATGGACCATTACAAGCACTAACTTGTCTGCCCCAGACAGTCTTATCTCTGCACTGCTAATCCCCTGTTAACCTTCTCTACTGGCTTAAATCTCATCTGCTCAGAAAGATCTTTACTGACAATGACAAACAGGCTCCTCTTCATTCCACCCAGGGTGTTTTTTTCAAGTTGTGACAGTTACTTTCTGCATTTATCCATTTCTTTCCTATTTAAAACACTAGCTGCAAGCCTCCTGAAGACAGGAAATTTGCCATGTTTCATATTTTAAATCTATTGTTGACCCAGCTTTCTATTTAGTGAAAATGTATAATAGGATTTCCCAGGGAAAGTTTAGGATTTATTATATTGGTGTTCATCTGGCCACTTCAAGATACATGAAGTCTCATACAGCTGCTTTTGTGTGCTAGAGGTCATCACACATCGAGTTTACACAGAGAGGTCATAGTAGAAAAAGGGTAGAGTTACTATAGTCTGTATCTGCAGATTTTGCTCTCTCCCTTCTATCCTTTCCCCTGGTATCATACAATGTGAATGGTTATGCTGTTAGGGTAGGAGGGGGCTGAAATTCAAGAAAGATATGTAAGTTTGAGCAAAGAGATTACACTTTGTATACTTCGATGATATGTATCCTATGTGTCTCTGGTTGTAGGAGGACAATCAAATCCTCCACGTTGGTTAGAGATTCCAGAAGCCCAAAGAGCTGTAATTCTAAGAAGGGCAAGGATTGGATATACAGGTACCATGTTGTACTTATCTTTCCTCACTACCTGGGTGCAGTTGTTGCTGAAGTATTGGACACCTGGAACAGAAAGTGATGTCCAGAATGGTGACTGTGGCTCTCAGTAACTCCAAGGTTGTCATTAGATTAACCTACTCTGCAGTAAAGTAACTCAGGGGCAGGAAGCAAAAGCTTATAGCTTTCTCCAGTTCCTTGTCCAGGCTCTCTTACCAGAGGCCTATTTTGACTTCTTAGAAGCACCTGCTGGTGGCTTCTGATGACTGACATCAGCAAGGAGTCGCCACACGTGCTGAAATGTATGAGCATGTGTGATCTCCACAGTAGAATGCTAGACCCTGATGGAAGCATTGGGCCTTAGCATGCTCTGGGAATGCAGTGGTGGTGCTGGTGGTGCTGCTGGTGGTAGTGATAGTGATAGCATGCTCTGGGAATGCAGGTGGTACCTGTTGTCATAGCAGCAGTAATAGTAGTAATATTTATTATTATTATTATTTTTGAATATGTACTGTATTAAAGACTCTGTTCTAAGTGTATTGCATATGTATCTCATATAATCCTCCCTAGACCCCTATGAGGAAGGCATTATTATCTTTATTCTATTACTGAGAAAACAAAAGCTCTGACAAGTTGAAATTTTGGTGGTGATCTTTGATTCATTATATCATTATGCAATATATGATTATATATTTGTAAAACATTGGCAATTTTTACATTTTATATTAGAATATGAGGAAATGTTGGCATTAAGGCTAGAAAACAGAATTAAAAGTTTTTATTTTTATTCTAAACTGTGCAACAGGTGGTGACTCATCTTCATGAGAAAGTAAAATATTGAAAGTCAATGGTTACTATCGGGCATATTAAACTCCTATGTTATTAAAAAAAACTACATTGCTTCAGGGTCCAAGATTTAAAATGAAGCTACATTTAACTTTAAGACTGCACCTGAGAACACTGGTTATGTAATTACTGAATTAAATAAAATACATATAATGAAGAAATAAGTTGTTAAAATATTATTTTAAGAATAAGAGAAATATAATGCTTCTAAATTAAACACATATTCTATGCAAAGAAGAGAGATTTTGTCCTGGTTTTTATACTTCCCTATGTTATCATTTAGAAAACTGAAGGTAATAACTAGAAAAAACAAATTTTAAAAACTTATAATTATAGAAATAAAAAGATATCTGAAAAACTTTACTATGACCTGTTTAAAAAGTTATAAGATTATCATGCATAAGTCATGAATAAATTCAGCTTAAGTGTTTTTAAAGTCAGTACAGTGTCTTGAACATAGTGAGTTATAAATAACTATTGTGAGAATTGTCTCACTAAAGTAATAATATAAACTTTTTATAATTCATTATATTATTGAATTTGATTTCTATAATACAAAATTGCATACTATGCTTACTTATACAAAGAGAGGTTTATACAAGCTATCAGCAACAAATACTTGTTAAATATTTATTGTGTGTCCGACACTGTCCTATACTCCCACTAATCACCACCTCTCTCGTTCTCTTTATTAGGGAAGAATTGTTCTCAGTCCATAACTCTTACTTGAGATTAATGATGGTTAACAGGACTGGCCCTGTAATTAATAGATGTAACAACTATATGGTTTAGTTTGAAGATGTTCTGATGTTTCTCTTATACAAATGATTCTTCTTTACCTATTTTCTATTTTACTACCTTCTCCATTTTTCGCTGTGTTTTTCACCAGCAAAGCCACAGTAATGGTTAGTTAGATAAGGAGTTTGGAAAGTGGGAAGGAAATGTTCTTTCCGAATAAAATTCAGTGTCTCAAAATTACCTTAACAGAGATCATCATGCTAAGTGAAATAAGCCAGACAGGAAAAACAAAGAACTGCATGATTTCACTCATATGCGGAATATAAAACTGAACGCAAAGAAAAAAAGAAATGAACAAATAACCCATGGACACAATCAATAGTTTAATATTTATTTGGGGATGAGTGGGTTAGGGAGGGGAGAAAGGGGAGGGGGTGGGAGAGGAGAGGGGGAAGCTAAATATAAGGTGATGGAGAGAGAAGTCACATTAGGTGGTGAACTTATTATACATCAAGTTGACAATGCACTGTAGAATTGTATGCCTGAAACCTGTGTAATCCTTGCTAACAGATGTCACCCCAATAAGTCTAACAATAAAAATGAATTTTAAAAAAAATTACCTTAACAGGACACTCACTTCCCTAGGCTAACAACTAAAGATGCACATCAATGTTTCTATTTAATTTATCTGTATTAATAGAAATTCATTTAATGTTCTTAGAACCTCCCATTTCTTAAACCACTGAAGGGTATTTGCTGACCAGCCCAAGAGATGAGCAGGAAATGTATGAGGATGTCCTTTGGGCCTAAATGCTTTCCACAAATCCTTTCTCTTTCCCTAAGTAGAAACACAATCTTTCAGTGTTGAAGACAGAGTGAAAGGTATTAAGTTAAAATGGTATTAAATTTTAGAAGGGTTGGGAGTTCCCTGATGGTGTAGTGGCTTAAGGCTTCGGCGTTGGCGCTGTCAGCGCTGTGGCCTGGGTTCGATTCCCAGTCAGGGAGCTACCCATATACCAAAAACAAAAAACAAAAACAAAAAAAAAACAAAAAAAAACCAAACAAATTTTAGAAGGGTTAAATGATATTTAAATCTATCTACTGATAAAGGGATCCCTCTGGGAAGGAAAAAATGATGGAGTGGGACATAAGTCAAGATTTCAAGCTTTGCCTTTGTCACCTTTTTTGTTTCTTGAATACTAATTGGAGTTATTTGTCTCCTTTGCTAGAGAGAGATACCTATATGAAGATGCCATCCCTTAAAAGTCCTCTGTTCTCAAAATTTCTTTGCCCCTTCTCATTCCACCTACAGTAATCAGAATTATGCACTCCCATAGATGTCCATAGCTAAATCCAGGGAACATATGAACATGTGCCTTACATGTTAAAAGGGACTTGCAGATATGATTAACGGTAAGGACTGTGAGATGAACAATTTATCCTTGACCATCTGGGTGGGCCCAATATAATCACACAAGTCCTTAAAAGTAGAAGAGGAAGGTGGAAGAGTGTGCCAAAGAAATGCCACACTAGAAGAGATAGACCTGCCTTTACTGGATTTGAAGATAGAGGAAGGAACCTGGGAATGGCCTTCAGCTGAGAGCCAGCAATAAAACTGAGGACCTTGGTCCTACAACCACAGGGAATTTAATCATGCCAACAACATTGGCAGAAAGGAAACATTCTTCCCTAGAGCCTTCAGAAAGGAACACAGCCTCCTGACACCTTAATTTTACTGCAGAGACCTATACTGAACTTGTGACCCACAGAACTGCAAGGTAATAAAAGTGTCATTTTAAGCTAAGTTCATGTAATTTGCACAGTGGTAGAACCATCACCATCATAACTCACCTTCTTTAGTGTGACCACTTACCCTTCAAATGTAGACAAGTCACTCAAGTTCCCTAAACTTGTTTTGGCATGTATAAAAGGAACAAAATAATAGCAACTACTTCATATAATTAGAGGTTTAAGTGAGATGATACATAAATAGAACTTAGAACGGTGCCTGATATATGCACTCAATTCATGTCCATTTTAATGTTATTAATAATACTAATAATACCAATAGAGTACCAATATTAGTAATACTGTTTTATGTTTTCCTAGTGTCTGTCTCCTTACTAGGTAGTCCTTAAACAGTAATAGTCCTTATCTTCTCATCAATTTTGGACTAAATCTATGTAACAGAGTTTGTAAAACCTCTCCTAACATCCTACTACCCCTTCTTCCATGGTAGTAGAATTTCTAGCTGGAACCAAGGTACCCTAAATAAAGACTGTATTTTCCATCTGCCTTGCAGCTGAGTATGACCATGTTGCTAAGTTATGGTATATATCAGGGGTACGCAACCTTGTGGCTTCCCTGGGCCACAATGGAAGAGTCGTCTTGGGACACATATAAAGTACACTACACTAACAATACTTAATGAGCTAAAAAATAAAAAGGTCTGTGCATAATCATAATTTTCATAATGTTTTAAGAAAGTTACAAATTTATGTGGGGCCACATTCAAAGCTGTCCTGGGCCTCATGCAGCCCTCAGGCCACGTGTTGGATCATCTTGGTATAAATGAAAGGAAGGAAGGCAGGCAGGCAAAAAGTTTTGTAGCAGATTGCAGGAAGTTTTCTTAAGAAATAGCTTGCATTTGCCTTTTGCCCCCCTTCTTCACTATCGCTTCTCTCAATCCACAGCCTGGAACGTGTGATGCCATGCTGGAACTTGAAACATAATACTGGATCCTGAGGGCAAGGGTCACTTTCTGGAAATGGATGAGAAGTGGTTAGCCTATGTCACCGAGGAATTTCTACAGCAGAGCCACCATGAGTTTTGGACCACATCTTGTTTAAATCTCTCTTGTAAACGGGGTTTGCTGTCACTGACAGCCAAACCTAATTCTAACTGCTAAGTCTGTGTACCCTGGTACTTTTAATTAAGGATTTCCTTGTCCAGTCTCTCATTTTCCTCTCCTAAGTTAACTCCCCAAAACTTTATTTGACTGTATAAAGTATTAATACACTAATTGTCACCATTTATGTGAATTACTTAATATTTATGCCTAATTGTCATGTGGCACAGCTCTAATTACGTGTGTCATTGAAAAACCATTTCAATATTGAGATTGAAGTGGTAGAGACACCCAACAGTTAGTAGTAGGAAGAGTAGTGAAAAACCTAAAAAAACTTTGTCTTTTGCATAATTTGTTTCTCTTTTTTTTTTTTCTTTTTTTTTGTTAAGAATCAGAGAATAGCTCATAAACTGCAGATAAACCAGTAATATTTTTACATGGGAAGACTTAATCAGTTCTTTCAATATTAATTTGAAAAATTCCCACATGACGGCTACTGTGCTAAATGTTAAGAACGCAAAGATTCAAGCATGGCTTTTGTCCTTAAGGGTTAAACTAAGAAAAACAGATGGCTTAACAGATAATTACGAAATAATAGGACAATTGGTGAGCTGGTATGCAGAGTAGGATTCTAAACTAATCTCAGAGGGAGGACAGGAAAGGCTTCCATGAAAAAGTGAAGCATGGATTGAGCCTGAAGAATGACCATGAATAAACAGGATCACAGGTTTAAAGAGTTGCAAACAGAGTGGCAAGTTTATTCCTCAAAGAGGAAGCAGCACGTATCCAAAACCAGAGGGCTCTGGTCATGCATTGGCGTGAAGTAGAGTGTTGGGTCATGGGCCTGCAAAGGTAAGTAGTTCAGGTTGTTGAGGGGTTCACCCATGAAGCTATGTGAAGCTACTTAAATATTTTATCGAGGAAGGAGATGTAATTTCCTTTTACAATGAAATGTCACACTGAATTTGTCAATCGGCTTGGAGTAGGTAGGTAGCAAAATGAGATCACGGTTCACTAGGTGGAAAATTGGCTGATAATCCAAAAGAGAAAGAACGGAAACCTGGATGAGAGAGTTAAGCAACTTAGAAGCATGTTAATGAGATACAATAAATTCATTGAACTTCGTATTTAGATATGTGAAGGAAGAGGAAAAGAATACATGATAAATATGTGTGAATTCAGGATACTGAGGAACATGTCTAAATGAGGTGGGAGAGAAACATGAGTACTGGGAAAAGACTGAGAAGGTAGCGAAAAATTTGGGAAAACAGAATAAAGAAGCCAGCGGAACAGGAAGTTTAGAATAGCAGGAAAGAGTCAACAATGCCAATAACTCTGTACCCATATCTATTGTTTTTCTTTCTAAACTTTGTTATTGCTAAAAGTATATTTTACTATGCAAAATAACATGTATTCTTGAAATTTAGCACAGCATTTTTTTAGTCAGCATAAAAGTAAAGGGGAGAAAATAACTGTAGTTCTCAATCCAGATATAATATTTTTAACTTTAGGAGATACTTATTTTTTCTTTATTGACCTTTGCTTATTTTTTTATGACTATGCGTTGTGCCTGCACAGAGCAATTCATTTTAAATAAATAATTTCAACTAAATAACCATTTGGACAAGAGATCCATGTCCATGGCAGGGAATAGTCAAGGAGTTCTGTAGAGGCATGAGAGCCAAGAAGAGGAGAAATAAAGGTCACTACGGTGAGTGTTCCTCTGCTTCAAAGGCCGGGGTATCCTATGAACGGTGAACGCAAAAACTTTGCCAGGCTTGGGGGATCTTCCGGTTGGTTTTCCTGATTTCTATCCTATTGTTTTATACACTTCACTCCTAAGATCTTTCTGAATCATTACTTGGTAAGTCTTGGTAAGCACAACTTGCCTTTAACTTTAGTTTGTCCCTGAACTACTGCCTCAGGTTTGCTCCCTTTAGTTCCTACTCAACTGTAGCAGACATTGTCAATGCCCCATCTAGATCTCCTTGGATGCTTCTTATTTTTTCTTTTATCTATTTACTACCTTCTGTATTTATTTGCCTCTAAGTCTTCTGGGGACTGCTGTGGGGTGACAGAAGCTGCTTTGTCCATACAGAAGTATGCAAGGACCTGGGAACCCCCTACTTCATGATTATGAGAGCCCAGATCTCTCGCTTTGAGTCGGGGATAAACCCTCAGATGTTGTTTACACTGCGTGGGCCCAGGCTGTGGCTTGGATTTGGCCTGAAATGGCACCCCTGCTTAACTACTTCTTTCCTATCCTGCTTTTCCCATTTTCTTAATATAGTAGACTCTCCATTAACTGGAACTACATTTATCCAGCATCTACCAATCCCCATGGGTGCCGGTTAACTGAGAGTATACTGTAGTTTCCTGGACACACTTTCTTAATAAACCACTTGCCTACAAATCCTTGCCTTGGGTGTGCTTTTGCAGAAAAGACAGCTGCAGTCCACAGAAAAGTGACATTCTCCATGCCTGGCTGAGGTCTGAGACCTGGCACTGAAGCTTGGCACAGGTCCCCAAACTCCAACTATTTGGCACATAAAGCTAGTGCCTGTAAGTGGTCAGGCTAAATGAAGTGGCAAAGGCTAGCTGCAGTGATGGAACAGTGACAACGTGGAAAGGCTCCTGATGATAGTGTTGTGGAGGAAATCAAGGGTGTATTCTGATGCCTGGAGAGTTTATGGGGAGGAACACTAATTAGGTACTTTATGGATCTAAACACAAACCATGGGCTTAAGTGTTATATGATAATATGTTAATATGAATGAAATATTTCAAAATTTAATTATTTTACATTATAAAATGGAATTCAGTACTTATTTAAAAATTGAACAGACCAATGAAATGATCTCTTAGGAAGATATATCATCTCCTACTAGAAAAGGTTGTCTTTATTAACCTTCATTTAAGTTTGAGACATACTCATATGTCCATGAAAAGGTAAGGAGAGAAACTCCCATCTATGAAGTCACTTCAACAGAAACCCAATCCTTGTCAGTATCATATAAAGTGTTATAATAATGGTAAAATTTTATCAGTACTACATAAAAAGAACAGTAACTCTGCTTTATGACAGCACTAGAGAAAATAAGGTACAGGTATAAATATTATTTAACATATTGCAAATATAGTTAACATTTATTTATAAAGCAGTACAATTGCCAACAAAATATTTGCTATTCTTTGTGCACAAACTTTAGACTATGCTGGATCAAAACACCTAATAATTTCTCACATATTCCATAGTTATTGCTTATTCTTATCTGTTATTTCTTTTATTTATATAACAAATGTTAACTGGGCACCCACTATTAGCTAGGTACTATTTTTATGCTTAAACATTCTTCATTACTCAAAATACTACAGTCTATTTGATGATGTCATCCACCTAAAGTCATCTTCAGAATAAAGGATGGTATAAATAATAAACATATATATTGCTTTAAATTTTCAAGATAATTTCCAGTGTACAAAGTTTTATTCAGTTTATAAACTTGTGTGATGCTCCAACACGCCTCTCATATGACAGGGAGGGATGATTATTCGTGCTTTAAAGATGAAGAAACTTGAGATTCAGAGAGGCAAAATAACCTGCACAAGAATTCAGGGCGTTTGACTCTCAAGATCAAAACTCTGTCCATTCATTATTCTATATAGAATGATAAGGAAGTTAGTTATAAGTAGGTCAGGAACATCCTAAATATATACACTTAAAATCATACCTGTCCCTTGATCTTCTTCATGGATATACTTACTTCACAGTGAACAATATTCTCTGAATTGTAAGATGCAAATGTGAGCCAAATTTAGAAACAAATTAAACGTTCATAGTCTTGGAGTACAAAAAAGTATTGTGCTTTTGGCTTTTTATTCTTTTGATGACCACTTTTGTTTCTTCTGACACTTAAAAGTTCGGCAAAACAAATCAGTTATAATCTAAACTGAAGTTGACCTCATGTGCCTGTCTTTATTCTCTCTGAATTATATTCTTCTAGGCTCAGTTAATTTAATCTTTCATTACTGACCCTCCAGTGGACTTTATTTTCTCAATTGTGAGATTTGCTGACATCCTGGAGACATGAGCATTATTCTTCTAACAATTATTCAATGTGGATAAAAAGGCATTAAAGTGAGAATGAAGACTGGTAAAAATTTCTTAAAGTATTCTGTTCCATGACATTTTCATCATAGTTCTGTACATTGCACTGCAGAATCATTTAATTAAAAGGGAAACTATTTGACTTTACCATTAATTATATGAGTGCTGTACAAAATGTATCCAGCCATGCAATATGAAATACAGAGGCACTTTATGGTTGGATTTTTCTGGATAGCCCTTGTATGTGCATATTTGAAGACCCACTTCTCCAAAAGCCATTAGAAACCCAAGAAATTAAAGGTAGCCCACATTACCAGGTATTTTAAATAGCCAGATTCCTCCTACCCAAATGCAGATAAGGATAGAGGAAATCAGAACATGGTACAATTTATGGTACAGAGAGCAAACTGAGAAGCTAAACATTGCAAAAGACTCTTGATAGTAGATCAGAAGACAATAGAAATGATGACTGTACCATTAGCTTCCTGCCTTGGGGTTTCTTGTTGACAAGTAATGGAAAACTATTATGGCTGACTTAAGGAAAAATATGTGCATATATAAATATATATGTGTGTGTGTGTGTGTGTGTCTGTGTGTGTGTATATATATATATATATATATGTGGTAGTTCATCGAAGTAAGGAAAAGCTAAAATCCTAGGCTATAGAAAAACAGGAGCCTAGTGAGACTTCGAGATGGAGACAGTAGAAAAAAATGGTGAACAACGTAAGAATCAGAGGACCTAGCTGAGAATCCCGGCTCTTAAAGTTACACTGTAGTGTTGGGCAAATTATTTTAATATCTATCTGAATCTGTTTCTTCATCTGAAAAATGGGTATAATAATTGTACCTACCAAATAAGGTTGTCATAAATCTCAAATTAAATTTTATATATAAGGGTTTAGAACAATGCTTAGTCAATAGTAAATATTCAACATAGATTAATTATTGCTATTAAATCTGAAGGTCTCTCTGATGAATCAATTCAAATATTTTTTCATTGTGTGCCATTTTTCTACGATCCAATATGAGAGATACAAGAGCTGTCCAGAAAGTATCCAGCCATGTAACATGTAACATGGATATTTTCCTGACAGCCTTTGTAAACAGACCGGCTCTTGGAAAAAAATTACTGATAATATGAAAAAGTAACTGATATAAATGATGTGTAACACCCAATTTAAAAATAATAACAGACAAACAATAATCTTGCTTATGAATACCACATAGTAAATTGATTTTTAGTTATTACTGTCACTGGTTTTGCCCAACTTTTGCATCTGTAGCCATGTTTAAATTTTCCCTCTGCAATATGAGAGCCACCAGTAACATGTGGGTATAGAGCACTTGAAATGTGATTTGTCTGAACTGAGATGTCCATTACATGTTGAACACATGCTGAATTTCAATGATATAGAATGAAAACGAAGGTAAAATATTGCATTAATAATTTTATGATAATTTCATGTTAAACTTATATATTAATATTAAATAAAATACAACAAAATTAATTTCATCTTTTAAATAATGTAACTACTAGCAAATTTTAAATTTTACATATGTCTCACATAACATTTCTATTGGACAGTGCTAGTCTAGACAGCTTTCAAACAATTTTGCACATAAAATTCAATAAAAACTACTTTCTCCTACAATTTTAAATAGATGTCTATTAAAAAATTTAAGTGTAAGTAGTGCAAAGGATGCAGCATCTGTTATAATGTTATTTGACAAATACCTTAAATGTAGTTTTCTTAAATTCTTGCATCATTAGATCATTTAATTTCTGGAAAGTGTTATCTCTGTATTATAAATGGAAAAACCTGTCAAATCAATCAGACCCACCAGAAATTCTTACTATTCAAAAAGTTAGGCTTTGTCTTTCAATTCAAATTAGTCTATATTACACTTCTGTATATAATTAATTCTACTTCTAGGATAGAGAAAGAGATACTGATAGATGGATAAAAAATAGAAGGATGGATAAATGATGGATGGGTGGATGGATAGATAAATGGATGGATAGATCGATGGCAGACAGATAGATATATGGACATGGATATATATGGATACATATATATAAATATACAGGGCTTTCTATGGGTTTGTTCTTTGGATAAAATAACAACGTCTTTTCAAATATTTTTTGGTTTGTTCTAAAGGACTCTCATTCAGGAGTTGTGCAACCGCAATTTCTCACTCTGGATCTCCAGAGTTTTATTTATACTCAATTACATACCCACTAATATTTCAGTTTAAAAAGTAATATATGACTCTTTTATCAACTGTGAAAAAAGAGAACAAACAGATAGAGGATAGTATTGGAGAGCAACAGTGTTACAAAGGGGAATATCTTAAAATGGTGTCCAGGCCTCGCAAGTACACCTGGGAATTGTTTTTGTGCTCCAGTGGTACACGTACCTCAGATTAAAGACAAATGCACTAGACCCCCTAAATTGAGGAAGATCATTCTCATAAAAATCAGGAAAAATCAAAAGAGAAAATTATTTATTTTACACATGGAACTAATATTAAATGCATATGTAATGCAAGAAGAAAATTAGTTCAATGACCAAGTTATTTAAAATATCACCTCTAATATTTTAGCTTGCCTTTATAAAGAAACCCTCAATTGCATTCATCACTGAAATGTTATAATTAAAGGAAATATTCCCTTATAGAAGGTTTTGGAAGGGTATAAAGCAACCTTAAAAATATGTACTACTTTAAGAATGGAATGCTCAGTTATTGTATTTTGTTTTTAGGAAGCTTAATTGCAATGTTTATAGACTGATCAGTAAAAATGACTGTAATTAATGTTTAATAATTTACTATAAGACAGTTACCTATAAATTATTCAACTATGTAATCAAATATGTACTGATTTTTTTGCATTAATACGTAAGTTAAATATAACAAATAACTGAACGGAATATTTCTTGACAAGATGGTAACACTTGGCAATAATAATGGATGTCATTTAAAGTGTTTCTACTTTGAATCAGATGTTTCATATTTTCTTATCTAAAAATATGTAAAACAAAATTTTAATATATTATTATCTCTAAAAGATTAAATTAAAAAAAAAAAACACCTGTGGTTCAGGTGATGCAAAGATCATTCATGCCTAAAACTGTATAACCAGTAAGAGAGACAGCCCAGATTTGAAACCAGGTCCATCCTGCTCCATCTAGCTTTTTTTCAGTTTTTTCTACCAACCATATAATTGTTCTGAATATTTACAATACAATGAATATTTTTAAAGTTTTCAAACATAAATAAAATATGAGCAATAATTTTCAAAGAAAATTATAGATACTGAGGTATTAAGAATCTTGTTTAATTAAGGTTTATACCAAATGCAATATGTAGATGACATATTATATAATTTTATACTTGAAATTTATATAATTTTATTCATCAATGCCACCTCAATAACTTCTTTTAGTTTCTGACTGCAGTAATCTGTGAAAAGTAAATCTTTAGAAACTGTATTTCAAACAATGTTATAACTTGCAAGTGTCACGAAATCTATTTAGTGAGGCATGACCAATATTGTTAATAAATTGATTATAATAGATTGGAATAAAAACAGAGAAGTACACTTTGTAGTAAGGAAAAATATTATTTTGCAGCACGGTGTGTGTGTGTATGTTTGTGTGTGGGGGGGGTTAAAGATGCTTGAAAACCAATTTCTATAAGATTATCTCAAAATAGAGGTTAACAAACAGATAAAAAATTAATGTCCTCAGTCAGCTTTTTGATAAAAATAGCAAAGAAGTGAAAGTAATTGTATCTTCCTTAGAAACTAAATTTGAGATAAAAGTTTGGCAGATTACGTAAGACAAACAAGGAGAATTGTGAAGAGCTTTGGGAAACTTCAGGTAACTCAATAATGAGAATTAATTAAACTTAGCAAAGCAGACATCTTATAGAACAGGAGGTAATTACTACATTTTGATGACAATTATCGGGAATTACCATGACACAATGATTTCTATCTGAATGCAAGATTAATACAATGTATTTGTTCAGTACTTTACAATGAATTTACTTCATGCTTATCTTAGTGTAAGATACTTACATCTTAGTGTGTGTTATATCCTCCTAAATAACATACACCTTATAAAGTACACAGCCTGGACCTTCACTAGGTCAAGTTATTTAGCCTCCATTAAATGCAGAAATAAAAGCACCTCATAGAGGAGGTCTTTACTGAGGATTAAATAATTCATAAAAAGTGCTGTGAATTTTACCTGCCACATTGCTAAGTGTCAATAAACCTGAGTTTATTTTTCAAGTACTTCATGATTTTTTAACTTAACAACCCATAATTTGCACAGAAAAGTATTCGATAAATAAATATTTGTTGAATTGAACTGATGACACAGGTTGGGTGGTTATAATTATTTCCTTTATGCATTGAAGGAATTAATTGATTTTCCAAGTTTATATAGATAGCTTGGGGCAGAGTAGGCTTCTGATCTGTTCTTTCCATTCATAAATCAGGGCTGTTCTATGAGCCAAGTGCAACTGACCATTGAGCTGACTTTTAAAACACTGCTGCTCTTAAGATTAGGTTTTATAAACTAAAATCTAAAACATTCTGGAAGGTAGTATATATTTTATCTAATAACAGTGAGTTAATGTGCTTTAAGTACTCACTAATGCTAGTAAGTACTCTGTATACATTACTTAATTTTTTTCTCATAACACTATGAAATACATGCTTGTATTGTTCACATTTTATAGATACAAAAAACGGAATTACAGTGAAGTTAAATGACTTGATCAATGTTATCGGTCAGTAAACTCTAATCACTATTTGAATACAATCTGACACAGCTTTATGGGTTCCGCCACCAAATTTTCGTTAATCCAACCCAGAAAAGATATCATACAATCTGAGAGGAATTTTAATTCTCATTATTTAGGTCCTCTGTATATTATTACAAGGAGAAGCAGGATAAAGTAGGAGAGGAAAACTAGCTAATTTGTTTAGCAGGTCTTTCATTCAGCATTATAATTTTGTTTGAAGCATCATGGCACATACATATTTAGATGTATTACTCATTTCTTGTCAAATAGAAAGACAAACCAACCTTTCACAATATTATAATATGAATCCTCTATTAGTGTTGAGCACATTAAAATTAACTATAATAAAAAAAATTGCTGTGTGACATACAGCGGTAGAGGAACATTGAAAGTCAGCCATGTATAAAAACATGACATACCTGAGTAATACGTCAAGTAAAAAAGATAGAAAGTGAAAAGCCATCATTCAAGGCCTCTTTTTTAAAAAGAAATAAATATATACTTTCATACAAAACCATATCTCAGAAAACATTCACTTATAATTTTAAGGTGTTGTCATTCATGTGTTAGTAACTGGGAGTAGAACTGTATATTATTTTAATTTTTTTCAAAATGTTTATATAAATTCATATTTTATATGATGGATAAATAGAAAATATTGCAGAAATCCTACTTTAGTTATGAATTTTCTTACCTGTACTTTACTCATGATCTCTTTGACTTTGTCTCTATGATTATGCTTTTGTACCACAGATGATTTTCTTACCTTATTTGTATTCACTGCAGTGATGACCCAGACGCACTGTGCGTTGCTGTCATACTGGAATGGAAAGTTGGGAGACGTAAAGGTCCCGCTTGGTCCTTGAAGATTAGAGCCACATGTCTTCACTAAAAAGGAAATGGCATTTTAAAAGATGAGCATATACCATATGCAAAATCATAGCAATAAAATATCTGGCAAATAGACTTTAAATCCAAAATTGCATAATTATAACCACATGGCAGGATATATTATGGCTTTATAATGTCACTTATCAAAATGAGAGTGTTTTTTAACACACTGAAGTTCACAAGCTCAATGTCTTCAGCAATAATTGAAAACTAATAAAAGTGTGAGACATGATAAAATGTCTTCTGACTGTAAATAGGTGAGCTTAATTAGAGATAAATATATTTATCCAATACTGGGTTAACAAAAATTTGCAAAAAGAAAGAAGCAAGGCCTTGAATTGGTTAAGCAATTTAAATGGCAGTGTTTTCATTTATTTTTATTAAGTACCCTAGGACCTATAATAGCATAAATTGAGAATTCAATATCAAAATTATTCTTTCTGTTGTTATAACTGTGATTTAAACCACTCAGATTACACAGACCTATGAGATAATTTAAATAAATTCCCCCAAAGCTAAATGTTATATTTCCTCAGTTTTCTAACCTTTCTTTCTTCTACTCAACAAAAGAGCTTGTGACCAAAAAGCACCTGTCCTAACTTTTCTTTTTATTTAATTTAAAGTTTACATCTTGTGGTGATTTAGTGGTTACTTTTTGTGTCTTATTTTTATATCTTAAATGATAAAAACTATATTATTTTATAATAAGAGAAAAAATAAGTGGGATTTTTCTTCCTTCAACATTACCAATCCTTTTTCTACTTAATGTCTAACTTCTTGTGAGTATTCTATGCTCATTACTTCATTTTTTTCTTCTCCCATTTGTTCTTTTTATTTTTAATTTCCATAATATAAATAGTTCCGCTGTGTCTAATTTTAGGCTACCAATGGCTTATCAAGGCCTCACAAAATTTCTGAATCTTTCACAAATGACCCTTTTTGCCCAGCCTTATTCCTAATTAACAAGAAATACTGTGTGAGTTTAAAGTGTCCAACATGATGATTGGATACACTTATACTACAAAATAAAAAACTTAGTTAACACTTCTATTACCTCACATAATTGTGTGTGCATGTGTGTGTGGTGTTGAGAATATTTAAGGTCTACTTTCCTAACAATATGTTAACACAGTTTTACTAACTATAGTTACCATACTACACATTAGATCGCCTTATAACTGGAAATCTGTTCCCTTTAACTAACATCTTACCATTTCCCCTACTACCTTCAGTCCTGTCTCTGGCAACTTCTATTCTACTCTCTGTTTCTATGATAATTTCTTTTTAAGATTCCACACATGTAAGTGAGATCACTATTACTTCCTGTAAGTCGGTGTGCTCTCTACTCCATTTTCTCCTCCATTCATTTCTGAAAGTATTTCAGTCTGACTTCTGTTATTCCAGTGTTGTCATCGCTTTCTCAGTGCCAACAATGATGGCCTCATTGCTATATCTAATGGTATCTTTTTATTTTTTTCCACATACTTGATCTCTCAGTAGTAATGGAAAGTATTGATAAGCTCTGTTTGAAATTCTCTGCCTTCCCTTACAAAGTCTTGAACTCTCTTGATTCTTAGCCTATTTGTTTAAAACAGTTATGCTCTATACCCCGTGCACTGTTTCTATTTTTTTTCCATCTGACTCTTATGTAGCATAATTATAAACTGATTTTAATGGCCTATTTTCTCTTTATTCAATGATCTCTCTGAATTGTTGCTCTAATTCACTTCCATGATTACAATGATCACTCACGTTGATAGCTCTCAAATCTACATCAATACCTTTGCTCTTTCTCTCGCTTGATATCCAGAGTAATTTTCTGTCTGATGGACATTCCATGAAATGTTTTAAAGATGCTATTAATTAAATCTGTCTTACGTAATCCCTCCACCTTCCTACCATACATACATAAGCACTCCTAAATACCTATGCATTCCTCTTCTGAAACATCCTGCTTTACTTCCATTCTTCTCTTCCTGATACCCAGTGCTTCTTCATCATCTTTTTCCTGGACTAGAAATAACTACTTAACTACTCCCCGTATCCCATTTTCTCTCTCTGTTCCATGTTCCTTGGTGCTACTGTATTCCTCTTGGTAAAATACAGATTTGACTATTTTACTTAATTGCATAAAATCTTGATGTCTATTTCCTATAGGGTAAATTACAAAATGCCTAACAGACCATATATAATTATCCCTGTGAGGACCTAGATTGCTTTCCCAGTACAATTTCTTGCCACTTTATACAGTCATACACTCAACTTGGGCTACAAAAGGACCTTGCTCTTTCTTAAATGTACCATACCCTTATAATTTTCTATTTTTTTATGATGTTCTCCAAGTCTAAACTGTTATTCCGTCTCATGAGGATTATGTAAGTATATGCAAATTTATTTAATAGACTTTACAATCCAATCAGTAGCTGATAGAAATACTTCAAATCCTGGACAGCCTTCTACTATGAGAATAACAGATGATAATTAGAGGGTTTCCTTAATTCTGGGATGGGAAATAAGAAGGCCTGTCATTTGAGCAGAGTTGCAACAGGTGACCCATAGCAACCAGCTTATAACATAACTGAATGAAAAAAATTACTTACTGTTGTAAGCCGCTGCGATTTTGTGGTTGCTCATTACATAGATAGCACATGCAAGTGAAATTTTTTTATTTTTTCAGCTATAAAACAATACATGAATTATAAGATCTTTGTATCTGTATCTTTATATTTAGTGCTATTATTTGTGCTATTATTAATCCTTATAAGGATTACTTAGCCACAGTATGTGAGCATTTCAAAACTGTATAAATATGCATAAATTATTCTTCAAAAGGTTGTTCATTATACTTCCAAAAATGGTATAAGGAAGAGAACAGTTTCCCAAACTCGCATCAAAGTAAGTCTCAACTACTTGTGCTTTTGTAATTCTATTAAGCATGTCAATAATATTTTAATTTCTAATTCTCTACAATTTTAGTGTTTTTTTATTGTTGCTCTATCTTTTGCTCTGGATTTTCTGTTTAAGTATATGCTTTCTAGTTTCAATTGTCCTTTCCTCATTGATTCATACAAACTTTCTGCATATTATCAATAATAACCCTATTTTATGCGTTGTAAATATTTTACTACAGTCTTCATTTTAAAATTTTTTAACTCAGCTTTAAATTAATTTGTGTCTGCAAATTTAAAAAATATATATATGGAAACCTGTTAGTATTTAACTTTAGGTATTTGCATTTTATGTCTTGATTAGGAAAAGTTTTTACAAGTCAGAGGTTGAATATATAACCTAATGTTTAATTCTCATATTTTCATAATATTATATTGTTGTACATAAACTTTTTATTTATCTGGAAAATATTTTGTCTACTACAAAGTAGGAGAAATAATTATATTTTCCAATATGTGAATACCTATTTTCCCAACAGCATTTAGAGTAAACTCTATTTTATTCCCCACCAATTTAAAATACTACCACTTGAATTGCATTATGTTATATTATATTGCTATTTATATATAAAATATATCTATACATGGATCAGGGCCTTGTATTATTTTATATTGATTCATTGATCCATCTTATTCCTCTGCAAATACCATATTGCTTAATCACTTTTACTACATATAGTACAAATCTCCCAATTGTTGTTCAATTTCATAATTTTTCCGTTATTCTTAAATATTTACTTTTCCATAAACTTTAGAAGTGTCAGATTGCTATATTAAAAAAAGAGATTGGTTTTCTTATTGAATTATATTAAGCTCATACATTGTTTTGACACAAATTTTCATCCTCAATGTAGCCTCTAATGACACAAAAGAGAAAAATAAATGTGAATACAATAGATGTTCATAAAGTGTTTGATAAATGAAGAAGTTCCTGATTTAAATGTTAAGAAACGCAGAAATAGTAGAATAAGGAGAAAATGTTCTAAATATAACAATGAATATATAAAATTAAAACAAACATTTACTGTAAAATAAAATATAAAAAGTTTTGCCATTAAAGGTTAGAACAAAAAATGGATGTCCACAAGCTGTACCAGCATTAACACTGTCTTACAGGTTCTAGGTAATGCAATAAACAAAACAAAACAAAACAAAAAAAAGAAAGAAATTGTAAAGGGTAACAAAATTAAAGAAACAAAAGAGTGTCATTGTTTACATACAATATGACATGTATAAGAGTCACAAAAGTTGGTTTTAAAAAAAATATACAAGTGACTCCCTGAGACCTTACCCTACCCTACTTGTGGCCTCACCCAAGACACTCTAGTGATTTTTGTATATAATCAACCTGTTTTGGCTCATTTTGTAGACTTTCCTAAAATTTCTCAGAGGTTCAAAAAACCCAAAGCAGCAGCATCTGGCTTGGTGTGCGCCACACCGCTTGCTGAGCAGCCCCAACCCTGGCACTAGTGGTAGCCAGCATCAGTTTGCAGCTTGGCTTCTCCCAGGCAATTCCAAGATTAGCATGGGCTGCTTGCCATTTGCAGACTGCCTTGTGGCTCATGCCAGGTGTCCCTGAGCAGGGCACATGCTATGGCTAAACTTAGCATGAACTTGGCCTGTGTTGGGTCCCCTTCTAGGAAACCTCAGGGCCAGCACTCATGGTGGCCAGCCTCAGGCTACTGAGAAGCACCACCAGGCCACCTCCACTGACATCATACCCAAAGGGCAGACTGGGCAGGCACGAGATACTTGCTAAATCAAACCCTGCTATGTAAGGGCAGCCCCTGCACAACAGCTCCTCTTCTATAGTCATGGTTAATCCTCACAACCAGTCAGCCAGAGAGTCAATCCCTTCCAATGACATGTAAACAGCAACCAAGGCTTAACAACAACAGTGCAGCATGCACAACCCACAAAAAAAGGACATATCTGCAGCACCCAACTCAAGGAACCAGGGAGATTACACCACTAGCCCCACAGGACACCTACTACATACGGCCACTCTACTAAGACTAGGAGATATAGCAGCTCTATCTAATACATAGAAACAAATACAGGGAGGCAGCCAAAATGGGGAAACAAGAGACATGTCTTAAATGAAAGATCAGAGTTCCAGAAAAAGAACTAAATAAAATGAAGATAAGCAATCTACCAGATCCAGAGTTCAAAATATTGGTTAAAAGGATGCTCAATGGGGAGTTCCCTGGTGGTGTAGTGGCTTAAGGCTTCGGTGCTGGCACTGCCAACGCTGCGGCCCGGGTTCGATTCCTAGCCAGGGAACTACCCACATATAAAGAAAAAAAAAAAGGATGCTCAATGATCTCAGGAAGAACTTCAATAAACAGCAAACATAAAAATGGATACAAAACTTAAAAAAAAGAACCAGGCAGAAATGAAGAATACATTAGACAGAATCAAGGATAGGTTAGATGAAGCAGAATTGAATCAGCAATTTAGAAAACAAGGTAGCAGAAAATAACCAATCAGAACAGCAAAAACAAAAATGGATTCAGAAAAACGAAGATAGTTTAAGGAGCCTCTGAGAAAACACCAAGTATAATAATAATTGAATCACTGGGGTACTAGAAAAAGAAAAGAGAGAACAGGAATTGAAAACCTATTTAAATAAATGAAAGAAAACTTCCATAATCTGGCAAAGGAAATGGAAATACAAGTCAAGGAAGCATTGAGAATCCCAAACAAGTTGAACCCAAAGAGGCCAACATCAAGACATGTAATTAAAATGCAAAGGGTTAAAGACAAAGAGAGACTCTTAAAAGCACCAAGAGAAAACAGTTGTTACCTACAAAGGAGCTCCCATAAGACTGTCACCTGATTTCTTAACAGAAACTTTGCAGATGAGAAGGGACTGGCACAAAATACTCTAAGTGATAAAAATCAAGGACCTAAAACCAAGATTACTCTACCCAGCAAAGCTATTATTTAAAATTGAAGGACAGATAAATAGCTTTCCATACAAGTAAAAGCTAAAGGAGGTCATCACTACTAGACCAGTACTAAAAGGAATGTCAGAGGGACTTCTTTAAGATGAAAAAAAAAAGTAAAAAATATGAAGAATAAAATGTCAATAACTACATACCTGTCAACAATTACTTTAAGTGTAAATGGATGAAATGTTCCAATCGAAAGATAGGGCAGCTGATGGATAAGAAAACAAAACCGTTACATATGCTGCCTACAAAAAACTCACTTCAGATGATACACACAGACTGACAGCAAAGGGATGTCAAAATTTATTTCATGAAAATGGTAACAAAGGAGGAAAAAAGCTAGAGTAGCAATACTTAAAACCAGACAAAAGAGGCTTTGCAACAAAGTCTCTAACAAGAGACAAAGAAGGTCCCAATAATCCCACTTCTAAGTATTTTTCTAAAAAAAAGCCAAAACACTTTGAAAGGACATGTGCACCCATGTGTTCATTGCACCATTATTTACAATAGCCAAGATATAGAAGTAACATGAGCGTCCATCTATGGATGAACAAATAAATAAGTGATACATATACACAATGAAATATTATTCAGACATAAAAAAATGAAATCTTGCTATCTGCAACAACATAAATAAACCTACAGGGTACAGTGCTACATGAAATAGGTCAAAGAAAGACAAATGCCTTATGGTTTCACTTACATGTGGAAACTAGAGAACTAAACAAACCAAACAGAAACAAACTCATAGATACAAAGAACATTTTTCTAGTTGCCAGATGGAGAGGGGTTGGAGGTTGTTTGAAAAAGAGGAGGGGATTGACAAGTACTAATTGGTTATCACAGGAATATAGTCAATAATACTGTATTATAATAACTTTGTATGGCATCAGATGCATACTAGATTTATTGAGGTGAGGGATGGGTGGGGGTTAAAGGACAGAGTGAAAAAGGTGACAGGATTAAGAAGTATAAATTGATAGTTACAAAACAGTCATATTACATAAAGAATATATGATAGTCATCAACAATATTTTAATAACTATCCATGATGTCAGGTGGATACAACATCTATCAGGGTGATCACTTTGTAAGTTATATAAATGTCTCATCACTCTGTGGTACACTTGAAACTATTATTGTATGTCAACTGTAATTGGAAAACAAAATTATTATTAAAAAATTAAAATTAAACTAATTGATACAAATTAGCCTAGTTTTATAGATTCTATATGTCCATAATTATCTTAACTCTTAGTGCCTTTGACAAAGTTGTTATTTTACAATATTTTGTATGCTTTATTCATATGTCACTTATGTTTTTAAAAAGGGTGGTAGAAGGGTTACCGTATTTATTTTACGGTTTTGTTTTTGGAATAAAATGAGTCAATATACACAGAGAAAAGAGAAAAGCAGTTAGTTACCTACATAAGACTGGCAGCTGATTTCTCAGTTGTGAAATACTGTTAAAATGACTATGTACTTCCAAGAAAATGTAAGTGCAGTAGCAAAAGGTAAGAAAATTCATCTCTAGCCTCTCTATCAACATAGTCCTATGTTTTTCCTAAGGCCAAACACAGATAGTTAACTACGCTTAGAAAACACCTAAGAATGAGGTTAAGTACAATGAAATATGTTTTAGTTCTACTGTAACCTTCAGGCATTTAGACTTGTGCTGGATATAATGTTTCAGCTACACAAGTAAGGTAAGCTGAAAATTTTTTGTTTTAGTAAGAAGGATACAATTCACAGATTAAATACCCTTTTTGCACAACATTTCCCAGCTGGGGTCTGTCTGTGGTGATCTCTGGGTCTTCTGTGCCCTGAAATACCTCTTTCACTTTCTCCTTCCAGAATCTTCAGTTTATTATGTTATTATTATTATTATTTTGTAATATGAGGGACTTTTGTGATTCTGTTCCAGCATATTACCAGGAACTGAAAATTCTATAAAGCTCTTTCTACCGACTGGTGATTCCTTAAATATACTGAGAATGCTCCCACTTCAAGACTTTAGCACTTGCTGTTTTGCTTTCTCATTTTGTATAGTTTTCTGCTCAAATATTTCTCAATAAATGTTCTGTTCTGACTCTTCTATCAAAAGTTTAGACTTTTAAGTATCACCTTTATGTACCTACACATACACAAGAGATCCGCACAAGTATATACACATGTATATGTATATATGCAAACATGCATACATATACATACATACCATTGTTTATTGTCTTTTTTTCCTGATTAGAATGACAGCTTCATGAGCAAGGACTTGGTCTAGTTCACTATGGTGTCACCAGTGACTGGAATAGTGCATGGCACATAGTAGATACTCAATAAATATATAAGTGGGTAAATTAACATGTGGTTAAAATAACGAGAATCATAACAAAGATTTGTTCTTGTTTCTGGTTTGCATCTTCCTTTTTTTACTCCCTTTGGATATAGCGGCGATTCAAGCTCCACCCTTAGGTGAATTCCCATCAACCAAGGATTCATTACCACTTATGTGAACAACCAAGTCCTACTGTCTGCTGCTCTAAAGCTGTGTTAGGAATGTTGGAAGATTACTGGCAATAAACATTTCTTTGTCATATCTATGTCTTTAAAATAATCCTTAAGATGAAATCCAAATAGCTTAGATAGTTTCTTCAATTATCCCTGTATCTTTAACTTATTTTGTGTTCTCACTTGAACAAATCCAAACTGTCTGGATCTCAGTTCTTTCACTTGTAAAAGTAGACAGGTTATATGACCCATACTCACATAGGCAGAAAACAATTATATAAGTTTATCATGTAGTGATCTATGTGCTCTTAATGACTTTTCCCAATACCTGCAATGAGGTCAGTAGAACCCAGAAGTTATTTTCTTGTCCAATGAGGCTTTTCCTATCTCTGAGAAACAGCCTTATTATTATTAAAATAGTAAAATAATTTGATGGCATATGAAACAGGAATAATGATGGAACCACTATAAAAATTATTTTAAATTCAGTTCTATTTATAGCATTTTTTTTTCACCTGCGAGTTAGGAAAGACTGTTATCTTACACACCTACTAGAAGTATTTTCATTTCTACCTTTCAATACCCACAGTTACTTTTCTGCTTATTAGCCAGGGATGAGAATAAAGACTGAGAGTATTAGATTGTCTCTGAGAATAACTTGTTATGGGCCATGGAATAAACTACATTTCTTCTGTTACACCAGAGATGGTGGATAAACTAGGTGATATTAATTTTAATTTAGTAGAGTTTCTATTACTTCTAGAAACTGTAACTTGTACTTTGAAAAATTAGATATTCTAATAAGGTATAATTATATAACAATAAATATGTAACAATAAATACCAACGGCTCACACTTTGTGAAGCTTACTGACTCAGAACAGCTCTGATCATGGGAAATGTACCCATAAGAGATTTATTTGTTCAAGGATTTCTGATGGGGCTTGTGAGGCAGGACAATAGATATCATTAAGGACAGATATAAAATGACTGCAATGGATGTGTTGGTACCTAAAGATGGACAACTTCCTAGCAGTCCATGGGAAATGAGCATGGAGAGACATGGCTGCCTCCTACCCCAACATGCAAGGGGACTATCCCTGATTTTATAGAGGTAAACTAAGGACAGTGTTATCCACAATTTCTTCCTAATCCTTCTTTGCCCAAATACCACCAGTGGTATTTGGACTACCCTCACCATGTACAATTTGCAACAAGGATGATAGCTTGTGTTTTTATCATGACATTAAGTGGGAGCATAAAGTAAGGTATTTGAAGGATTGCTTTTAATTTTTTATTTTCTTTCTTTTAATTATGTAGTTTCTCTCCAGGAGGCAAAAGAATATCTCCTGGGACTGAGTAAACAAAACCCAGGATTGTAAAAACAGAGTGGTGACAGTATGTCTAGCAACCGAATTATAATTTCAAAAATATAAATTTGTTTTGTATTCCAAGCTAGTGAAGTAATCATATTATGTTATAAATGAAAAATATTCAATGCTGATTATTTATTAAAGTTTGGGAATATTCAATAAGAATCTAGCATGTAAAACTCTCTTTGTCTATGATATAAAATAATATTTTATCATATATTTTATAGGACGTATTATACTATACACTGATATAAACTGATATAGCAATATTGATTAATGCCACAAAGCAAAATTAATTTATTTTTATTGCTCATTTATAAAAATGTCCCAGGTCTAGATACAAATAGGATCTAATGGTTAAGAATTTTTGAACAATGAAATGTTAAATCAAATTGTTCACTGGAAAAAAAAAATGAATGTTTATACTCAAATACAATTTTTCTGATAAAGTCTACCTATTCAATATTCGATACTTTTAACTCATTTGTGAAACTTGATTGCTGTGCCATTTTTTTTCTGCAACTTAACATATCCTATAGACATTAAATGAGTGCATTTTATTTGAAACATTGAAAGGAGTGAGATGAAAAACACAGTCCAGGTCCCTGTCTTCATGGACCTTATAGTCTAGAAAAGAAGAAAAATACTAAAGTAGTAGATAAAGTTGAATTTACAAGATGCTATGGGAGTAGTAGATCAGGAAAGGTTATAGAAGGAAGTAACAGATCAGGAAAGGCTATTTATAGAAAGTGACATAGAAAATTAACTGTTTTATTTCTTTAATTTGTCCCCTTCCCCACCACCCTGGTAATTTGGGAGTCTTTCTCCTACGGCTTTTGTAGAAACAACAAATTCATTCTAATCAAATAGCGGTGAAGTTGTACACCATGACCCAGTTTCCATTTCCATGGCAACATTTCATGAGACACGATGTTTTAAAATTAATATGTTATCATTACTCTTAGAGATATTTTCACTGAAATGTCTTAGGGAACCTCTAAGAAAAAATATCCATCCCATGTTAACAGAGGTATAACACTTTGAATATAAAACAATGAACTGATCAATAATTGACTTTGAGAAAATAAAGTGGCCTAGGAAATTAAATAGTTTCTAAGAGAGAAGTTATAGGAGGAACCAAAAAGCTCTATTAGCTCAAAGAGAAAATAAATATTTCCAAAGTTGTGAAAAATGCTTTATTAATTAACCACGTGAAAGCAAGTATGTTCAGAAAATAAAAATGGCATGGTAATTTTTCAGAAAATGTTTGTTGTTAAAAAAAAATAGGTAAAATTTGCTAGAAATCTATTATCAAAGTAGCCAAAGGAAAATAGGACAAGTGAGAAGAACACCACCAAAAATAGCATCTGCTGTCTTAATGGTCATAAATAGGAACTGCGGAGTTTTCACACAGAAAATAGAACTTTATTAAATAAGTTACATGTTTCTGGGTTGAGTGCCACAATTTTAGTCTTTCTGCATGATCTTTCGCATAGGTTTTGAAAGACTACATGCAAACTCAGTTTATCTTTTTCTTGTACTTTCATTTGTGGGATGAAAACTCCTAATAGTTTGAAAATTCATTCATATAGTTATTTATAGTATGATGTGAAATGTTATATTGGAGTTTACTGTGTAACAATCTACACACAAAAATATGGATTTAAGTAATTCCTTAAAATACAGTTATAGCACTTTTAATATGTTAAAACTTCATTTTGATCTTATTTTACTTTAATTGTTTGATATAGTATATAAGCTACCTGAAAATGCTAAATTATTTACTAGCATTTCAAAGAACTCTTATTATTAAACTATAAATAAACAGGTCTACAAACTGTTCTCTAAATCAATTAAAATTCAGATTGTTGACTATTGGTCATTAAATACACACATCTGAAGGTAATTGATAAAACCTATTTAAATCAGTGTCTGAAATTAACAATAAGTAGTGAAGTTTCATCACATTTAATTGGACATCCTAGTTTCTATGTCTTCATGAAAAGCTGATAGAATGTCAGAAGTGGAGTAACAATTAGGACTAATCTTAAAATGCATCTAAGTGGCATCTGCATAAGAATGGAAGTCTAATCCATGTCTTCACCAACAGGAGGCATATAAATGTGGAATAATAATGAAATGAACCCACAGCCAGGAACTGGAAAACAGAGGAGATGCTATTAAAGGGACAGAATTAAAATCAGCAAGAGGCAGACTGCACAAGATCAGATAAATTTGATTAAAACCCAGAAAATGTAATTTCTATTAAAAAAGGGAAATGGAATGTACAAATTGGTCAAGACAAAAGTAAAGTAAGCAAATGATTGTGTTCCCTAGTTCTTGGTTGTTAGTGCTTCAACCTAGTATTGAAGGTCATGTTTATAAGCAAAAAGAAGATAAAGGAATAATAAGATGGTGTGAGCAGGAAGATGGTGTGTAGTGAAGAAGTTAGGATTAAAAAAACCTTAAGCAACTGGTTGCACAAAGGCTTTAACAGATAAACGTATATAATACTGAGTTGCAAGCTTTTGCCTACCTTTGATAGAGACTGTCCACATCCTTTCCCAAATTTTCCAGATTAGTCAAACAAGTTACCTCCCGTATATTTAAAAATCATTTTTGTTTCTTTGTTCAGATGATATTGGAGACAATGGCCTCTTGAATTTACATAGAATGGACATAAATGCAGAAAATAAGAAGCAGGAATTTGGAGTCAGAATTAACTATTAGACATTAAATTTCCACCTAGAAATTCACTGAATTCTTTTAAGACTTTGTATACTTCCTCACAATTTAAAATTGGAGGTTAGGCTATCTGTTCTACATCTAAAAAGACAGTAAACTTAATTTGATAATTCGTCATCATGAAAAATGCTACAAAGGAAAAGCACAGCGCACCCTGAGAGTATATATTTGGGAGTCTTACTGTAGCCTGAGGAGTCAGATCATGAACAACTCTTCCTCAAAAGAAATTAGGGGCTCATTAATACAAGGCAATTTAAAGCTTAGCTAAGAGGGACAAAGTATGTTAAAAATACGTAGGTCAAGCTTGTCCAACCTGCGGCCCGTGGGCCACATGCAGTCCAGGATGGCTTTAAATGTTGCCCAACAACAATTTGTAAACTTTCTTAAAACATTATAAAAATTATGCATGGACCTTTTTTATTGCTCATCAACCATTGTTACTGTTAGTGCTTTTTATATGTAGCCCAAGACAGTTCTTTTTTCAACGTGGACTATGGAAGCCAAAAGGCTGGATATCCCTGACCTAGATGATATAGCATTTTTAAAAGTGAATTAAAAATTATCTCTTTTGAATGTATCCAACAACCAAACCAAGTGTTGATATTTTCTTGGAATCCTATAAATATGTTTTCATGAATTTTCAGAATTTTGTGGCCAGATTTTAGCTCTTGGTGATACTGCTGAGCAATTCTTAAAGTATATCGAAGTAGTTTGTTTTTAGGTTGATTTGCCATCTTCTGTCCTTCGATCTTTTTATTTATAATACTAGGCTTAACAAATCCTTGGTGATATGAAGGCCACATAACAGCTGACCGTTTCCCAAAATAATGGGGTTTCATTAGAAGACTTTTCCTGCCTAACAGCAAGTAAAATATTCCTCTGAAATGGCAAGCAAAATCTTTATAAAGGGAATAAAGAAAAGAAGAGAAAAGGAAAAAAGACTAAGAGACTAGGTGGGAATCAGCTCAGTGAATCCTAAAATATGGGAAACAATAATAGATAGAAGAGTCTATTTCTCTATGCCAAATAATTATATTTTAAAAATTATTGTTGCTTATTTTGAGACCACAAAACAGAAGATTCTACAGAATGTCTACCGCCAAAATCACTTGTTGAATCGACACTACTCATTCCTAGTCCTGAGGGATTGGCAGGTAGGATGGCAACATTATGTCAATCTAAGAAGAAGTTCTGAAACATTTTAAAGAGTATTGGAAAGTACAGAAGTCTTGACACAAAGATACTATCAGATCAAAAGAGAACACACATAAGTTAATCCAAAATTATGTAGACCTTGGATGGAAAAAAAATCCATCTTTTACCTGCCAAAACAAGTTGGGTGAAACTTAAAATTTTTGAGCACTATAAACACATTAAAAATGTTTCATAACTAAAACTTCAGGAAATAATATTTGCAGCCTGATACATTGACAGGTGAATTACCTTAGTTAAATCTCTCAAAAATTAAAATCAATAAAAATACGAAAAGTCCATATTTATTTAATATTGAGGAGTGAAATTTACGAGACAAAATCAGACATCTCAGGCTGAAAAGCACAGAGTCGATCCACCTGCTAACTGGACTGGAAGTGTGGAATAAAAGGAAAAAAAGTGGGACTGTGGCTATCTGTCAAGTATATGCCCGAGATAATGGAGGACATCTCTATTCAGAATGTTCAGAAAAAAATATGAGTTACATCTGAACTACAATCCTATGATTTGTAATGTCTGATCCACATATTCATTTTGATATAAAATTAAAACAAGTAGATTATGATTTCAATGAAATAGGAGAATTTGAAACATAACTGCAAACTGAAATTTCAGTTATGGGGCTGCAACAAATTGATTAGTGCTTTTAATTTACAAATCTAATTTACATTTGCAAACAAAAAATTCCTTTCAGAATGAAAATCCCTTACCAAGTCATCGATTTTATTCTCCTATTAAATGTCATTTTTTTAGAAATAAAATGTTTATTTTAGAATAATTTTGGATTCACAGAAGAGATGTAAATATCATACAAAGTTCCCATGTACCCACTAATATTCATCTTGTATAGCCATGGTAAATTTTTTAAAATTAATAAAGTATCATTGGTACATTCTTGCAGTTAACTGAACTTCAGATTTTATACAAATTCATTTGGTTTTCTTTTGTTGTTGTTATTTGGTTTTTCCCCCTGATATTTTTTTTCTGTTTGTGTGAGGATCTAATTCAAGATATCATATTGCATTTATTTGTTATGTGTCTTTAGTCTCCTCCTTCAATGTATCTTTAAATTAATAGCTTGTCAATTGTCCGCCGATTGTTGTGTATGTGTGTTTATGTGTTTGAGAGAGAACTTAGTATGGGAAGTCGATTCCCTCTACGTATGACCAAACTTAGAATAACAGTGAGGATGATGAGTTTCTGGGAAATCTTGGGCCAGACTATGAATAGAGTGAAGATGTGAAGTTGTAAGTTGCCAGAGGAGCCCTTGGTTACGTCTCTGCATCACAGGATAAGCATCTTTCTAGCCAGAATTCTTAAAGTTTTCTCTCCAAGCTATAGTTAGAAATATAAAACATGCTACAGGGTGGTTCACCTGGAAAAGGAAACAATTTAGTGCTCCAGAAGTCAGTAAGTAGGAAAATTACATTGAGCTGTTTAAGACGACCTGGGATCTCCTCACCAAGGGATCTTTGAAGACACAGTCTTGTAGAAATCTTATTCTCTGGGCTAAATACAATGGTTGCGGGATGTGAGAACATCACTCTCAGCTTTACAGTCACTGACGTATGAGCGTCAACCTACGTGAGTGATATAAAATAGGTGATATAAAATAGTGACCCTCCTGCTTTTCCTTCCTCTGGGCGTCTCAGAAAGCTAAACATCATAGCTATTGGCACTATTTTCTGTTTCTGCATAATAATTCTCAAAATCAACTTAGGGCAGGGCTTTGCATACTCCACATCATTGACATTTTGAACTACATAATTTTTTGTTGTCGTTGTTTTGGGTGCTGTCCTGTGAACTGCAGAATGTTTAGCGGCATCCCTGTCCTCTATACACTAGATGCCATTAGCATGTCCCACCCAAAGCTGTGACAATCAAAAACTGTCCCCAGACACTGTCAGATGTCCTTTGGGTGGCAAAATCCTGCCCTTCCTGTTAAGAATCACTGACAGAGTGGGATATCTTTTCTTTTACCCAAACTCTTCAATTTTTTGTTTGTTTGTTTGTTTTTATTTTTATTTTTCCTCTTCAATGTTTGCTCACTCATTTGCTTCTTTTCATTCTGTACTTTGCCAAGAAGTTTTGGTGAAAAGAAATTATGAAAGGGGAATTATGGAAATAAGGCATACATTTCAGCTTCCATTAGTGAGAAACTACCATATTAAAGCTGGTTGAGGAGTTCCCTGATAGTAGCTTAAGGCTTCGGCGCTGGCGCTGTCAGCACTGCGGCCTGGGTTCGATTCCCAGTCAGGGAGCTACCCACATACCAAAAAGCAAAATAAATAAATAAATAAATAAATAAAGCTGATTGAGTGTTTTGACATTCAAGAAAGAAATAAAAATATTGTTAATTCAAACCAAATTACATACCCTTTTACCCTGCCCCTATTATTTATCTAATCCTTAATTATACTTTAGGATTTAAATTGCCACTCCTCTGGGAAGCTTTTACTGATACCATCAATCCCACTGCACTCTGAATAGGGTGCTCTTCTCTGTTTACCTTTTGTAAAAAATTGTATAAGCTAATTTATCAAAAATTATCTATCTTACTCTCTTCTATTGTCTGTTTTTCCCTCAGTATGCTGTGAGCTCCTTTAGGACAATCGTCATATATTATAGACTGGTCCTTGATTGGTGTTATAGGCAGTTGTTAAGTGTGTATTAAAAGAATGACAGCTTCAAGCAAGGAGTCTTGATTGAGATACCAAACTAGGGGATTTGTTATGCCAAGGAGAAGAATGAGGGTTACTGGAGATGAAGAAAAGAAACTTCATGAAAAGAAATGGGCATGAGGAGCAGGCCGTGTGTATATATTTTACGAATTACTCTGAGGAAGTAACGTCAATCACAGAATGGGATATATTGAAATACTAAGGTAATGCTATAAGACCTGACAAAGTTATCAAGCACTTGAAATAGATCAGTTTCCAATGCTAAGATTCCTCCTACTCATATGTTACCTAGTAGGTATGAGATTCAAACCCTCTCTATCTGATTCCAGATCCAAAACTCTTAAAAACTGTACAAAAATTGCTATAAAATCACAATTAATGACAACAGTGTTATTTTTTATTTTTTATTTTTTTTGCTTTTTGGTACGTGGGTAGCTCTCTGACTGGGAATCGAACCCAGGCCTCTACACCACCAGGGAACTCCTCAGTGTTATTTTTTTGTTGCTCACTTTTTTTTTATGGTGTTGCCTTCTAGATTTCATAGTCACTGTATCTATTTACTCACACAGTTTACGTCAAGAAATACATTGCTACTCTAAATGTTGTAATCCTATGATTAGGGAAACAAATTTCTTGTATGCACACTGATAACATAAAGCTCATTATCTACTCAACATCCTAAAAGGAGTAACATTATGTTTGGGCCACTAGGTTATCCTAGAGAAAAGGTCAGACAAATTATTTCAGCTAAGTAAGAGACCATTTATAGGCAAATAACTTATAGTATTGAAATAAATGTTCTGAAAGGCTTTTAGAAAATTTCTACTTTCCACATTTATTAAATCCTAAACTGTCTAAAAAAGTGACCAATGAGAAAGATACACATTCCATAACATTCCAAATATCAGGGTTCTGTTTTCTTTTTTATCTTTCTGATGTTGATTGAAATAAACATTAAGGGAATACACTTTCAGTTATAAGATGAGTAGTTTCTGAGGATCTAATGTACAACATGGTGAATGCAGTTAATAATCAGGCATTGTATACTTGAAAGTTGCTGTGAGAAAATCCTAAGTATTCTCACCACACACAAACACACATGTTAATTGTGATTCAATAGATATGTTAATTATCCTGATCTTAATAATCATATCAATTTCAAACCATCACACTGTATACTTTAAGTATATACAATTATATTTGTCAAGCATTTCTCAATGAAGTTATAAAAAGAAAAATGGTCATCTCAGCCAAAAAAAAAAAAAAAGTAACTGCAAACAAATCTGTAGAAATTTAGCTGTGAAATGAAATATTTAGTAAAAAGAAGTGAGTTTGACGATACATTTGGGTACGTGTAAACTTTATTTACCCTTTTAATGCCCTACCCAAAATACATATTCAAATATTCTTGCCATAACCTGGGTACCTTTTATGGGTACCTTTTTAAGCCCTGGCTTTAAGTACACGGAAATTCTTTTTCTGCTTTTTTCCTCTCTCCACCCTAAAGGATATGAGCAGAGTTTTAAAGTCTAAAGAAGACCTGATTAAATATTAGCTGAAGATATGTCCCTATAACCTTGTGCTACAGAATCTCTGACTGTTCAAGCAATTTCTACCCTGGAAGATGTGTTGAATGTTCAATGCCACAGTGTAAATCCATGGTGCCAATCCCTACAGATGTGACACCAGTAATAATAACCTTGTCATGAAGTTTTAACTATATTCCAGGCACTCTATGGGGACTTTATTTTATATCACTTAATCATTTAAAATAAAACAAAACAGCACCTATGAGATAAATATTACTTTTGAAAACTATTGCTCAGTCAGTGGAATCTAATTGCAGAGTTCAATGCCTAGCTTTATTGTTTATTATTAATTTGCCTAAAGTGAATCACTGACTCTCTCTGTGCCTCAGTGTTTTCATCTGTAAGAGGTAAATGAGAATATAGTATCTCACAGGTTTATTAAGTGGAACAAATTAATTAATATACCTGAAACTCATCTAGCATATAATAAGCTCTATATAACTGTTAGTTGCTATTATTATTTGAATTTTACAAAGAATATAACTAAGATTAAAGAAATTAAATTACTCTCCCAAGTTTATTTGAAATCACAGCAGCTAGATGTTAAAGTGTAAGTTCTTACCTAGCATGTTCTAAATATTTGTTGATTCCATGCCTGCAAAGTCTAAACGGTTGATTAGCTAATAAACTGTTTGATAAAAATCTTTATGTAGAAAAACAGCCTGCACAATTCAAGAACTCAGGATTGTCATGAATTTCCCACAGCATGTAAACCATCACCAAAAAGAAGACAGTAATAAAATCACATTTGTTTAATCTATAAACCAATTCAAACAGTTAATGTTCTACCTGGTAATGAAATCATGTTAGTCACTGCAAAATGTGTACATAATGTACTCCTGGGTGGGAAGCTGTGTGACATTTTTAACTCTGTAGTAAGCCACAGTAGATTATTAACAGCAAATGTTATTTCCCCTACAAGTATATATAAGTATATAACTACAGAACAGGAAAAAAAAAAAACCCCACCAAGAACATAATACCTAAAGTGAACCAATCCATAGCACAACTATTTATCTTGTGAAGAAATTGACCTTACTATCTATTTCCTAGAAACATATCAGTGATTACACCGTTCCCTAGAGATTAGCACAAATAATGCCATATGGGTAGTGAAATAACGTGAATTCCCTTTAGGACAGGGGTCATACACTGAGCCAAGAAGGAATGAAACAGAGGTGTTTGCTATCTTTGAATTTCCTATGGGATCGTTCTCTAGGGATATAAATTTCTGGTATTCCCCAAGCATAGGTAATCTAATTACATGACCTCAAGGTCAAGTAGGGTTAGACTGGTGCTATCTGGGATAGTCTAAAAGCCAAAGGCGTGCACAAGGAGGGGCCCATAAAATGATGTGTTATGTTACCCAGAAACTCTGCCTGAGACAGGGGCCTATGAGTCAAGAGATTGAGTTGGGAATATGTTCTCAGGGAACAGCAATGAGGTACAGGTGGGAATGAAACAGGTGGGAATGCAGGAAAGCCAATACAAAGATGTGTTATCCAATTGGCTCCCACTATGAATAACTAGTCTTAGACTCTATAGAAACTTCTGATGAAACTTGTAAAACGTCTCTTGGAAAAGCAGAGGAAAATCTAGAGGAAAGGTGGATGAATTTCTTCATTTGCTCCTATGTCCTTGCAGGTCAAGCGTTGACTCGTAAAACATTAGTTCCTCTATAATTTGTGGTAGCACCTGTGTAAAGGTCAAGCCATTGCATAAACTTCCTGACCATGCAACTGTCAGAGAGGCCATAGGAAATAAGATGCAGAAGGAGAGGCCCAATCAGGTGAACGTGAACAAAACTTAACATCACCATGGCAGTTACTGGAATAAGAGATAAGATTTACAGAATGTACAGAGGTTTTAGACACATTGCCTCTCTCACTGAAATCCTGACATTAAGATAGCCAAGTAACAAAAATTAATTCCACTGAAGATTTTTAGAAAGTTATTATCATTTAGGAAAATCTTGTTTTAAAACTGAAAGCAAACTCTACTTTGCAATATTATATTCTCTAATGGGAAAAGAGAAAGTTAAATGCACTCCGAAATTGTCTCCTACACTCTCCTCTCACTGCCCCTACATTGTTCACATTTTCCCTCTAATTCTTATAATTGAAATGCCAGGAAAAGCCCCAGTTCTATTTCTGTCCCAAATAATAGATTTAGAGAGCAATGAGATACCATCATTACCCTGATGATATTCAGCTGTGCCATTCATTTGTCCTGGACTCAGATGGCCCTAAGCCTCTACGCTCTCTTCAGCAGCCAAGTCTGGAGGAAAGATGAGCTGGCATACCTCCAAATCATTAAAGACAGAGAGATTTGGCTGGTATGCCTGAGAAACGCCGAGGGACTTGAAAAGAGGAAGTTTGGGCTTTCTCAAATGAAGTGACTCACACAGACCTGCCCAGTGTCAGTCTATTTCTAGATCTCAATCTGCCCAAGCATTTCCAGGCAGCACCTATGGAAATGAGGGCCTTGTATCTTCTTGCATTTAACTTGAATCTTGCAAACCTAATGCCATGATTCCTTGTCTGCCTAGGAAATCTTCACACTGACTTATGAGCAGCAGGTAAGCAGAACTCGTGTGTTGGTCATGTTGGTCCCGTGATACAGAAAACATGGAATTCCTCAAAAGAAAAAAAAATAAAGATGTATATACAAAGTATATATTGTAGAGGTAAAGGTTCTGTCAACTCCTGTTTTTAAAATTAATTTTACACTGGAATATTCCAAGTTAGCTGAGCTCTTACTGACTCTACCCTCCTTTCCCACCTCCAGACAGTCTTGTAGGAGAATATAGCTAAAGATGAGTCATCAGGACAGAAATCCTTTATAATTAACCACAACTATTTCCCATATAAGATTCATATTTTGACATGCCCTTACACAGTGGTTCTCAACCTTCCTAATGCCACAACCCAAGGGGGCGCAATCCACAAGTTGAGAACCACTGCCTCACAAGCTACCAGAACACCACTGCTGAGGAAATGAAAGAAAGCTGCTTTCAGAATGTAGATATAAGTGATACATGTGAAATGAGAATCATTTAAATTTTTTTTTCAATTTTTAAATGCACAATTTTTACAGTATCATAGAAGTATACTGTAGTTAGTTTTGTCATTAATGGCTCATTGCCCATTGAAATGAACTGGAAAAAGAGAACATCAATGACATTGTTCTCATCAAAGTGCATCAAGTGACAATGGATTTTACCATGTGATTAAATTGCCATTATCTAAGATGAAAGTTCTTTCAATGATTGCCAGCAATTCTTTTAGAGGCAATGATAATGTTTTTGCTATAAGTCTCCGGCATAGAGAAGAAAAAGTCTTGATGTAAGGACAGCTCTTTTAGAAACATGAGGTAACTTTATTTTCCCACTTTCTATAGTAATATAGTTTCATAATGATGCCAGAAACAATGTCAAGTAAAATTCTTTTTTGTTAAGTGACTTCACGTTATAGAGTAAAGATATTACAAGCAATTGATACTCAGGAAGAGTCCATACTATTGTAGGAGGCTCCTGAATTCAAGATGGTACTTGATTTCCTGAACTACCTAAAATTTCTATACATTAACTTTTTGAAATCTATGTCCTTCTTAAACATTAATCATTTTGCATTAAAAAGCATATACCAAACACAAAAATTTCATTTTCTTAGTATATGACCTTCATCAATGCTCAATGAATTTTTGCTAAAAGACATTATCTGAATTATATCTCTTGTTCTCCCATCTCCTTACGTAATAGGTGTATTTAATTTGGGAGCAGGACTATAGGAAGAAGGAAGTGGAATGATATAGTAATATAAAGGAAGCACTGCAGTCAATATGCTGTTCTTTAGGAGTTCTAAAAACTAAGGAACACTACATTATCTTGTTTATAGCTATACTATTTATTATTTATAAGAAGATTCATTTACTTTTAAAATATTGAATTTTAAAAGAGCACACACACACACACACACACACACACGTGTGTGTGTGTGTGTGTGTGTGTGTATAATGACTTTTAATATTTATACTATTGTGAGAAGAGCAAGAAAAATATGATTTTTCCCATTATTATATCAGGGTACTTGGCTGCAAAGTCACACATTGGACATCCCAGGAGTTCTAACTTCTGATCCAATAGTCTTTCTTTGACTCTTGCTATTCGAGGTGTGATTTGCAGAGCAGCAGAGTCTACATCACTTGGAAGCCTGTTTAGAATGCTGAACCCAGGCTCTGGGCCAGACTTACTGAGTCAGAATCTGCCTTTATTAAGTTCCCTAAGTGGTGAATCTGCACGTTCAAGCTTGAGAAGTACTTCCTTCTGTCACAGAGCCTCCTGTACACAGAGCTGCCCATCAATTAATTAAAATTACTGACGAGAAACATTTCTCACCCAATTTTAGATCTAGTACACCTCTAGATTTATCATCCGAGAGAAGGAATGCTTTCAGATAGCAATGTTTCTTCATGACATCTCTAGCTTTGCTATGAAGCTTGTAGGGAGAGGACTGCTTTTCTAGGTGTCAGGTTCAATGTAGGCCTAGTGTACTCTGGTTCTGGTCTCCCTTGCCATGAATCAGGAATGAACAATGACTAACTTTATCCTATCAAACCAAGCAAAAGGGGTTTAGAACTAGTACAGTTTGAGTATTATGCCAAAATTTTGATGTATGTATAACAATGATATGACATGGGTTTGATTATAGAATGCTTATAAAAATTTTATTTATGGTCCTACAGATAGTTGGTGGGTGATGTTGGAAATTAAACCTATGTCCATATGACCCCAAAGTCTATCCTTTAAACAGGGGTACTCTAAGGACCTAAATTAAGCTGAGCCATAGTTGGTGTGTGTGTGCAAGGGCATGTGTGCGGTCGTCTTGGGGGCAAGGAATAAGGGCAGATAAAGTTATGTACAGTCCAAAAGTAGTACAATCTTTATCCATCTAGAATCCTAAGTGTTTTTAAATATTAATTAATATTATATGCATTAATTTCTATTTTCTTTGCCAATTATTAATACATGAAATCCATTTATCTGTATTATATTTCCCATTAATTTTATGCTTATTAAGTATTTCCCTCCTACACTGTCATCCTCTGAATATATTATTTTACCTTGGTGTAGTTGAGTTAAGTATAATCAGAGGCCAGAAATGTTTTCAAATATTTGCTGACAGGTAAAAATATAATTACCACCATGAACATATATATAAAAAGGCTGTTTCATTACTTCAAAGACTGCGCATTTCAATAATTCTAGAGAAGATGAAATTACAACCTAGATTTTTATTCCAACTCTGCTCTGCATTATGGGACCTTAATGAGGCTCTGAATATTAACAAGTCTCCTTCTCCCTTTCAATAAAATAGTATGATTATACTTTGCTGATAATAATTTTGTGATGTCAAAAATACAAATGAGGTAACATCCGTGAAATTTCACTGTCATTCAGTATAAGAAAAAAATAATAGTTTTTTCTTAACCAAGTAGACACTATAAATTTACTTTATATATATTATGAAAGTGCATTATGGCAAGTTCTCTGACCATTACATCCAAAATAGCATGACGTCATTCTCCTAGATTTTTCTTCACAGTATTTATCCTGCAAATATTCTCTATACCTATATCTTTATTTGTTTATTATGTGTCTCCTGCCCTAGAATATGAGTTTCAAAAGAGTAGGAGCTGTGGCTGCTTTGCTAACCATTCTATCTTGAAACCCTAGAAAAGTGACTGTCAAATAGCAGATTCACAGTAAACGCTTGCTGAACAAATGAATGAATGAACTACATCTGTATGTCATCATAGGTAGAGGATTAATAATAATACCACTATTACTATCAGCTAATATTCTTAGCATGTACCAGTAATCATATGCTTATATCAGCAAACTCTCACAACAACCATGCAAGTAGATATCATTACCTCTGCTTTCCAGATGTGGAAATTAAAGTTTAGGCTAGACTAGATTGTCATTGATTCTCAATCCCAGCTGCATGTTGGAGAATTGTCTGGTAAACTTTTAAAAATATTTGTATCCAGGCCCCAACCTTAGAGTTCTGATTGCAGTGCAATCCCCATGCTAAAAAAATTAACACTGACCTATTAAAAAAAAAAAGTGCAGGTTGCTTTCACCTTCATTTTATTTTACATAAACACGGGTTTCCACGTGAAAATAAAATATAAAACTGCTCTTGGAGTTGTTTCTAAACAGAACTTGTCTTTAATCCTAATGTAACAGAATGTATATAATGATCAGTATTTAATAGTATTTTTTCGTGTAGTAAATTTCAAAGCATGGAACTTTGGGGATGAGGGTAGGACTGTAATCCATGAGTTACCACTCGGTAAATGCTGCAGCTGCCAGTGCCATTGGCGAGTATTCTTTGGGGCAAATGAGAAAAGGGTTAAATTAAAATCTCTAGGGATAAGAGCAGGGCATCAGTATTCGTTTTGAAGTTTCCATGTGATTCTAAGGTATAGCCATCATTGAGAACCTCCCAATGGCTTAAATAAATTAATTACCTTCTCCTTGGTCACATGGTTAGGAAGTGGTGGAGTAGAGATTTAAACCTCACTTCTCTAACTGTTACTCAATGCTCCCTCCGTATTTTACACACCTTCTGTGGTAGAGCATATGATTTTAGTACCTTGCCAACTGCAACATTACTAACTAGGAATTTGAGACAATATGATTTTGTATCTAATATCACAATTGTTAAATCCATAATATTTTTATATTCAGATTCATTCTCTGAAGTAAAATAATAATAAATAAAACCAAAAAAGTGAAAAACAGAAGCAAACAGAGAGCACTTACAGTCCCTTGAACCTCTGCACCATACAGGTGGCCTTTTGAAATAACACACAGAGACAGAGGAGCTCTGCATCCTATTAATATAGATGAAAGGCCAGGCTCTTAACACACTATGCCTTTAAACTCCATAATGATGTTAAAAAGAGCAGCTATGTGTTACAAAGGCATTGTGCTGTGACTTCATAAACAAAGTGAGACTTCCCGTGCTGAATGCATTATATTTTAAACCAAGTGTGATTGCTTAAAAAGGGGATGCAAAAAAACAAGATAGAGTATCTCTGAGACAAAACTCAGGTTGGTTTGGAAAATAGATGATTTCAGAAGCTTTTACTTGCTATGTCAGGTTCCTAGAGATTATGACACAGGTATCTCCAAGTGTGACCATGCTTTTCAGGGTGACAGTCTCAATAATGAGAAATCTGAGTAAGCATTACTTTTGGTCAGATTTATGGACCCAGATAGCACCAACGCATTGGTGTAATTTACGATTATATAGTGCTAAGTAACACAGGCACTGAAGTGAGGAAGATTGGGGTTTAAAACCCAGTCCTGCCACCTTTTAGCTGTGTGGGAAAGCGCTCTCTATAACATACAGTTTTGTTAACTACAGTTACCACGTTGTACAACAGATCCCCAGAACTAACTCATCTTATTAAAAAGAATTTTAAAAGGATAAAGGAGAAATGATTAGCATGGGAAAGTAATTCAGCAATGATGGTCATGGGAACCTAAACAGAGAAATGAATGAATTAAAAAAAAACAACAAAATGAACATATTTCTGGAAAAATTATTCCAGAAACAGAAAACCCCAAGAGCAAAAATTTGAGGAGAAAATGAGCTGATTCATTCTGGGATCAGCAAAACGGTCACTTGCCCAGAATATTCTAAGGTAGAAATGGAATGAAAAGAAAGAAGAAAGGAAAGACAATGAATGATGGGTAGCTATCAAGTAGCTGTCAGAGACAGACTTGACCATATCTGGCAATTGATTGGGATTGGTACAGAGGGAGAAGAATCAAAGAGAAATCTAAGAGTTTGAACCAGAATGATTTCTCTATCAATGAAAAAAAATTTTTGAGAAAAAAATAAGGTGTTTGATTTTACACAATGTAAACTGGAAATGATGTTTAGACATCTTAGGGGCAACAAGCAAACAGAGATACTAGTCCTTAGGTGAGGAGTTAGGGTTAGATAGGTTTCGAAAGTCACTAGCTTAGAAGTCACAGACGAATTCCCGAAAAAGCAGAGGATGAGTAACAGATGCTTAAAGACGAACCAGAAGTGGAAGAAAAAATATTTTTTTCCAAATGCCATCTTCTTCTCAAGTTCCCTCTCCCAATAGTGGGTCTATCTGCCTTCTATTATCTGCACTGGTTTTAAACATGTCCACAAATTCTTTGACACTACACCTCTTGAACAGAGATCAACTTTATTGACTAGTTTCTAAGGAATACAATATGGTGGGCGTGATGCTGACTGATTTTAAGGCAAAGTCAGAAAAGGCTGTAGAGCTTCTGCTTGGCACTCTCTCTCTGAGGGAGTTTGTCCTTGGAACCTAGCCACTATTCTATAACAGAAACTTTGGCTGTAGGGGGTCAGGCACCTACATAGAAAGTCCACATGTGGGTGCTGTGGTCACAGCACTAACGTATTTCACCATCAGCCAGCATCAGACTCCAGACATGTGAACAAGAGAAACTTCGAATGATTCCAGTCCCAGCCTTGGAACCGCCCAGCAGGAGCCAAATGATACAAAGATGAGCTGCCTCTGCTAAGCCCTGCCCAAAATGTGGATGCCTGAGCAAAGAAAATGTTGGTATTTAAACTACCGAGTTTGAGGGATGATTTGTTACACAACTACCTAAGTAGAAAATGGATGAGGCAGGCATTTAGAAGTCATTGATACCGTTTTTCACCCATTTCCACTTTATTTAATCTGTCACCAAAATCCTATGAGTTTTTCCTTTCATATCATCTCTGAAATTAATTTACTTCACTATTTCTACTACTGCAACAATCTAAGTCATTGTAATTTCTTGTTGGGCAATCTCTGATTCTGTTCTCTACACTGTAGCCAGCATGTTATATTTTCAAACACCAATCTGATTATATATACCCTCAACTTCTAAAAACAACTAAAACAGCAACAGCAACTTCTCATTGCTCTTAGAATGAAACCAAAAGTCTTGCACTGTCTGACCTTACTTGTCTTTACAGGCTTATTTGAAACCAATCTTGAGAGGTCAATGTAAACATTATTTGTAATAGATGACTGGATAAAGAAGCTGGGGTACATATACACAATGGAATATTACTCAGCTATAAGAAAAGATGAATACTGCCATTTGCGACAAAATGGATGGACCTGGAGATCATCATGTTAAGCAACATAAGCTAGACAGAAAAAAACCAAGAACCATCTGACTTCTCTCATATGTGGAATATAAAACTGAAAGCAACAAGGAAACAAAAACTCACAGATGCAGTCAATAGTTTAGTGGTTACCTGAGGGTAAGGGGAGAAGCAGGTGAGTGACAAAGAAGGGAGAGTCAAATATATGGTGATGGAAAGAGAACTGACTCTGGGTGGTGAGTACATAATGCAACACACAGACGAGGAACTATAAAACTGTACACCTGGAACCTATGTAATTTTTATTAATCAATGTCACCCCAATAAGTCTAACAGTAAAAAAAAATAGATCACAAACAAAGAAACAAATAAAAACATTATTTGGTCAGATAAATCTTCCCATTTCTAGGCAATCACCCTATTTAATATTTTTATTGAGCCCAATGCTCCTTAGAATGTCATTATGCACTTATGCAGGTGTGTCTGTCTTTTCCCCCAACTAGACAGTAAGTTTGATCGGGAGGAGACCATGTCCATTATGGTTCAATCTTTTATTCCAAGAACCTAGTCTGATGTTTGACCTATAGAATATACTCCATCAATAATCTATAAATATTTATAGAATAAATTAAGAATGAACATAAAGACATTTTAGTCAGCAGTATTGGGTTTAAGAAGTGAAAGAAGAAAAGAAATGCTCATAGACTAGATGTCTATCTGCAGGGCCCTGTTTGTTTGGGCCCTATTGATCACATCCTCTGAGTTATTTGAGTCTCATCTGATAAAGAACTCAGAAAATTTCAGTAAATAATCTCCTAGGTTAATTTTTGTGTGTGTGTGAAAATATAGAACAGTTAAAGTTTATTACAGAAAAGTTAAGTTAAAGTACATGAGATGGTGGAGTGGGCTGACCCAAGAGCGGGAAGCTCCTAGGTTAATTTGAACATACATTAGTAATGGACTTATCTCCTAGTAAGAGAGGCATTTTAATAAAGATTCCTGAAGATACAATTACTCTGTGTGTGTGTGTGTGTGTGTGTGTGTGTGTGTGTGTGTATAGTAAAAGTCAAAGAAAATATAAAAAAATAATAATAAGTCAGTGTGGCAGGCAATTTTATTTCTCTTATCTAATCTCCAGGTTTAAAAACAAAAACAAAAATGCTAACAGAACAGTGAGTGATCCCCTTTTCTGTGATTTATTAACAAATAAGATGGAGGATTTCAAGTTTAAATAGATTATCACCTACTAATGTCATATTTGTCAGCCAAATTATTATCCATATAAAACACTTTTATAAATAAAAATTATTTTTTCTTCACTACTGTGCACGAATGATGTTGCAATAAAAATTTAAGCAACCTTCCAATGTTAAAAAACTTCATAAATTCACAATGTTCAATAAAATCCAACAGGAGAAAAGTACCAAGGATACTAGTTACATCCTTTTTAGTGCTTTTAGATAGTGATACTGGTGGACTGATTTCAAAGAAAATGTTCTTATGCTTGAAGAATTCAATGTTCCTGCCAATAATATAATTATACTTAGCTTGCTGATGGCACTGTATTTACGTTGTTTTTGCATTAATATAATTTATCACATAGTATATATTAACTGTTTTCACTTGTCATTATAGTTCTTAAACCCAAGTTTTAAGTTACCTGTGAATAAAAGACTTTTGTTAAATATTAGCATTCTAGTAATGTTTTGCTTTTTAGCAAAAGGAAATGCTATATTTAGGCTTCCTTAACTTCTTATTCTACATAACTTGAATGATAATGTTTAAATATAATGGAGTAACAAAATATGTAAACTTCTTAATAGTGCCTATTTTAATACATTTCTTTGATATACTTACATTTATTTAATGTATTTATATTTATTTGCCATTATGTTTCAACATTAAAATAAAACTGAGCAAGATTAAAAATGTATAACAATACACGTAAGCCCATGTTCATGAATACACATCTACATATATATGTTAAGTTGGCAGTTGTGTGAAAAATTACAAAAAAATGATATTTTAACATTAAAACCACAATATGCTTCATTTATCTTTCATCACACATGAGATAATCTGATTATTGTAAGAGAGATTGCATAAGACACTATGCAGTATCTTCTTTGTCATAAAACATTACATTCTTGGTTGTTGGACAACACTGAGAGAATGACAGAAAATAAAACTTGAAACTGTTTTTAATACTTTGTATTAAACTGTATAACATGCAAGGTTATGATGACTTTTCAAATAAAGTAAACAGAACCTGCTTTTTAAAATAAGCAATATACTAATAAATACTAATAGGATAAATGAACTTAATTTCGATACCATATACATAGAGATCACAACTTTGATACACATACAACATGCACCTTTCTTTAAAATATAATTGAAATGCCAAAGTTTTGAATCCTTAATTGCAATGTATTATATGGTTCAAGACTATTTCTGTTTCAGCACTCTCAGCTACCTCCTTATAACCTGAACATCAATGTTACCATTGTCCCAGACTATACAGACCCTCGGATTTTTGCCTCTTCATTTATTAGTTAGTGGAGCAGAAAAATGCCATTGTTAGCTCTACTCTTGTAGAAATCTAATTAACTATCACTAGAGAATTTATCATATGGTTCTATGTCCTTTGAAAAAAATAATGAATCAGATTGACCATAAGCATGTACATAGATAATTGTATTTCCGCATTGATATTTTTAAAAATTAAAGCCCTTATATGCATTTTAGACTTTAAAATTCTAGAGAATTCACTAAAGATGTCTTAATATATATTTATCTATACCCATACCCACATAACCCAAAATTTTCCTTGTCTATTTGATATATATCAGTATCTATGTCTGTGTCTATTATCATTATCTATGTCTATATCTACGAATATATAGTAGATCTGATCAGCTTCAACACTTAAAAATAGTTACTGGCTTATATTCATTTCAAGGTTAGAAAAAATTACGTTCAGTATGAAAGATTATAAGTTTCACTAAAATAAATTATACTCATTTTATATTTATGATTATTTTTCTATTTTACTTCACTTGCTAACAGTGGACACATTTTCCTAGGCACTGTAGTAGTAACACTTTCTCTGTGCCCATGGATGGGAAAATGATCAATCCCCTTTAGAGCCATCGTGGCAGTCATGGCCCATGGAGTCACAGCAGGCTGCTGAGGCAGAATTTAGTGTCATCACGATCAAGTAGTTTAGTTCTAGGCAGTTGGCAAACAATTCTCCAAGGGTCTCTTCTGTGTTTGCACTTTTTGCACAGAAAACCATTTGTTCTGGACTACATTTTCAAGAATTTATGTAGCAAACAGTCTTAGCGGAGACAGATGGTGTCTCCTTCTAGAACCAATGTCAAATTTGCTCAGGATTTTGGAAGACAGGGATGCATTTCCTTCCCGAGCAATGGGGCAGGCATAATTACTGCCCTTTATAAAGGTCAGCAATTTAGGGAAATTCAGTGTTGCTCTTCTGTAGTGCATAGCGTGTACTTCTAAAGTCTCATCCTCCTCATCTGGCTTTGTGGAAACTAGGGCTCAAGGCAGTGGTGCCAAAGCCGATACTCTGGCTGCTCCCATTGTTGTGAATCATACCTACACTATGACCTAGGCATCTTTTGACTTCTGCCGAATACATGAATTTGTGGATGTCTACCTTTTCAATCTGCAAATATAGTAAGCTCTCAGATCCCTTCAGTTTTTGACAGTTTGGATTCTGAGGACAGGATTCTGACAAAGAAAATATTTTCCAGAAGTTGACGACTGAAAGTCTCACTAGCCAATTAACTGGATTTCAGAGAAGTCTCTGAAAATCAATGGTGAGCACGATGACCAAATTAAATGGCCAACCAGGTAATAAACAATCCTCTACTTTATTGCCTGTTAAAGAAGAGGTACTGGGGTGGAGGCTGCAGGCTGATTACTATAAAGTAAGATCAAAGACAGCAGTCCTAACAGAATGCTGTGTATGCTAACTCTCTTCCAGGTAGTGAAAATTCTCAGTTTGGTAATCAGTCTCAGGTACATACTATAGTAACAACTAGTATTAAGATCTGTACTAGGAAGAGGGAACAGAAGTTTCTGCACAACTTCAGAGAAGTTACAGAGATGCTAACCAACATGAAAAATGATATAGGGACACTTAGGACCACTATGTGAAGAAACCAGACTAACTGTTAGAACTTCGGTTCACTTCAGAGTTCAGAGGGCAGGGAAGAGAATGCTTGATAAGGAACATGACAGCAGCAGGACCATCTTATGACCCAGATCCTTCTGCCGGGTACAATGCCAACCTAGAGCCATTTGGAGATAACATTAAAAAGGTCTCAGCATTTCTGGTAGTGGATTCTGGCTGCTATCACGGAACTTTCAGCCCTCTTGGGGATAGTTTACTGAAACAAACTCTCATAGGACACCATTAATGAAGCATTTACTAATATTCTGGCTTTTACTGCTCTGGTTGAGTTTACAATGCTGACAAAGCTGACCTACTGGAGGATGAGAAACTGACTCAAAGTTATCTAGAAAAATTCCTGAATGCAGCCACAGCACTGCTCCAAAGCGAAAGAGAACTCACTTTGTTTTCAGTCATGAAGTCATTCTCTCCCTTCTTCCACTGACGTAATCTCAGATGCTTTAAAGACAGGGATGATTAGGGGTGGGACTGAGGTCTCTGACCCCCAATGGGGACCAAAGACCATACTTAGCTCTCTCAATATGCTGGGGAATTTAGGAGATAGGAGGTATTCAGACTTGGAGGACTGTTATGCATAGGCATCTAAATAAGTATTCTAGTCAGTACTATGGAATACTGGATGACCAAATCGAATTGTCAGGTCTGAGAAGAGTTCACAATAGGGAACAGAAGCTAATGTGGCCTTGTGGGCAGAGCTTTTTGGGAAAAATCAATGTACTGTTGTTGAGGATTCTCCTGTTCAATATATAATTAGTACTGATGTGTTGCATGCTTATAGTATGAGGGCCCATAAATGTTAGAGGGGATTCTCACACTGGGAAGATCATCCTGTAGAAAAGTACTTTTACCTTTCACCTCTGCAACCTTAATGACTCCTCTGAGTTATAAGTGTCTGTGACTAATTGTTTTGCTACTCAGAGCCTCTGGCAAAAGGAGGCCATGGTTAATGAAAAGGCTCTCAGGTACATTCCTTTTGAAAAACAGTTATTCTCTTTCTATTGAGTTATTGTCAAGTGAAACTCATTTGGGGTGGGTCAACTTGGACTTACTGATTAACAAGTTGAAGAGGGCCCACAAGCCTTACCTGTCAAATGAAAATGGCATTTGGAAGAATGCATTCAACCTTGCTCTAAGACATCTCAGCCCTACCGAAAAAAATTACAGCTTATTTTTTGAGGGAAAATGCACCCTTATTCCACAGTCTCAACCAAAGCCTCTGATTCAGTGTACCATCAATTTAGAGTTTTTCCTAAATACAGGGTCCTGTTTTAATGATGGTCTGCTGTGGCTGTTCAAACTCTGCATTAATGATACAAAATCTAAAATGGACATTGGCCACTCAACTCAATGTGCGGAACTCAAGGCCAGTCTCAAAGCTTTGTTAATACTCCCTTGATTAACTATGTATTTACTGACTCTTGGATTTCCTAACTGTTTAGTTTGCCACTGGGAAAACTACAGATTGGAAGATGAAAGTCACACTCTTTGGAGCTCTGAACTGTGAAAGAAAATTTACAGCTGATGATAAAGTCAACTGAATCTTTAATGCAGATGCCCACGTTAAGGCCTTTCTCTGATGAGACCACTGGAAGCAAGTTGCTGGTCAGTTCTGTACTATCCAGACTGCCACCACTGCTGCCTAGATACATCATCCTACTGAACATGGCAATACATATACCACGATAAACTGGATACAAAGTTAACGAATTCTGTTTCTGGTACAGAGGATACTGCTACATCTCAGACTGTGATTCCTGCCAAAAGCTATCCCATTTGACTTTTGGTAAAGGAAGTCACTTTGCATGAGTCATATTCCTGTCTACTCCTGGCAGACTGAGTGCATCAGACCTTTGACCTCCTCTCAGAGCTATCAGTGGTGCCTTAGCACTGTTGACACTTTTGCAGGTTATGGCACTGCTGGTCCAGTGTGATCAGCCAAATCCAGCCATATCACTGGACCCCTTCAGTCAAACCCTGTCATGTTTTTGGCTTTCAAGGCCATTTTCAGTCTGAAAGTGGTTGAACTGTTATCAGAAAAGCCATTCAAAACCCAGCTGATGGTAAAAGTATTCGATAGGTCTTCCATGTTTTCTACCATCCACAATCACCTGAATTGCTGAGTATTGAAATGGCTTATTTAAAAATGAGCTTTAAAAATTCTTAACTCTATCTCACCCCTTTTCTTAGTCTGTAAGACTTTTAAGACAGTTCGGTAATTGAATGAGAACATCTCCACAGGGGGAGCATTGCTCTTCACAGCTATTTCCTGGATAATGATAATAGGGCTGGAGCATATACAAATCTGTTTTACTAATTTGAGATTCTACCTTGACTATTCCTGGGTATGGTGTGTCTTTCTTCCCCTAACAGCAACCATATCTCTGCTTGGCTTGTACACCACTGCTTGGTTTTGCAGTCTAGGTAAAAAAAATGGCTTAGAACATTGAAACTGTGCTTGGACTGACATGATCCTAGCTCATAAGGATATTAGTTATTTGGTTACCTACACACTGCTCACTGAACCTGTCTATAGAAGCCCACATGGAACAAATCCAGGATTGCACTGAGTCTCTGTAAGTTTCATAAAAATGTTCTTAATCTACGTATATCTGATATAGTTGAATAAAATGTCCAAATGTGGATATACAATGATTGGAGACAAGATAGAATTATCACTCACGAAACAGGACACACTGACTTTGTGGTGCTGAAGGGGGAATCCCATAGAGGTGAAGATAGGTATAAGAAAGGAAGGCACATTAATGATCTGTGTTTTTGAGACTCATGCCTGGAGGCTTTTCTAAAGAAGAAAAATACTTTGCATTCCTAAACTGCTGTGAGTACCATAAACTTAACTTACTGACAGATCTGCCATCTCCTGCCAGCTGTCTTTAACAATGATTTGATCATGATTGCCCTGAAGCCTACCAAGAAGGGCATGATCCCAACTTCTACACCTCCCAGGTAAGACATCAGTTTGTATCCCCACATAGTCTCCCCACTACCATTCTTACAGTTTTCGCACTCTTGTTCCATGGATGGACAAATGCAAACCTTCTGGTAGCATAGACAAATAAGGCAGAGAGTCCCTCCAAAAACAAGAACCAAACTCAATTATCAGAACTTAACTGGGAAACCTAAGGTTAACCAACCATCTGGAGGTACTTTAAGGCTACAATCAACCTGGTCTACTCACTGCTCCTTGGGAGATGAGGGCAGCAATTTTACACGGCATTTTCTTTCCAAAGGCATGGTGTATGCCCTAGGAATTGTTCTTATGTAGAAGACATGTATTAATTAGACTCCCTTCCCAAAATATGGTAATATCCACCTTCAAGGTTTTACTAAGAGACATTCAAGAGTTTAAGGGAAAACACTACCTATATGTAGCCATAGATAACTGAGAAACTCTTGCCATTTGAGGTGACCTTGTGCCTTGTGGGAGATACTGTGAGGAATGGTTGATTATTTATGAGTACCCTGCAGGCAGTTCTCCTATGATAATTAGGCTCATTGGATTAGAAAAGGTGGCATAAAATTAGTCTCTGACTTTAACTGAACTGATTAATGACACCATGTTGATTCTGGAAGGCATTCAAGTCAACCTAAACTTACTGGCCAGGGTTCTAAGAGATGGTAGAATGGCCCTAGACTTCTACCTTGTGGATGACAGCAATTGTTAATTCATCCCATAGTACCTCAATTAATGCTTTGAGGCAAGTGTAAAGATCAATACGGAAACAAGAGAAGAAAGCCATGTGGCTTTCTAAAGTAGACATTGATGGTTGATGTAATTTGTTCTGCTAGTTGGGTCTGAGTCCCTGGAGGTTGGTCTCATTCTGCAGTTTGGAGCCCTGTTGATAATAATCTTAATTAAATCCTGTATGATGAAAATTGAATGGATTTGTTTCTAGCCTCTGGCATTCAGATTAATCAGAGTGTCAGACTAATGGAAATTCTCATGGCAAAATGTACCAAAACCAAACAAAGATGTTGTAGAATGAGGGGTGGATTTTGTCAGGAGGCAGTTCTCCATGGGGCTATCATAGTTGTAGGTATCTTGTGACCAAAGGCAATAACTGCCTTTGTCCTGGAAAGACCTTTAACTTTGTTAGTATATTGAAGAAAAGGTTATTTATTTGACAACCCTGGAAGATAGAGACAAGGTCTTCTACCAGAATAAAGGACAAGTTTATTTAGTCTTGAAGGATAGAGATAGTGTAAGCCTCCAGAACAAAGGAATAGGCAAACATACTGCCCATCATAAAATATTTGGATTTCTTATACTCAGGGTTCCTTTCTTATAATACAGCCCATGACATGAGCGGCTGTTAACCTGATCCTCTTTAGGAGGCCCTGTGGGAACTGAGGCTCAGAAAAATGGCAAAAATGCTAAATTTCTGATTACTACTGTTACTATAAGTAGTAAATGGCCCTTTGTCTTTGCCCTAGGGGGTCTTTTGACTTCTGTTAGCAACAGTAAAAGAATGAATGCCAAACTAGTTTGTTGATTTGCGATTATATAAAGATCTCAGACTCTTCATAGTTTCTAGCACATTCCTTTGAACACCCTGTAAGGCATATACTGAGTTCACAAGGCTGATAAAGATTGACTACTGTTTACATCACTAGAGCTCCCCATCAGGCAATCCATCATAAGCTTTATTAAGGAGGGGATGCACTGCTAGGCTTTGGCACTCTCAACACCGCCGTCTGGGTTCAATTCCCAGCCAGGAAACCACCAAAAATAAAAAATAAAAAATAAAAAAAGCTTTACCAAGGAAACAACCCACTTATCTCCCAATGTTTTAATGAAATCAAGCCGCTAAAACAGCTGAGAACTCTCAATTCCATTACAAAAAAACAAACAAACACCTCTAATAATTGGAAAAGGAAATTACTATCCTTTATATTTATTCCCCACTCTTCCCGAGCCACTATCCACTACTGGGATCTAGTATTACTTAAGGTTTGAGGCAGTGGGACACATAAGGCCTGAATATCCATAAGCAAAATTGCCTGTTTCTTTCAAAACTAGTCTATGTGTGGATTAACAGTAACCTCACACTTCCGGGGGTACGTTTTTGATATATAATTAGGTATGCCAATGCTTAAGATAATGTTTGAATATGAAGAAAATAAAAGATGAAAATGTGAATATTTACCTACCAAACAGATTGATGATATTTTGGAATCTGGGGAGAAACTTAGTTTGAAGACAGAAGGGAGAACTTTTCCAAGGGACAACTCAGAAGCGATGAACCAGGAAAGGGAGAAGTTAATTCAGAAAAATTATTTGGACAAAATCCACAAATACTGCTGAGTCAGGACTTAGGTGGCACAGAAAAAAAGTAGTTCCCATCTAAAGAGGCCAAAAGTCATGCAGGCTGGAACTAAGAGTCAATCCTTATTTGTAATAAACTTAAGAACCAAAACTTGGTGTGAGCCTTTGGAAAGTATAACCGTTACTGATCATGTCCATGGCTTGTATATTTTGCATTTTTCACTGTTTTGGGGTCTTTAAATTCACAGTGGTACACTGAGAACAACATGGACTTCGAAATCATGCACATTTAAATTGGAATCCTGGTTCTAGCATTTAAGAGCTGTGTTTTGTTGAGCAATTTACTTGACCTATATTCTCAACTACAAAAGGCAAAATTATTGCATTAATTATTAGTAATATATGTAGAGTAGTCAGCACAATTTCTGTTACAGAAAGGAAATTAAAGAAAATATTGATATATATTATCACCATAAACACACAATGGGGTAGACAGTTCTTAATCCTAGTTATTCTGACTTTAAGTCTGGGTTTCTTTTCACTGAAGGGGCATAATGGAAGGTAATATAGGGTGTGGTCATATCTACCTTTCTGGAGCAGCGTTTATAATTGGCATGAGAAAAAAATAAAGCTGAAAAGAAATTCAGGGTCAGTGTTTGGAAGCTCCAAAATGCCAACTTATGTAATTTTGATTTGAATAGTAAACCAATGAATTACCTGCAGAAAGGAATGGCATTTTGAAATTGTTTTTTTTTTTAAATAAGAGTACTCTAGTAGTCATATGTGAAGCAAATGTGAAAAAAGCAACTAGAGGTCAGAAAAATTAGAAAATTGTTGCAATAACACAGCCCAAATAAGCAGCTTTCAAAATTTTTAGCCCAGATTAGCAAATTTTGGGAGCTTTTGCTACACATACATTTCTACCTTTGATGTTAAACAATGAAGATGAGAATATTAGAAATTCTGACAAGTTCTATAATTAAAGTAACAATAAATCTCCTATTTGAATAATATTGAATACCTTTTCTATATACTTATTAATATAGAAACTCTAGGAAATACTATCTCTAAAGTAGATAAATACACAGGTAGATATTTCTTTCATATAAATAAAATTTTTAAATCATGACTTTTTTTTTTTTTTTTTTTTTAGCAAAATTCACATTTCTAACCCTCTTGGCTTTGGACATCCTGGCAGTGTTCTTTCAAGTATACATTACATATCTAACATTCAATGCTGATCATATGTCCATCAACCTATGATTTCCAATACCCTTTAAAAATCAGAGTTTCTTAGCCAACTCTTTATAATACCACTTCAATTTCATTAGATGTTTTTCCCTGCATAGTTTCTTTTTAATTCTACTCTTTAGTACCTGAAGATACTACTAAGCTTTAATATCTTTATAAGTTTATAACTACATTTCAGTATCTTTCTTGTAATTTGTTTGAAATTGCTATTTTTAAATCCTAAACATAATGTCTGACAATGCCCACTATTCTTTTCCTAAGTTATTATAATTTCTAAAATAAGCTAATCATACTCTTCCAAGGTTTTAAATTTATCAGGCAGCTTAGCCTTATGGAGAAAAATAAAATGTGAACATTTGTCACTCCTGCCATTACTTCTTAAAGATGAAATAATTAAAGAAAGCAAGTAAAAAAAATGGGGGGCGAAATGTGACCTTTGATGTTCATACCTCAGAAAAATTGCTTCTGTGTGCAATTAGTAAATATTTTTATGGTTATGAAAATGAAGAAAATTGGAATGCTATTATGAAAACCTCACAGAATATTTCCTAGTAACATAGACTTTATAATGTTTTAATTGTCTGAACAGGTAGGAAAAATACCATATGATATCCTTGCATAATTTGCAAAGAAAATTTATGCAGAAAAGAACAAATCAGTGTAAACAATGGTAACATATTCTAAAAACATTCCTTATAGATTTAGAGAAGCAATAAGAAAGTTCCTTTTTCTTTTTGGTTTTATGTTTTTGTATCTACAGATTTTGTTAATCGTTTTTTTCTTTAGAACTTGGTCGAAATATCCAGGGAGATGTGCGATGTGAGATGTGTTAGTGGTTGTTAAATTGTTATTAACAATGTAATAAAACCCAAAATATTTTCAGAATAAATATGTAATTGCAGACACTGCTAAACATGAGCAATTGTCCTTCAAAAGTTGAAACAGAAGTTTACCCAATACAAAGAAAATGACCATGAACTTTTGTTAACTTTAAATAGGCTCAGAACATCATTTTTAAAAGTGGGGAATAAATGAAATTTGCCAAGATGCCTCTTTTTTCCTTGTGCTAGAACTAAGGAAGTGTTTTTTTCCAGTGAAATAGTATGCATTAAAAAAACCAGTCATAAATATTGACCCTAATTATGTGATATATATGTAAAATTTGAAATAAGTAATTTAATAAAATAATTTAAATGATAAGCCAGTAAAGCAAATGTTGTATAAATTGTATGATCATTAGACAGACACACACACACACACACACACACACACACACACACACGGAGATACAAAAGTAATTTATACGTAGAAATGTTGACACTTTTGACAAATTTTAAAAAGAATTCATGTTTTTATAAAAAGTCACATTCAGTTATTTGATTTTCTCCTCAAAATTATTTCCATGCTGCAAACCCACATTTGACTTGTCTTATTTCCTTGGAATAAATAAGCTAAAGGTGACCAAAAAGGACAGTGCAAATGCAAATGAAATGCAGCTCCTTCAGTTGTGACCCCATTTCATTTCTTCCCAAGAAACACTTATCTCAAAAGTAAATCAGTGCCATTTTCAGCTGGTAATACATGATAAGTATGAAAATGAGTCCATCTTTGACATTTAACATGCAAATTGATAGTGCTCGCAGTATCTGTTTGGTCCAGTGAGAAGAGGAAGTAAATGGTGAGCTGCTGCTTCAGCTCTGCATCCTAAACCCACCCCACATCCCCTTTGCCCTCCGTAGAACACGAATACGATCCGTGTAAGTAAATTTTACAACCAGCCTGGCAGTGAGTACCTTACTCCTTGGGAATGAGGGAGAGACTCTCTAAGAAAACAGTATTGTTTCCAATTGTGTTTTGAATCTTCAATGGAGTTAAATTGACCAATTTATCTTAGAGGGGATGTTTTAACTGAATTATTCTCCAGGAACTTTGATTTAATTGGTTTGGGTTGGGACCTGGGCATGGGTTTTTATTTTAAAAGCCCTCCAATGGATTGTAATGTGCAGCCAGGGACGAAGACCACTGGACTAAACAAAACCCTAAGGACGTGGCTGTGTCTGTCAAAGGCTGACTACTGAGGGCTTCCCCCTGCTCCCTCTCCCTATCAATTCCATCTTTACTTCCATCCTACTTCATCACACAGTGGCTGGATTTCTTATTCTCCTCCGATAACCTCACCTACTTTACAGAAAAACAATGGGGAGGGGGCAATGTACCACTCTGAGAACAATGACTTCTGTTTCCCACCTGCAAAATCCTCAGCTGCCTCCTCATGGTCCCTCACCTCAAAGGAAGGGTATGTTAGCTCCCAGCCAAGGGCAATGCCAGCCTTTGTATTCTGAATCCCAGGCCCTTCTTGTCCTGAGCTGTCTCTTCCAAGTGACCCAGTTCTCACCTGTACCTCATTCACTCACATGCAATCAACCTTTGTCTGTGCTTTTAAACTCCCTTTTTAAACTCCCTTATATCTTAAAAACAGTCTTTTTCCAATTACATACCCCTCTCAGTCGACCAACCTAACTGTTGCCTTTGCTGCACAGTCAAGTTTCTGCTTCTCTCTTTAAGCCCCAATTTTCTCCATCGCTCCTCAGCTACAGCCATGTGTCTTTCGCCACCACGATTCCAATGAAAGTGATTTTACCAAGGCCACTCACTGGTGATATGTTGGTTATTGAATTCAATAAGTTCTTATTTTTTTCAATCACTCTATGGCATTTAACAATGTTGACCACATCTCATTCATAAAATTTCTCCGCCCTGAGGTATCATCGTACCATTCTTTTGTTTGATCCATCTGTTTCCAGCTGCTTCTCTTTCAGTCTCCTTCACAGGCTCAACTCGCTTTCCTAGTCATTACATATTGGTGTCCCTTTCCAGCTACGTCCCCTCTAACCCCCTCTCTGTATTCCTCTTACCACTGACTTAATCTAAAGTCACATTGTCTTGTTTTGTTTTTTTTTAACCTGAATTATTATCATAGTTACCAAACTAGAAACTTTGCTTTTAGTGTTGCTTCTCCACTGCCTATAATACCCAGTACCTGATACACAATTGCTCATATGGTTCTGTCTAGCTGGTGTACCCTCCTTACCATCCACCACCATTCTCATTAGCCTTGTCCACTGCATCTTCAAGGTTCGGTCCTGGTTCTTTGTCCTTGAATAAGCCTTCCCTGTTGAACCCGAGGACATTCACCTTTTAGATGGCTCTAGCATGAAGTTTATAATAAAGTATTATAAGTATATATTAACTTTGAAATCTCCTTTTGCACTCCCACCACTAATAGTAAAGTAATTGCAGGTATGGACCTTGTCTTAGCTGTCTTTTATCCTTAATACTTAGCACAGTGTCTGACTGGCACACAATCCTTAATAAATACTCACTCAATGAATTACATTAATATATCATCCTGTTTTTTTAAAAAGGCAAAAAGCAAAAATCTCTCCTTCTTTATGTATTCAAGATAAAACCCAAAGTTTACCTTGGCATTGACGTATAAGACCCTGTAAAATAAGATCCATCTGTCTGACCAAACTTATCTGTCAATTTTTCCCACCCTCAGTAAGTTCATGCTCTTCTACAACTCATTCACCATTGCCTGGTTCTCTTTCTAATATGGTCTCTTTCATGACCCCGCAGATCTGTATATAATGTTCTCTGTCTTCAGTGTTCTCTGTCCTCCTCTCATGTCTATGTCTGTCTGTCTACTTCTCCTTAAATCTCTACTCCCTCTTTTTAATGAAATTTTCTGGACTCTTCTAGGCAGAGTGGATGTTTTTTCCTCTTTGAATCTAAGCACAGTGTTCATTTATCTGCAATAACTCTTACAAGGCATGATCAAAAGATACAGAGAATGTTTAAATTTAAAAAATTATTACAGTAAGACATATTGCCATTAACTCCCCTTAAAATACTCCTCGTCACTTAGAACATTTGAAGCAGTTCTGGAAATCCTTTTTTGTGAGTGTCTTTAGTTGTACTGTTGTAGCTGACTTGATGTCCTGAGTCGATTCAAAATGTTTACCTTTCATGGTGATTTTGACTTTGGGGAAGAGCTAGAAGTCACACAGTGTCAGATTTGGTGAATAAGATGTATGAGACACACCATAATGTTTTTATTTGACAGAAATTGCCATACCAGAAACAATGTGTGACATGAATCAATTCGGGTGTGATCAAAAACATGGTGAATGTTTACATTTTAAAAACTTATTATAGTAAAAGACACATTGTTCAAAGTGAGGGGAATATTTTGAGGGGGATTAATGGCAATGTGTATTTTGTTGTAATAATTTTTTTAAGTTAAAAATTCACTCTATCTTTTGATCACACCTCATATTGTGATGCATGGTAATGCATACATTTCTGTTGTGTTTTTCCCTCTAATGTAGAACACTGATCTTCATGAGAAAAAGATCAATTCTTGCTCATCATTTTTTCCCTTTACCTAATAAATAATTAACACAGAAATATTAATATTGTTAAATAAATGAATGAATTACAACATAAAGGAATATATAATAATAATAAACTCATAGATAAAGTGACTAAGTAATATTTTCAAGGCCAATGAAATTTATTTCCCAAAGGCTAATACTATCATTTCAGTCATCTTTGTTTCCTTTGTTTTGAATTGTCCTTAAGACTTAAATGTTTTCTGTGCAACCATGCTTCTGTTGCTTTTGGGATGGTCAGTGGTTGTTTGATTTTGAATGTACTGTGTTTTCAATGAGACTGTAAATTGCTCAAGGGCATAATTTGTTCAGTTCTATTATGTGTTTCTTACATTGTGTCTAGCATAGTGGAAAACAAAACATTCATTCATTTAAGTATTTATGAGCATGCCTGGCATGTGCTGGGCATTGCTAGTTATTGGAAATGTTGATGCTTTTTACCTAGAACCACAAAAATTACTGTGAGCCAACCTAAGAAGAAGAACACAATCTATACCTTAAAAAATAAATAAAAATGTGATAAAATCTGTATGTTCATATTAAGGATAGAAACCATGGTTTTTAAAATTTCAAATAAATTTAATTTAAATATTAAAAATCTCCCCCTTCTCTCCAATCATGTCTGTTTATATTTTGTCTATGATATTTGTTTTCTTGGTGTGTATGTCTTTCCCTATTAGTATATTTTTCATTTTACATTGTATCTTTCACTTTTCATCATAAAATTCTATATTTTAAGTGCAGATATTCATAAGACAAACTGTCAGACATTCTAGAGATCACACTCTCCTGTCCAGAGGTAGTTTTACTGCTATTTTAAAACTAAAGTGAGTGCGTTGTAGAGAAGCTAAGTAAGGGAGTGGAGTTCTCACTTCACTATGTTTACTTCTTCCATCTTTTTAAGTGATCACAATTAGTGGAAAGGCTATTAAGTCATCATCTATCTTTCAAGTGCCTCCCACTAAATAGCCCATCCCATCAACAAGCAGAGGAAATATTATAGGGGAATCTCACAGATTTATGCAAACACAAAAAGAGTCATTCCATTTTAAGAAGTCTTTGAAATTCCCTTTCAAATGGGTAGTTTTTCCTGCAGAATTTGAATTGGCTATACAGATTTCATTAGTCCTCCATTTTTTCATTCTTCCATAAAGATAAAACATTTCAGTTTTTTCCCTTGGTTGTTTAGTTCAGCTAAAGTATCCATTGTTTATTTGGTTATTATTTTTATTTCCTTAGTTATTTGTATAATACTTTATTCATAACATTTTCTACTTTATCCCCATTAAATTTCAAATCCTCAGGCCTTTAAAATCATATATGCTAAATATTAAAAATTTGTTACCTATTATTTTCTCTCCCAACTCTCCTAGAATTGTTATTAATTATAAAAATTAAAAATTGATTTTTCCCTTTTAAAAACTCTCAAAATTATAATGATTAGCACATCGTAGAAAAGAATCATGTTATAATCCACTTTATTTTTCTAAAGATACATTGTTTAAAATCAACGTATTACAGGTGTGCATCTAATAGTAAGAAATGTAAGGTAAGTCTTCACAAGTTACCTTAATATAAAATTATATTTTTTACAGTGAATGAGGTATAAAAGATCCACAGAATCTAAATTACTCTGAAGCAGTTTGATGATTGATAACCACAATTCTGGCACTAAATAAGCAACCTTTTCTATTTTTAAACTGCCACTCAAAACACATGGCAATACAGAACTATAATACTGTGTTAAAAGTAGTTTATCAGAGACAAATACTGGGCCCACAAAGGTAAAGAACAATATTGCCAACCCCCCGATTTTTTATGTTGTATTCTAATGCCCAATGTGATGGTATTAAGAGATGGGGCCTTTGAGAAGTGATTAAGTGATGAGGGTATAACTTTCATGAATAGGATCAGTGCTCTTACATGATAGCTCCAAAGGAGATCCCTCACCCTTTCTGCCATGTGAGGTTACAGTCATGAAGGTTACAATAAGGAAGCCAGTCCTGACCAGACATTGTATTAGACTCCTCAGCCTCTAGAATGTGAAAAATACATGTTTGTTGTTTATAAGATATTCAATTATGGTATTTTTCTTATAGCTGCCAGAGCTAATATAAACACTGAACTAAAAATAACCTTTAGATGTTACAAAATCTAGAAAATTAGTAATTTTACTTAAGAATATTTAGAATTTACAACTAGAAGAAGTCTATAGTAATCACCTTGTGTATATATTTACAAGAAAATAAACTGAAGCCCACAGAAGGTTAAGCAAGATGAGCAAGGTCATATTCCCAGGAAATGGATGGGCTGGATATTTAAGTTCTCATGATACCTGTGGAGATTTCCTCTCTGCTCTAAAACAAACAAATTCATTTATTCACCAAGTATTTATATATTTTTCCTAATAGTTTGTGAGGTAGCAAAGATGTGTGGAATGTATTTCTGAACAATTCAAGGTTGAAAGGGTACCACTGAAATGCAAAATATCTAATTGGAATTTTAAATGATATACATAAGTGCATCACTATTCATGTCCCATCAAGTAACATGTAAATGCCACCTGACCATTAAAATATCATCTTTAAACTGGAGTTAATTTTCTTATAAAAATTATGTAATTAATTTCAAACTTGTTTTTAGTAAAAAAAATCAAGAAACATAAATGTATGATCAACATCCATATCTAAACCATCTGTCTATCTTCTTCACCATATGTCACTCTATTAATTGCTAATATCATCCTTATTATGCATCATCTCATCTGTAACATTATTCCATGAAACTAAGAAGGCATCAATAATAACTACAGAAAAACACCTGCTATATGTGTTTCTGGTTGATAAATTTCAGCAGGTTCTGGTTTGCTCTTGGGCAAAATTTTCTAATTGCTTTTGCATAACAAGAAACCTACCAGGACAACATTCTCTCATTGCAACTGGCACATTACTATCTTCTTAAAGTATTTATTATAATTTTAAGTATCCCCACAATATTCAATCAAAATGTTTATTTATTAACTATCATATGAACAAAATATGGGCATAATGGTCACTGACTAAACATTATAAAGAAGAAAAAATATGAGTAGAAATTTACGTGTGAAATAATTTAGCGAACTATGACCCACAAATCCCTTAATAAATACTGGCTAATGAGGGTCACAGCTCTTAGATTTGGTAGTAATTATCTAGTATATAAAACTCATTTTCTACTTTGTATATGAATAAAGAAATTTAATCTCATTATGATATTTCTATTCAATCAATGGCAATATAGACCACATTAGTAACTGTCCTGTTTTTGGCAATAATTGAAACCGCTTCATTAAAAATTGAAGCATTTTAGGAGTGTTGATTACTTTGTTCTTTATAAGATGGTTTTGGTTGAAGGAGTTAAGTCTACTGCCCACAAAATAATTAGGAATCATTGCCAAAAACAGTACAATGTAATGCTAAGTTGTGTGGTCAAGACACTAAGTTTGAGTCTATATCAAACTGGCTAACACAGCTCTTGCCCATCCTGGTGAGTCTTTGAGACTCTGTCCCACCCATTTCTTGCACCAGACATGAACCTTTTTCAGAGGCTAATTTACACAAGATGAAGGCCTGACCGGTACTGCAGCATGCCCTGTACCCCTTGCTAAGCAGCCTCCAGCCCAGCACTAGGGGTACCTGGACTCAGTTCAGAGCATAACCATTCTCAGGTACCTCCAAGCCCGGCACAGGCAGCTACCAATGACAAATCACTTTGTAACTCCTACCAGGTGGCCCTGACCTTGGCCTGCACTAAAGCCTTTTGCAAGAGACCCCAGAATCAATAAAACTGGTGGTAGGCTTCATAGCACACCAGAGCACTCCCCAATTAGGGTCACAAATGACACACTCAAAAGGTGGACTCAGCAGGTATCAAGCCCCACTCAAGTGAATCCTGCCATGGGGTCAGGGCCCACACAACAGCTTGTCAGTTATAGTCACAATCAGTCCTCACAGCCAGTCAGAATGAGTGTTAATCCCAGCCACTGACATGCCAACAGCAATTAAGGCTCAACTACAACAGGAGAGCAGCCTTAACCCATACAAGGGACATACCTGGAGCACCCAGCTCAGGTAAACAGGGACACCTACTACATAAAGCCCCTCTACTAAGACAAGGGAATGTAGCAGATCTATCTAGTACACAGAAACAAACACAGGGAGGCAGCCAAAATGAGGAGACAACCAAACATATCTCAAATGAAAGAAAAGGACAAAACTCCAGATAAAGAACTAAACACAAAGAAGACAAGCAATCTACCAGATGTGGAGTTTAAAACACTAGTTATAAGAATGTTCAATTAACTTAGGGGAAGAATAGATGAACACAGTGAGAAGTTCAACAAAGAGGTAGAAGACATGAAAAAATAACCAGTTAGAAAAGAATACTACAATAACTGAAATGAATACATTAGAGAGAATAAATCAACAGCAATTTAAATGAATCAGAAGATCAAATCAGTGTTTTGGAAGACAAGGTAGAGGAAAACACCCAATCAGAACAGGAAAAAGAAAATAGAATACACATTAAAAAAGAAAAAGGAAAATAAAAGGATAGTTTAAGGGACTCTGGGACAACATCAAGCATAACAACATTCATAGGGGTACCAGAAGGAGAAGGGAGAGAGCAAGGGATTAAAAAAGCCTATTTAAAGAAATAATGACAGAAAACTTTCCTCACCTAGTGAAGAAAATAGACATACAAGCCTAGGAAGTACAGAAAGTCTCAAAGAAGATTAACCCAAACAGGTCTCCACTGAGACACATCATAATTAAAACTCCAAAGGTGAAAGACAAAAAGAGAAATCTTAAAAGCAGCAAGAGAAAAGCCATTAGTTACCTGCAAGGGAGCTCCCATAAAACTGTCAGCTGATTTCTCAACAGAAACTTTGCAGGCCAGAAGGGGCTGACATGAAATTTTCAAAGTGACCTACACCCAAGATTACTCTACACAGCAAGACTGTCATATAGAATCAAAGAAGAGATAAAGTACCAGACAAGAAAGAACTGAAGGAGTTTATGACCACCAAACCACTATTAGAAGAAATGTTAAAGGAACATTTTTAAGAAGAACTAAAAAATATGAGTAAGAAAATATCACAAAGAAAAATAATTTTCAATGACAAATACAAACACGTAATAAAAGCAGTAGATCAAACAACAGTATAACTAATATAAAGGTTAAAAGGCAAAAGTTGGAAGGTCATGTGTAATTATAACAGTATATTGATACATACAAATGAACACACAAAAAATAAAAATGACAAAAATATAAATGTGAAGGGGGTGAGTAAAAATGGTAATGATTTTAGAATGTGTTTCAACTTAAAGCAACCATCATCATAAAATAGACTGCTATAAAACATAGTTTAGTATATCTATGAATACAGTAACCACAAACCAAAAACCTACAAGAGACATACAAGAAATAAAGAGAAAGGAATCCAAACTTAACATTACAGAAAGTAATCAACATACAAAAGAAGAGAGCAAGACCATAAGAAAGGAACAGAGAATTATAAAAACAATTAGAAATCAATAAAATAACAATAACTAAATATCTATCAATAATTAGAATAAATGTTGCTCCAATCAAAAGACAAATGGGTAAAAAAGAGATGGTACACACACACACACACACACACACACACACATATGTGTAGATATATATTACAGTATTACTCAGCCATAAAAAAGAATGAAACCTTACATTTTATGTAAAATAAGTCAGAGAAAGATTAATATGATGAGATTTCACTTACAATGGAATGTGAAAAAGAAAATTAAGGAAACAAACAAACTCATAGACATAGAAATCAAAATGATAATTGTGCAATGGGAGGCTAGGGGGCTGAGTGGAAAAGGTGAAGACATTAGGAAGTACACAGTGGCAGTTACAAAATAGTCATGTACAGCTTAGGGAAAATGGTGATTAATATTGTTAATAACTATATATGGTGTCAGGTGGATGCAAAACATAATGGATGAATCACTTTGTAAGATATATCAATGTTTAACCATTATGCTGTGCATGTCCAAAAAGTGTTCAGCCATATAATATGAAAAATTAGAGGTATATATGGCTGGATTTTTTCAGGACAGGCCTCATATATTGAATGTCAAATAAAAAGTGACTTTCTGATTTTAGCTCAGTTCCCAGTATTTTTGCATTTCTTTGGCCTTCTTTTCTAATCCTCCCTTAATCATGCCTCCTATTACTCCCGTGAGTGACTCGTGCCCTTGTGCCTTAACAGACAAAACATTGGTTATTTGGGGGCTTCCAAATAAATATTGATTGAATATTAGTAAAAAATTTCAGTCAAATCAATCAATATTAACTCTCTTAAATGCTTCCTACTTAACAAATTATCAATTCTCAAATGAATTCTGTTTCTTTGAACATCATGAATGTCTAAAATAAACATTTTATGTACCATTCAAGTGTTAAGTCTGCGTATTTGCATAAGCTCCAGCTTTTGGGTATCTATTGCATTTTCAACAAAGAAATAATGTTTCCATAACTGTAAATTGGTAAATATCTCATATACATGTCCCATTTAGGGAATAAAAATTATTGTCTGAGTTTTTTTTTAATCCATTAATATTAATTTTCAAATTGCTCTTTTTAATTCCTAATTTGCTGTTTGTGTGAACTTTCAGTCCTTTTAAAATCACCATTTCTTGATTGCTCAACCATATACATAGACAGAAGCTATATTAATAACCTCTCAAAGGTGCAGTGCACTGATACTGCTATTTATGCTGCTGTCTGGAAAAAGAGCATATTTATTCTGTCCAAGCACCCATGAGACATAAAAACTATTCTTTGTTCAGACTCACAGTAGATAGTCATTTCAAAACTTCAATTACTATTTCAGCATGTTCCCTCCATTACTGTTTTCAGAACCACAGCCAGTGATTTCTAATAGCAAAATGTACTTTATAAACCATACACAAATGTGCCTTGCATAAAATGAGCAAATAAAGCTATATATAAGTGATTAATATTGGCAGAAAAATGCAAAATTTAGATAAAATAATATCTATATTTATATATCATAGACATGCAAGCTTTATACCTCCCAGCTAATGATGGAAGAGTGTTGAATGAATAAAAAAATGTATATGTTTCATCTATCATGGAATCAAAGAAATCATACATTAACATTCAACAACTATTTCTTAAGATTTAACTCAGCACAGAGCTGTGGTTTGTGGTATAGGTTTATGAACAATAAAATCATGTCACCTTATTTCTGCCTTTGAGCAATTTACAATCATAATAAATGATGTATTCTTTTTATTAAAGTAAGAGTCCTGAATGAAAAATGATGGTTTATAGTCTCAATCTTACTTTATGTAGACCTTAAATTCCATGATCTGGCTTCTTATGTGAAATTTTGTTTCCTTATTAGCATTAATCTCTTCTTCTTGAATCTATCCTTCATTTTCCCATTCCTTTTTGCATTGAAAAATGCACACCTCTAATTTATGTAAAACTGAAGCTGGTTACTTGAGTCACACCATTTTGAAAACACAATTTTCACTATATTGCCCCCTATAAGAGTAATTTGTCTTGAGTGGATGACACCGTAAAAAAATCAGCCTTATACAATTTACTGTTCTATTCATTGTCGAGATATTAATGAAAGTAACTCCCACAATACAGTGTATGTAGTAATCAATAACCACTTTATAAAGAACAATACAAGATATTTCAGATCTAAAAGCCAGAAAAAAGTTTGTTTTTACTGTGCATTGTTATACTTGTATTTTATATACAATTGTTTTCACATACACTGATCTGGTTTCCTTATTTGTTTGACAACTGTCACATTAAAGTCTAAAAAATAAACCATTCTTCAAAGTTGTTTACCCACTTGTACAATAAGTTTTTGTTTAGGATCCTGTAACTATTTTACCTTATTTTCTCATTATTCGCATTTCACTATTTATTTTTTTATGATCTTGATCTCATTTTATAGTCTTCCAAAAATGAGAAGGATAATGAATAAGACAGGAAAGTTTTATTCGAATCTAAGAAAAATCTAGATTCTTTCTTCTTTTTACTCTGAGTTGCTATTACCAAGTGAGTGCAATATATCTGTTGCTTCCATTTCATCATTTTCTACTCCCTCCTTAATGCTTTGCAATCTGTCTTCTCTCTCCATTCCATGGATAGTCTTATTAAGGACTGCCATTTTCCAGGAATTTTAACTTGGGAAAATGACTGGATCTCTCTACGCCTTCTATTCCTCATTTCTAAAATGGAGATGAAGGGGGCTCCCTGGTGGTGTAGTGGCTAGGCTTTGGCGCCCTCTATGCCATGGCCTGGGTTCAACTTCCAGTCAGGGAACCACCAGTGACTTGTTTTGAGAATTTAATGAAACTGAATACATACAATGATTAGTAAAATGCCTGGCACATGGTAAGTGCTTAAAAAATGGTGCCAATGATGAGAATGTTGTAATAATGGTAAGTAATCTCCCACATAATTCTACTTCCAACCACATGAGATTTTTATAGTCTCATATACTTGAACATTCATCTTTGACCCTATCTTGTCACTTTCTCCTTTCATATTCAGCCAGCTGTCAAATTCTTTTTCTTCCCCTTTACACTACCTCTCAAAATCTGTCCCTTTTTTGGTCCTCGGATATCACCCTCGTTCTGAGAATAATCTACAGGGTATGGTGAATTAGTGAAAATGTTCTCAGAGAAAGAAGGAGAGCTAGCAGAATTTTGAGTACTAGGACACTGAAATGCGCAGAGATGTCCTTCTTACAAACTATAAACAATAAATAAGCAATCAAGAATGCCAGTAGGCTAGGGTGAGGGGTTTATTTTCAAACACAGATTAATAATGTGCAAAAAAAAAGGCCTCATTTAATTTAGATAGAAATATTTAATATGTAGAAAGGTGGTGGGAGTAAATCTTATCTACAGTTACTGGCAATATGAAAGCTAGATCTGTCATTGATTTGTCTTATTTTAAATTACCTACAGAACTTGTGTTCCACATCCACCGCCACTAATATCACTACTATTGGACACATAAGGAATCAAAATGGCAAATAGTACAAGTAGACACAAAACTATGGTTCAAAACAATTCCTACCATCCACATCATTGCTTTTAAATCTGTGACTTAAATAAAAAGGGTAACAAAGTTACCAGTGCCTTATAAGAGTATATATAGTTTATGATTCAATCTAATATGGGATTACTAGATTGGGAACTCCTTGGGAACCTAAAACAGTGGTTTGTATATTGCAGAGTAAATATTGTTAAATTCGTGAGCTCAATGTTTCCTTAAAGACAGCATTACATCTCAAAGATTTAATTAAAATTTGTATGCAATAGAATAAAGTTCAAACTATTAAAATGTGTTAAGAGAGCATTTCTTTTTTTAAAGGTTTTTCTTTACCTTTACATACAGGCCTGTGATCACTCCAAGCAGCGAAGACTTCAGCTATCCGTTGACAGGTAATGCTCTTCGCGCCCTGAAGGACATAATCTTCATCACAAGAAAACTGCACAGTTGATCCAAGGCTAAAATTGAACAAAGGATTATAAAACAGGATTAGAAGCATATAACAATGATTAGGTTCCACTTCTCCTGCCAATATCTAATAGGTCAAAAATGTTACAGTGACGAAATGTATCTTTCCACTGGGAAAACAAAATATCAAAAAAAGATTTGTATAAACGTATAATAAAAGTCATAATCAGATTAATCCACTGTAAATGAATACATGTAGATATTGGTAGGGATTGTAAAGAGCTGTCATCGAGCTTAAAGGTAATTAGTTAGTTAGGACACCTGCATGTTATTCATTTATAGGACACCTTACCAAGTTGTTAGTACAGTGTTGTCAACATTAAGCACACAGTTGCAAGTTCTTAAACTTGTCAGATTTTGGGTACGGGAGCTTTGATGGCCACTCCAGAAAAAGAGTTCCAAAATTGCCCAAAAGGATGAACTAAGTGCTGGCATCAGTGCATAGCATCCTAAGGGGAATATTTTGAAGGTGACTATAGTGATGCTCAACAATGAGGTATGTAGCGTTTTTCAAGGATGAATTCACTAAATTAATGGTTTGACCTCGTACATAGCTAAGGCTGCAAAATCATGCTGTTTTTCTTATAAAATTTGCCTACCCTTTATTATTTAACCTATTGCAACTTGGATTTTGCTTTCCTTTTCCACTGAAAGTGAAGTTAATAAAATGATCATATTTTAAAACTCTAATTGCTAAGGGTAAGAAACTTTTTTTCCCCTGAAATAAAAACCTGACCATGTATTTTCTTTCTGAAAATCCTTACACAGCAACTCACCAACAACAACAAAAAAATAAAGTCCAATTTCCTTAACGTGGCATTAAAATAAGCCTTCCAGCAGTATGTCTGGCCGACTCCCTAACCTCATCTCTCACCCACAGCCACACCCAATGGGCACTTTTAGCTGCTGGTAGTTTCTGTACAGCCCATGTTATTTTCTGTCAGCACTGCTTCCCTGGACCCTCACCCACCCTTTCCCTGATGCAGGGTATTATATGATCACATTTTTGTGGTATGGAAATACCTCTGGAACACTGTGAAGAACAATTTAAAAGGAAAACTTACAGAAAGAAAGGCCAGTAAGAAACTAATTCAAATAATTTAGGTTAACCATTGGCAAACTATGTCTTACAGGCCAAATCCGGCCCACTGCTTGTTTCGGTAGAGCTCAGGAACTAAAAATGGTCTTCATACTTTTAAACATTCTTTTGGGGGGTGGGGTAAATCACAAAAAATAATATTTTATGAAATGTAAAAATTATATTAAATTCAGATTTCACTGTCCATAAATAAAATGTTATAGGAGCACAGCCACACTTTCATTTACATATTATCTACGTCTGTTTTCATGCTACACGGTCAGACTTGAGTAGTTACAGCAGAGATCTTTTGGCCTACAAAGTAGGAGATATTTACTTTCTAACTCTTTAAACAAAAAGCTGGCCAACTTCTGGTCCAAATATGACAAAAGACCTAAAGTAAGGGATGGCATCAGAAAGAACAGAAAAATAACATATAATGAAAAATCTAGGCATTAAAATCTATTCTCCCCTACAGTCATTTTTCTTTCTTTCTCTCCCTCTTTCTTTTCAAAAAGTTTTTATTTTAAATATAAAACAAATCCAGAAAACTGCACTAATCAAAATGATCAGCTCAGTGAATTATCATAAATGAAACATTCATATAACAAGAAATAGATTATTTCTAGAGTCTTCTTGGACTTCTTAATGACTCCAAGTTTTATTTAGACTATCTGTAGTCTAAGCAGCTTTGTGAATTTACGTAATAATTAATTCTCTACCATTTCTTACTTCCCCTCTCAGTAAAAGAAGACTCCATCCTTCTAGTTGAAGGCCAAAAGTCACGGAGTCATTCTTGATTCAACTACTCTTTTACTTTTCACATTCACTCCCATCAAGTAGATCCTGTTAGGAACACTTTCAAAATCAAGAACCTGACATTTCTCATCCCCTTAAGTGTCATCACTCTGACCTGAGCCACCATAATTTCTCATCTGCGTTATGTTACTGCTGATAGTCCTTTTTGCTTTGTTTTGGTCTCCTGTTTCTGTTCTTGACTCCTTGCAACTCACGCTTAAATAGAATCTGTGGCAATCTTTTCTTTAGAGATGGCTCGAATCATGCCTTTCTTCTCCATCAAATATTCTAATGCTTCCTCATTTTACTCAGAGTAAAGGCAAGCTCTTAAAATGGCCTATGTGATCTGCCCATACTAATTTTCAGAACTCATTTCCTACCACTTTCTCCCTCAATTTCTGTTCTTTGGCCACATGAATTTCCTTACTCTGGCTTGACAATATTACAGATGCACTTACATTTGCTCTTGTATCAGTCTGCAAAACTTCTTAGGAAGTCTCTGTGGCACATCCTCATTTCTGGTTTTTTGTATGCGTATCACCTTATTCAGAAGGTTCTCCTTGACTGTTCTCTATAAAACAGCTACTCTTATTCCAAAGTCATCTTCCCATGTTATTTTTATACCCTATCTGATGCATTGTGCATTCATTTGCCTGCTTATTGTCTCTCAGGCACTTACCTATTTTGTTTTCCAACCTATCAAACATATCCTAGTATATGAGTATAATAAGTTGTTAAATGCATATGTATGTATGTATATATTTTTTCTTTTGAGAGTGAATAAATGCTCTTTATAATATATATAACAAAGATAAATATGTATCTTAAACATTGTAAATTTATTGTCTAAAATGGCCTATAACTGGATACCATATACCTATAACTGGAAAAAATTATCCCTGGGTAAAATACATTCTCAAGGCTATTTAAATGGCTTATAATCTGCATGCACTCACCTCCCACCACCGAACACATTCACTGTGTTTTGGAAACAGCAAAGAGAGTAATGTGATTAGAGTACAGCAAACGAAGATGCTAGGGGTATGCAATTAAGTTAAGGGAGCTATTAAGAGATCGGGGGTAGATCGGTTGTGATTGTATAGGTCAGGGTAAGAATTTTAACATTTACTCTGAAGGAACTGGGCAGTTACAACAGGAATCCAAGCCAAAGGAATGACATTATGTTACTCTATCTTTTAAAGTGATAATACTGGCTGCTGAGTAAAGAATAAACATTAAGGGAGCACAGGTAGAATCAGAGAATTTGGTTGACAATCTATTGCAGTAACCCTTACTCTCATGAAGATGAAAGGATAATGACTTTTACTAGGGAAATAGTACTTAGAAACTAATAATGGTAAACCTATTTATTTACTTATTTACTTGTTTGTTTGATTATAATAGAAAGCCTTAGTATAGGGCCTGGTGCACCGAAGTAATTTTAATTACTATTTTCTCACTAACGTAATGAATTAATGATTCTGTCCAGGTCACTCTATTTGTCACCAATGCTTATAATATTCTTGTTTAACCAGGTTCTTCTTGCTAAAAGTAATAAACTGCACTTTGTTTAAGTAACAAGTATTTGAGCTTGTTTCTTTTGATTATAGCCAATTAGTTCACTTACGCTGAAGACAGGCGATTGGTAATAATAAACCACCATATGCATTGCTACTATACTAAAGACTGCCAGTGATGATCTTTGCATCCTTTACCCTCACCTACAGATTGACAATCTCAACAATGTTTTCTCTATTTAATACAGTGGGAGAAGTAGTTTTGAGTTGTACTTAACACTTTAAGCTGCACAATGAAAAATCTTTCAAACCCTAATTCTTCCCTTTCCCAACTTCATGGCTTTGAGAAAATAGAAATCTCTCCAAACCCCAGCCTCCTCATCTGTTGTGATCACCTAATGGAATGTAATTGATAAAATACACAGTGCCTTAACATACATTGGAAACTAAATTGCTTCCCTTTAACATGAATATTATTGTAAAAGTCAATTTTTCTTCCCACCATTGATAGAAAGAATCTTTATTTGGCTTGCAAGCATCACCATCCAATCACAGCTACAACATATTCTAGACCAAAAATATAAAAGTGCAAAACAGCACATAGAGGACAGAAATCAATGAAATAATCAGTCTTTTCAGTAGAATACAGGCTCGATAATATTCAGGAAATGGGTTTCTTGTACAAATGCATGGTGTTTTCTTTTTATGAACTGATTTTATATTTGAGTAAAACCTAAAGAAAACTTTCACCTAAGTTTTAAAAATATGTATTTCTAGGAAAGCATTCAGTTTTACTGTAGTGACAATGAAGGAAGACAAGCTGTTCCCAATAGACCATTTTTTTCCATGTATAAGATACTCCCATATATGAGACACTCCCTACTTTTCCAACCCAACATTAAGAAATCAATATCAACCAGTTACTTCTTTGTATATAAGACGATCCCCAATTTTTGGTTTAACAATTTTAGACAAAAGTATCTATCATCTTATACAAAGAAAATTATGGTAATTTCTCTGTCACCACTGAAGAGACATCTACCTTGCCCAAATAAATAAAACCTGTCATTATAGTAGTTGTTCAATCTGATAGAACATTCTAACGTAAGTGATTGAATAAATTTTTAATTTGAATGTATCAAATCATAACCATAATATATTTAATGGATATAGTTTGAAAAACAAATGTTGATCTTTACCATGATTATGCTGGCCTATGTTCAAGTGCTATCATCTTTATATGGTGATGGAAGACGTGACTCCGGGTGGTGAGCGCACAATGTAGCACATAGATGATCTATTACAGAAATATATATTTGAAACCTATGTAATTTTACTAACTAATATCACCCCAACAAATTTAATAAGAAAATAAATAAAAATGAATTTTAGCAGAAAGAGGTGAAATTTACTTTAAGTTATATACACTGTTAACATGTTTTTAATCTAATTCCAGAATTTCAGCTTTTTTCTTATTCCTATTCGTATTCTCTTCCTTCCTCCCTATAAAAACAGAGTAATTTTATCTCCTTATACCAGGGCAATTTCTTCACCTGGTTTTGAATTGGTATGCCTCTCCTTCATATTTTTGTACCATTAATTATTCCTTCTCTTTCATAAATATTCAACCTGTTACTTTAATGGTATGAACCCACTTATTAGAAAGTTGTAGAAATTACACATTCATATAATTTATTCTAATGGGATGATAGATTAGCTTATTTTCAAAATATGCTGTTTCTGGTTCTAAATTATACTGATAAGTTTTTTAAATGTTTCAGAAGATTTTAAACATATACCAAAACTTTTCTTCAAGAAAGAATGAAAGAACACCATGGCCATTTATTTGCTCATTTCATTGTCCTTATATAAATTTAGTGCCATTCTTTTGCACAGATGCAAAATGCAAGGAAAGTTGATGCCAAATGCAAGGAAACAACGAATTTAGCATTCACACATCTTCATATTGTAGTCTAATCTACTGCCTTCTCTGCAGGGTTGGTTACGATCAGTTTGGATAGTTTCTGGGAATCTTGGCTTGTGCTGTGTTAAAAGTAACTCACTACCATAATCAGTACTGAAACCAATTTCTACCCTCTTATCATCCCCACACTTGGTCTTTTTTGTACAATTTAAAGAATGCCTAGAAGGTCATGTTGCTACCTGTCCTCACCTCTCCAACACTTCATTTCACTTCAGTTTAAAATTCTACCACTAGCAGCAAAACCTTCTTATGGATTTATTTAACATATTTATGTACTTCTATGAAACAACACAACAGGTTGAGAAATGAAGCAATTCCAAATGGGGTAATATCCTGGAAAATGTAACAAATCACCCAAAAATGGATTATTCAGAAAGAAAGGCAAGAGCACTAGGTGAGCACATTAATGTGGATTTTTGTATTGAGAACAGCTCCTCATTACTTAAATAGCTAACTAAGCTAAAGCAAATGCCATTAAAAAGAGTTGTAATTTAATACCTTCAGGAAAAAATAATGGCTATTATCATGGAACTCTTTTTTTAACTTGCAAAAATAACTGTGGTTAACTGTTCAGACTCCTAGAAAATCCTTGCTTATTATATCCAATAATATTTCAAGGTTTTAAAATTCACAATTATGAAAATCAAAGGCAACTAAAATTTTTACTTTTGTATTTGTTTTTCTTTTTTTCTGGATTCTATGAGATAAATACCTGCCACTATGTACTACTGTTTTTGTTTTGTTTACATCTTATATTTAACATCTGCTAGATCAAATTTTGTATCTCCACTGAGTGTGACTTTTTTTACAGATGTTCAATCTTGGATAAGCACAATATTTTTACATTATAAGTGAAACACTGTCCAGATTCACAACGGAGTTATAAAGTAAGATAAAGACACATGGTATAATAATACTCTTTGATGAAAAAAAAGGAATAAGTCAGTAAATAGTGCTTTTGAAGGTTAGTAGTAAGAAAGGTGAGGAAGTAAAACAACATTCTGAAAAATCACAATACACACACAAGTGACAAAATAAAATTAATTTAAAAAATTTATCCTGTGATAGAGATGTTTATATGGGGCAATAAGTTTAAATTATTTGAGGATAAACTTTCAAAATACTATCAGTTGGAAAGCTGTAATATGTTTGGCATCATTTTTGTAAGCATAGAAAAGAGAGTGGTTGATGAAATTAGAAATTAGAATCTAATTATATAATCCTTGCAAATAAAAATACAAAATGCATGAGAAAACTAAGGTCTGAAAAGTTTTAATCCTATGATGTTAGGTTGGTAAGCTTCTTAATGGTTTCCACCATGTGCTGTTCTGAAGTTCATATGCAAGTGTATCCATAAAATATGCCTTGTATAGGCATAATCATAAAATAAGGCAAGTTAACATCACATTCTTGCATATTAGCTTTAGCTGTACCAACTGCTATTGTACTCCTCTCCCCGCACACCTGCACTCATAGTAGGTATATACTAAAAAATACAAGACAATAACCTATTAGTCTCTAATTTTTCAAAGTTCAATTATTATAAAGTTTAATATTTTAATATTAGTAACCAATTAAATAACTACAAAAGAATCCTCCTCAAATGACTGTGACTCTGTGGTTAATAATAGCTGTCATAAAAAAAAAAATCAAGATGAGACAAAGAAACCGGCCAGAACCAGCCAAGACAAACATGGTGACAAGGAACTGTGACCCCACATGAACTTTCTTTAGCAGGCATTCTGCTTTAAGCCAAGCCGGCTTTGTTTAGCCTGATAGCACTATGTCTCACACGCATTCTTTCCCCCAGATCCTCCTACCTGTGCAAATAATGCATGTTCACTCCTAATCATAAGCTGTTAGGACTTGAGATTCTAGTCAGTGTCAAACTCACTGAAGAATAAAGCTTCAGGTCTATCAACCATGACCGTGATACAATAATCGAACCTCAAACTAGAATAAAGCTTTTGTCAAACAAAGATAACACCTTGGCCTCCGTTATGTTTCAGATCCAGAGTCATGAAAGCAGAACAGTCTCACAAACCGCAATCCTCTGGAAACCGTATAGAACGATGCTACGAAGGACACCAGGACCTGAAACCGTGACAAATCATTCCCTGCCTTTGCCGGGACTCATCAGTAGAGCCCACAACCCAACTCCCATAGTAACCATGATTAATGATTTTTCCCTTATATAACCCAGCCAGAAGAGGCCATCAGGGAGCCCCGTTGTTGAGAACACTAGCTTACCTGTGTCTCTTGACTTGGCACCAACTCCTTAAATAAACCTTTACTTTCTTTGCTGCAAACTCCTGCTTCTGTCTTTTTTATGGCTCAGATGTGTACAAGCGAGAGGACCCTTTGAGTCCAGGATAACATAAACTCCGGCCACATTACTCTGTCACTGTAACGCATATATTCATGCTAAATAACACACCCATCTGTGCCATGGCACCTCTAGCAAGGATTCTGAGGACAAAAATGGGGTGTATCACAAATTCCCAGAAAAGCCCACCTCTTCTGAGAATTAATAAGAATATCCCTTCCTCTTATTCCCATATTAAAAAGTTTAACTATAAAAAACAACAGCCCTAAGGATATAGTCTCTTGCCTAAGGACAACCTCTACTCTGCCTGTGGAGTGGATTATCTCACAACAAACTATTTTTTTCTTATAAAAAATAAAAATAGCTCTCATAGGGAAACAAAGTAATTGAGGTAGAGGTTTAAAGAGTTAAAGTCAAATCCACCTCAGAGGAGAAAAACATTCCAGAGACATTCATGAACTGAATTTGTGATACACAGTATTATAAATTATCCAAAGTCATCAGTTTTTTATTTAATTTTAGAATAAATTTTAAAAGAACATTAAGAATTAATTTTTATTTTTAGATTCATTGGGGTGACATTGGTGAACAAGAATTACATAGGTTCCAGGTGTACAAATCGTCTATGTATATGTGAATAGGGCATTCGAATTTACAAAGGTATTTCCTGGGTAAAATCCCATTTGATCTACTCTTGTAGCAGTTACCAATGTCATTTATTCTCTCACCAAAGAGACAAAAATACACAAGAGTAACCCACAAGGCATTCTGGGGATGATATTTAACGTGCAAAGACTAATACACAAAGAAATTACCTCTTTGTTTGTGAACTGCTCAATGTTTAATAGACTGGGAGGACAATTTAGATTGAACACTGACTACCACATTTAATATTTATATCTTCAATCCTATATGGAGGTTCTGACAATTAATAATAAATTACTGCATATGTTAGTAAAGTAAATTTGGCATATTAAGTTGCTATAGCCATAGTAAGCCTATAACATAAAATAATTTTTTCACATTCAGTTTATCAGCACTATAGCCTACAGAGAAAAATTTCAAGTAAATTTGATTAGATCATCTCTAGGTGCATTCTAGCCATAACATTTCATGAATCAATCTGCTTTTTATTAAAGTAAATGTGCCAAAACAAATATACATAAAATATTTCATCATTTTTTATGTGTGCCTCTTTAATGAATAAAAAGTGTATAACTTTGAAGTTATGAGTTTAACTTTCACATCACTTGCATTAAACATAAATAACTGTGCTATAAGTCAGTTTCTCTAATATGTATATCATGAAAATTGCATCATCCTGATTAAAATAAATTTGCAATTAATGTCTCTTCTTGCAGTGAAAATACCTTTGCAGTAAAAACTAAAACTGAAAAGAAGAAATAGTGTTTTAATAAGTGTTGGGCAAGTATCAGTATCAGCTTTCTGAAGTCTAAAATAGGGGTTTGGGAGGATAGCGTGACACTGAAATTACCAGATAACTTTTGAAGTTTACTTCCCATAAAATTCAGGAAGACTGTAAGAATAGATACTATAATAAAATACAAATAACTATATAAAGTATTATCAAGTGGTGTATGAAAATAAAGACTAGCTCTGTAAGTGTGAATTGGGCTATGGATTTTCTAAACTTTAAAAGAAAAATAAGTCCCAAACTTTCTACAGGAGTATGACATAAAATGAACAGTTTGGATTTTTCACTGCAGCTCATGTAGGGATTACAATATATCGTACCATGATCATGAGGGAAGGCATGCTCATGAATCTACCACCTTGCCACTATCTCTGTACTATCTCCCCATCAACTACCAAGTCAGTTGGGACTATAATGTACAAAACTACAGAAATACACACAGCATGTATCATACTCTGTATCTCAGCATCACAAATCAGAAAAGAGTTCCACAAAATGATTTCTATGCAAATAGAAATGAGTCAATAAATTGTTACCTTAAAGTTATTCACTGTATTTGAGAAGTTAAACTTAGAGTGATAAAATGGCATTATTTTATATATGTTTTGAAAAGTTCAAAATTCTGTCATGGCCAAATTGGTCTGCAGTATGTCAGATTTAGTAGGGTCCAAGAGTATGAACTAGTGAGGGGTTAAAGACAGTTTTGCCCGGGAAGTAGAAAGTTTGGGAATAAGGGAAATCTAATAGACAGCCCACAGACAACAGACAGGCATACAGAGGTACACAAAAGGGCTGGGCAGAATGACAGGCCTTTTATGAATCACTGGGATACAAGCTGAAGACTGTAAACTCTTAAAAAAAATATTATGTCTTACTCATCCTTTCATCCCCTACATTCAGAGCCCAGCCCAGAGTTTGACACATAAGTACACAGGAGATATTTACTGAGTACACGATGAAAAGAAAATACTAGAATACGACATACTAGTTTAGATGCAGTGCTTGTAGAGGTATGTTGACATTTCTCAATGCAGTTACAAATATCATATTGTTTGTCTGGACCCTGACAATGGAGAAGTAGCTGGTTCGTGGAATAGGTCTTACTACAATACAAAACAGAAGTGCCAGCACTTAGTTTTATGGTAAAACTTCTTTTCTGCCTTTCCTTACAGGCTAAAATTACAATCCCCAAACTGTGTCAAGCACGCCAGGTTGCTACAGTGAGAACACAGGGGCTGCAATGTCCTTCAAATTGTTGAAGGAAACACAGACATCTTTCATGTACTGTGCAATCTACTAGCTTGAGATAGTTTACAGTTTCAAAATTAGATGACTACCTTTGAATGACATAATATCTTTGTGAAGCTGAATCTTTAGCAGCTGCTATGATAAAAAGCAAACATTTCACTGTGGAAAAGGAAATACGAGTAGTGATATCCGATCTGACTCCAAGGTTTGAGAAGTTGTGCAGTGCACAATAGCACTAAGTTGTTAGAACATAAATCTGTAAGACAAAACTACTTAATACATGTAAGTTTTAGGTATTCCTTTGGGTCTCCAGAGCCATGAAAAAAAGTGACTTAAACATTAAGGGCACTGTGATCCAAAACAACTGGGAACTTTTGTGCTAAAACATTGTATTCCATATTGTAGCTCTATTTTGTTTTGTGTAGCATTGTATTTCGAAGTGTGGTGGGGCCATTCACACTGTAACTCCGAGGGAGGGAGTTGTTACTTCTTCAGACATACTGACCACACTTCGCATGTCTGAAGGTGAAGATCAAGAAACTGAGTTTTTATATTGAATTTTTTGGATGATTCCAATACATGAAGAAGTTTGAGAATGAACAACTTAGAAGTTAGCTGGGAATATGGATCAAGTGGGTCGAGCGATAAAGCAAGCATCTGGTCTGAATATACTTTAGAAATAGTAGCTGCTATTAGGTATCATGTGAAAAGTTCTACAGAGTTTGCCTATTCCTTTCTGGATAAAGTATAAAATCTGTGGGATACAACATAAGAGTCACTTATGGTCTGGCTGTTTCCTACCTTTCCATCGATCTTCCACAAGCTGCACCCAACTCCATCATGGCAACCTCCCTGGGCTCCCCCCATACGCACACACCAAACCATCCTTACAGACACATGTTTATTTACCCTCCCCCTTGTGAACATTTTTTCACCCTTCTAAAGTGCACAATTCACGGGGTTTTAGTGTATTCACAAAGTTACACATTGCTACTACCTAATTTCAGAATATTTCTATCACCTCAAAATTAACTCCCATACCTATTAGCAGTTGCTCCCCACTATGATCAGAGGGGGCCAGGCCACCCATGGACTCCTACCCAACAGAGACACAGGTGCTTGGAGTCGGAAGCCCATTGGATGGGCAGGTATGGGAATAGTGAGTGTGGACGGGGTACGGGCAGGGGACCCATTGTGTCTGCTACACATGGTTTTGACCTCCATGTTACAAATCAGTATCTCCAGCCTCGATTTCTTTCTCTTACCACCTAACTGTTTCACAAAGATCACAAGTTTGTTCCAAACTAAACTCACGTTTTCCTTGGAATCCATCCACCTTCCTTTACTTCCACTTTTAGGGCACAGTGCCATCTAGTCATCCAAGGCATAACTTCTATACTTGTAAATATGTATTCATGAATCCATTTCTTCAATAAACAGTCATTGAATGCTTACATAGAAGTTATAACCTCAAATGTCTGGTAAAAAACCAATGTCAAAATTTCATTGTGAATAGGTGAGAATCAGTTTTATTAAAGCCATTTATATTCTAAATGAACATTTTTCTTTAAGTAATATGCAGGCTCAACAAAACAGAAAGCTTGCTGACCAGGATTATTGCAATCTTTGATATATGTTAAGTGCTATGCAAAGGAGATACAAAGAATGCAATATTGAAAAAAGATATGAGACTCCCTTCTCAAGGGGTTTACGGACATACAGGAGGAGACAAATAAAAAAATTAATTGTGATAACATATTTTAAGTGTGGAGATTGTTATGAAAGAATAAAAGCAGGTACCTAATAAAGGCTACTTGGGGTTGAAACCTGTGCTTAATACTAGAGGTTGAGCAAAGGAGGAGAACAACAAATAAAGAATAAAAATAAAGACATTCTAGGTAAGGACTACAGCATACAAAATTCCATGGTTCACAGACATGACATACTGTGGGGACCACAACAGTAGTACATGGCAGTCTATGTGGTCTATGTGTATATGCATACATGTGTGAGTGGAAGTTGAAAGTGGGAATGGGATAGAAAAGAGACAAAGGGATGGTGATATGTGACTTTGAGAACAAAGTTGAGATTAAATTACAAAAAGCCTTTTGATGTTGTCTATATCTGGCAGACTCTGATACCTTTCAACAGTTATCTCTAACCCCTTAAATAGAACCCTGACTTACTCAGAATCTGAGTAGATGTTCTTGATTTCCAGGCCAGCCCCAGAGGAGACTCATGTTTAGTTTAAACCGGTTATATTGACTTCATTCCACGGATTGTTTCAAAGGTGTGTATGTCAACCATTTTTGGCTGATTAAATGGAAGTTGGCTAAGACTGCTCTTTCTGAATGAAAATGTAAGATCCCCAAAACAGAAAGATCTTTGCTGTTCATCCTTCCTTCTTTAAAAAAGGCATTGATATCTGGAGCAAGAGTAATAGCAGCCATCTTGCCATAATGAGACAATCAGCACAAGATTCAAAACTAATATACTAAGAATTATGAAGAAAAAAGAAAAAAAGAAAGAAATAGGTTCAGGGCTTATTGCCATTACTGAGCAAAAGAATGTATGTCAGAATGTGTTATACTTCTAGATTTCTTATTATGTGAGAAAAATAAAAATTTATTTGTAAAATTTCCTTGGGGTATTCCCTCAGTTACAGTAACTCATACAAAGGAGTTCAGAAGTTACCGTAAGATACACTACCATAAGATACAACTTTGCCTTTCCCTTTTTTGTTTTATTTAAGATTACATGGTGTTTGTGGAGTAAAGTGTAAATCATGGTGCTATTAAATCAATGGGGAATGTATCCCAACATTTTGTCTTTTTGGCAATCTTTTCCATGGGCTCCATCAACCACTCCACTTTGTCCTTTACATTCAGGAATACAAACTACTACTGAAGACGCTGTGTGGCTTATAGAGCTCTGTGTCATGGCTTATCCTTGACCCTCATCCTGAAACTCTCTAATTGCACTTATGCAATTTTTATCTGTGTGTGTTTTTTTACACACAATTGAAAACTCCCCTTTCATCTTTGTGCTTATAGCAATTGGCGTAATATCCAGCACACAGTAGGGATTCAGTAAATGTTCATTAAACTGAATGACTCTCATGTCTGTAGACCTAGCTCAGTTTTACAATCATCCCTCTTCTTTTATCTTTAACTCTAAGTTTTTTGGGAAAAAAGGAATGTACTAAATAAATACTTAGTCTCACTGAAAATACTACTTGAAAATTCTATCTATGATGAGATCTCTGAAATTCTAAAATACATATTGATAAAGGCTTGTTTTGTATACTATTGAATAGGCTGAAGTGATTATGTCAATTCCAACTATCTTAGTCTCTGGAGCTAGGCCAAATTTTTTTTTCTTTTTCTTTATAAAAATACACATTATAAGTATGGAAATAAAAAGATAAGAGAGACAGGACAGGTCTTGTTCTCATTGAGTTTATATTCTAGTTGGGAGAGACAAACTCGATCAGCGAGGGTCCCAATGGAAAGTAGACATCACAGTAGGCCTTCCCAAGGGAGGAAATTTAATACAAGATATTGGTTACAGTTAGGCAATGAAAGTGCCTTTAAAAAGACAGCATGGTACTCAGAGATTAGTGTAACTAGAACCCAGGGGATAGTTTTGTTCATTTATAAAAATGTGACTGTCCTATTGAGCCTGACATGTTCAAGAGCTATAGCCACCCAACTCAGAGAGAGAGATGGAGGTAAGACCTGGATTCCCCCTGCTTTAATCCTTTAGTTTCCTGTCACTATCTGTGATTGATCAAAGTCAGCAAGAAGCCTAAGAAACTCAGTCTGCAAAGCTCATTCCCCACATGGCACACAGCAGAGCAACGAAGGTCTAGCAATCAATTTGGGAGGAATTGGACCAAGACTCGGCACAGAGATAGTAAACAAATGAATACCTAAATAGAATAGTATCAAAGGACAAATACTATGCAGAAATGACAGGCATGATAGAGTGAGAACTGTGTTGAGGGGACACAAATGACTCTTTGAGAAGGTTACATTTAATATAACATCTTAATAACAATGAGACCTTTACCTGTATTTGCCAGAAGGGAACTCCGGTAGGAATAAGCTGGGTATGTTTCAAAAACAGAACAGAGGCCAGTGTAGTCAGATCCGAATGGGAGATGAGGAGCATAATCCAAAATGAGCCCAATGAGGAAGAAACAGAACAGGTTCCATCAGGAGTATCTTTAAGAGTGTCAATTTTAGTTTAGAGTGCAAGGCGAAAGGCATCGGAGGATTTTAAGTAGGGAATTGATGTGACTTGATTTATGATTGTAAAAGACCCTTCTCCCTGCTGTGTGGTGAATGCATCATAGATGACAGCAGTAGTAGAGAAATCATTTAGGGCTGTATTAATGGTTCAAGGAAGAGATGATAGTGGCTTGAGCCAGGAAGATTTTAATGGAAATGAAGAGTGTTGAATATATTTCCATATCTTTGGAAACAGAATCAACAGAACTTTCTGATAGTTTGGATATGAAAGAGTGTGATGAAGAGTGGTTGACTCTACCAAGAGCTTTTTATAAAGAAAATGCTAATTTAGTCTGCAGCACCTGCAAACCCTCTCTTCTTCTATTTCTAAATTTGTTCATCACTGATTTGTTAGATTTTCAAATTTTTTCCTCCTACCCTAAATTTCTTATGTTACCTATCTTGTTTAAACTATAAACATTCTCATTACTCAGACATCTTTTTGTGTTTAATTTCCCATTTTCTCTCTTATTCTCATTTTATTTCATTACTATAATTCATCTCATATTACATAAATTAAGGTCATATCAATTCTTTCATTTTGATCAAGTCACAAAGCATTTCCATCATATCAAGGGTATTTTCTTTAAGGAAATTCACATGTGCTCAATAAAGATGAGTGCTTTTCTATGGAAAGTTACAGAATATTATATCTGAGTAACTATTTAAATGTAGCATGAGAAAGTCACACAGATCTGACACACTGAAATTATGTTTTTATTAATGGTGACACTAAAACAGATTTTTAATATTTATTTTTATTATAATTTATTTTTTAAATGTCATTTAATAATGTGTGGAAAAGTAAATGAAATAATCTAAATGTCTCTCATTTTCATAGATTTGGAATTATTATTAGTATAATCAAAATATTCCCACATTACATAAGCAGAAATACTTGTCTTATCCATAGTTTTATTCATCAAAACTATGTCCTAAAAGCAATATTTTAATATACTCAATAAGTATATTTTAAAATTTATTACAATGAAAGATCACCATGATTTGAATTAGTTGTGGCCTCAAACTGTTCTTGCAGAATCCATTGTTCTTATTTTCACCACAACATTTCAGTAACAGCTTATTTGGCCCCTCCAGTAATGAGAGAATAAAGCAGACAAGTGTATATGAAGTGCTAATCTCCTCAGAAAGTGTCCACAGTGAAAAGTACTGTTTTTTATACATTGTATTTTCCTTTTATATAGCGCATTCATGTTGAGTATTTTCATGTCATATTTCCTAAACATCCTATCAGCTTGGATAACAGGTTGAAGTAACTTTGAAAAATCTAGTCCTGCTATTTCGTGTGTGTGTGTGTGTAGATATATATGTGTAAATACATATATATCTACACACACATATATATGTACTAAAAACATATATATACACACATATATATGTACTTTTTTAAAAAAACGTTAATTTTAATAAGGTAATATTGTCCTTAATAGTCTGGGATGCAAGTAACAACAAAACATTTATGCTTTCATTACTCTTTGTTTTCAGATGTAGGTATGAATCTTTTATAGAATCTTCTCAGAGAGGTTAGAGATAGCTTTCTATATGGATAATAACAGTATGATAAGTCTGAATGTCACTGGTTTTAAAACATAATATGATGGGAAGGCTTGCAGTGCAGCTTTACTCAGATTCCAGTCAGTAAGTTTTTCTTAAGCATCTAACTGTTTTTGGCTTAGTGATGAAAAAAATAATATGATGGTACCTACCTTCAGGAAATAGAATAAATTTCAGTATGGTGGTAACAGAAGCATATAAGTAAATATCACTGATATCTTATGAGCCAGGATAACATGAGTATACATTATTGTAAACCAAAGAAGAGAAAAATCCATTTGAAGAGCAGGTAGGACTGTTATAGGGAAAGACTGACAGGATTATCTTCTAGAAAGAGAGAACAGCGTGTTCTACATTACTGAGCTGATAAAAGAACAAAGCCATTTAGAGGAACAATTTGCCTTAAGCGTCTAATTAGTTTAAGGGAATAGTAGTTTGTTTTTTACATTTCTTTGAAAAATATACATCATAAAACTGAAATGATTTATTTTTCTGTAAGAGGAATGTTTAGCATTCTGTAACACAGTATGACTAAATTGGAAATGTAATGTCAGTTGAGTTTGGACTATATTAAGGTGGAACTTAAATGATAGAATGCAAATGAATAAGCAAGAACACTAAATACTATGCCATGAGCTCTGGGTTCAAAGCCCACCTTTACTTCTTCCAAGTGTGCAAACTTCTAGCCTATAGGTTTACTCATTAGCAAAATAGGCATATTGACACATAGAATGTTTTAATAAGTAACAAACAAAATAATGGTTTTGCAAGTACTTGTAAGCTAACATATGATATATGTCTGTGTGTGATAATTGATACTTATACCATTTCTCAATTTAATGAGCTTTGGGGAAATACAAGGTTTTGATATGAGGGTAATATAGTAGCAGCAGTAGCTATGTAATAGGAATCTTTGTCTGAAAATCAAGTGTAACACAACTTGCAATAGAATAGGAGATAATTGCTGTTGTGCCGGTGAGAAGTTTTAAGGGTGTAAAGTGGAGCAATAAGCATTCAAGAGAATTGATTAACGAGATGGAAGAAGTAGAATCAATGGGCTACAGGATTTAGAAAAAGAATGGGTGTTTTCAAATCTGAATTCACTGGGGAAGTCATAGGAAAATCAGGAAGAGAAAGAGAAATATAGGTACCTAGCATTTAGTGAACTCTACTTCATTCTAGGTAGTTTACTACACAATTTTATGACTGTTAGATTATCTAGTCCTTCACTATAATATTACAATTTGGTGTTACTCTTTCCACTATTATTGAAAAGGAAACAGATCTTTGGGGAGAATAAATAACTTTTCCAAACCAAATAAAAAGAATGACAGGATTTAAAATTGGGTCCAAATGATTACAGATGTTATGCTTTTTCACTTGGCAATAACATATATTTGTTTTGGAGGAAAGACTAGTTCAATTTCTAACAAGATAAAAATAAAAATCCAAAACTCAGAAGAATAAAAATAGTAAAGGCCTGACAGAAAACATGGGAAGTGATGATTACTGAAAGCCTTCAGAGCTGATGGTATTCCTAATGCAAAATACATAGTAGAAGAGGCAAATTTTGAAGATGGAACACTGAGAAATGCTTATTTTTGGGGAATGAAAGTGGATTCAAGAAAACAATGAAAATGGGTGGTCAGAGTGACTCAGAGAAACCAAAGTCTTTCTCAGTCATTGAAAACAAAAACAAAAATATAAGAGGTTATAATGGTGACAGAAAGGTCAAGGAAATAAAGACTGAGAAAATTAACTTAAGTAGAAATGGAGAAGTCATTGGTAATCTAAGATCTTGCAAGAAGTGTTTACAAAATATTAGGAAATAGCTGTGTGGTAAGGAAGGAAGTATCATAGGTGCAGATCTCCTTTAAAAGACTTTTTATGAAGTGGGAATACAAAGAAGTTTCTATCTGTTAATGATCTCTTTGTAATGACCAAAGTAAAATATATAAGTAAATATACTGGTATATTTAGAAAACTCATGTTAAGAGAGTGGGTGAAGGTAAGTCTACATTCAAACCTGTGATGGATTTTACTTATCAGCTTTTCCTGATGATAGCTGTGTTTTAATATTGCCAGATGCAAAACATGTCCCCTGCTTTTTCACTACTGAGATACACCGGTCATTTAATAATTCAAATTAAAAATCAAATTTTGAACCAACATTATTCTTTGTTCTCAAAGGAAAGACAAATTCACGTCCCTGTCTAGCTAGTGATACCTCTTAAGAGGAAGAGCATTGGACAAGGCTTTTCCTGATACACGAAAGTGTGTCAGAGAAGGATCCTGGAAGCTGAACCTTCCCAGATATTTGATTATAATTTTGAGAGACATTTAAAATTTTAATTAATTTTTCAACACAGAAATTGTTGGCAGCTTCTGTATCTCTTTGGCAGCATTTCACTTTGAAAAGCCTGTTACGTTCCATGGGCATTTCGATTAGAAATAAAGTTTTTAAGATTTCAAAACACAGCTGCTGGAAGTCTCACCATAATGATTACAGCACAAAATGGTAAGCAAAATATAGCAAGTCCCATAAGCTACCTTACTTCTCTAAGAATTTTCTGATATATTAAATTAATGATGATAAAAATATTGATTACATACATACAAGAATGTTTTGTTTTAGTAACTGCTGCCTAAAAGTCATTTAGTATATAATGAGACTCAAGTTCTGCTATAAGGTTATGCGACCAGAGAAATTAATGGAAAAATGCTAAAGCTGCATTTTCCTGTTTTAATCGGTTCAATTCATTACATTTATTAAACTTTTATCAGACATACACAATTATGAATGATCCTATTTCTGATTCCAGTAATCTCACACTTAGAAAAGTTTCTAGAAGACAAGGAAACAATATCGTAACTACTATTATGAAGGTAAATGTATGCTAGGGGATTTAAGAATCAGATTGCAACAGACTAGGGAAATATCAAAAGCTTTATGAATAATAGGATTTTGAGTGAGTCGTTGATAGAAGTATAGGATGACAGGAAAAAATGCTGGGATAGAACTTTCCAGCAGGAAAAAAGAATAAAATCAAGTGAAAAAGTCAAAGAAAGTATTATATATTGGAGGCAAATTACGTGGGATAATTTGTCGCCATAAATATATTGTTGGAAGGTAAATCTGGCAAAATTGGATACATTTTGAGATGTTTTGAATGCCAAAAATAAGTAGCTTGCATATAGGTAGATCACACAGAGGTCTGTTGGTGGTAGAGTTAGAAAAAAATATAATTGCAGATGTTTATTGAAATGCTAATGTGACAACAGCATGTACATGGATGAAAGGGGAAGGTTCTTCAGTGAGTAAAGCTGACATTGCAATTATCTAAAAGTATGTCAATAAAATGAACTAGGATTATGGCCATGGAGCTAGAGATAGGGAACCTGTTCTTATCTGCCAAAAAATACACTTCTCAATTTAAATATCTCTTTTCCCACTCTCTAAACTTCTCATTCTCAGAGATTACTGCCATGCTAAGAGGATGAAAAAAAACAGTAAATGTTTGAGGTTATTATTTCAATAATCTAGAGAAGTATTTTAATGCTATATTATAGATAAAATAACATGCATGTATTTGTGTTTGCACATATACATATCACTTAATTCAAAATATAACATTGCTTATATGTCTTTATTTTTTCATTTTTAATAGACTAATTTTTAGAGGAATTTCATGTTTATAGAAAAATGCATAGAAACTACAGCAGGCTCTCACATATATTCTCCTCTTTGAAAATACACATAGCTTCTTCTATTAACATCTTGCATTAATGGGATACATTTGTTACAACTGATGAACCAAACCAATATTGATACATTTGGTAAGGGTTCATAGTTATTATTAGGGTTTGCTCCTAGTATTCTATGGGTTTTAGCAAATGCATATTGTCATGTATCCAACATTACAATATCATACAGAATGGTTTCACTTCCCTAAATGTGTCTCCTGCACCATCTATTCATCCCTTACCTTCTTCCCTGTGGACTCTTGGCAACCGCTAATCTTTTTACTCTCTATGGTTTTACCTTTCCCAAAATGTCATGTAATTCCAACCATACATAGTATATTGTTTAATCTCCAAGTATTTGTGGTTTTTCCCACTTTCTTTTTGCAGTTGATTTCCAATTTCAGAGCATTGTGGTGGGAGAATATGCTTGGTATGATTTCAATCTTATTAAAATTGCTGAGGATAGTTTTGAGTTCCAGCATATGGTCTATCATTGAGAATGTTCTTTGTGCATTAGAAAAGAATGTAAAGTCTGGTGTTTTAGTATAAAATGTTCTGTAAATGTCAATTATATCCATTTGGTCTAACGTGTCCTTTAAGGCTGATAATTCCTTACTGATATTCTGTTTGGATGATCTATCCATGTCTGTCAATGACATATTTAGGTCCCTCATTATATTTTGTTTTTGTCAGTTTCTCCCTTCAGTTCTGTCAGTAGTTGCTTTATATGTTGGTGCTCTCTGATTGGGAGCACATAAATTGATAAGTGTTAGGTCTTCATGTTGTATCGCCCTCTTTATCATAAAATGTCCATCTTTCTCCTTTATTACTTATTTTATCCTGAAGTTTGTTTCATCAGATAAAAGTATGGCTACACACACTTTTCTCTGGATGCCATTTGCTTTGAGTATCGTTTTCCACCCTTTTACTTTGAGCCTATCTTTGTCCTTGAAGCTGAGATGTGTCTGTTGGAGGCAGAATATGATTGGGTTTTGTTTTTTGATCCAATCTGCTACTTGGTGTCTTTTTATTGGTGAATTCAGTCAATTTATATTTCTGATAATTATTGATATAAGATAATTTTCTATAGCCATTTTTTTCTTTTGTTTCCTGGTAGATCAGTGTCTTGATTCTTTGCCTTTCCGTTTCTCTCAGTTATTTTAAGATGGTGGTTTTTTATGATTTTTATCTCTTTCCTCTTCTTTTTTTACGTTATATGTCACAGTTCTGCACTTTTTTTTGAATGGTTATCAGTTTATGTAAAAGAAAATTTCATGATAGTAGTCCTTTTTCTTTAGCATGCATCTTATCTCCATTTCCCTTTGCAAATTTAGACCTTCACTTTTTCCACTTGTTTTTGTCATCACAAATTATCCGTATTTATGCCGTAAGTTCATTTTCTGGGTTGCAATAGCAAATTGTCTCCTTCTTTTTATCTTTTTTTTTATGTTTTTAAGTTCTTTACCCTTTATTTTATGGTTAAGTGTATAGTCCCCTATTTTTTGTAGGGGTTGACATTTCCTGCTTCCATCTGTCTGTTAGTAATCTTGCTCATTGTTTTGTATGCTTTTGTTTTTTTGTTTTTTTGTTTTCTTTCAGGTCAAATAGGCCCCTTCATTATTTTCTGCAATACAGGCCTTACGGTGAAAAATTCCCTCAGCTACCATATACGTGAAAAGTTCTTTATTTCTCCTTCATATCTAAAAGATAACTTTGTAGGATGCATAATTCTTGGCTGGTAATTTCTCTCTTTCAGTAGTTTGAATATTAATTCCACTCCCTCCTGGCCTGTTGAGTTTCTGCAGAGAAGTCTAATGAGTTTTTCTTTGTAGGTTATCACCTTCTTTACCCTGGCTGCCTTGAGAATTCTTTGTCATTCATTTTTGACAGCTTCAATAAAATGTGGCTTAGAGAAGGCTTGTTAAAATTGAGGTAATTAGGTGTTCTGTTTACTTCTTGGATTCAAGAATTCTGTTCTTTCCACAGGTATGGGAAGTTCTCATTGACTATTTGTTTGAATAGGTGCTCTGTGCCCTTTTCCCTCTTTTCTTCTTCTGGCATGCCTGTTATTTGTATGTCACTCTTTCTGAGGGAGTCATATAAATTCCTGTAGAGGTCTTTCATTTCTTTAATCTCTCAACTTTCTCCTTCCATCTGAATCATTTCCAGATTTCGATTCAATATCACTAATTCTTTCCTCTCTTTGGTCAGCTCTATTTCCTAAACTCACTGTTTCGTTAGTCTTTTTTATCGAGTTCCTCAGCTCTAGAATTTCCCTTTGGTTCTTTTTTAAAATTTTAATACTTTGGTAAAATATCAATTTTGTTCATTGATTTTACTTCTCATCTCATGAAACTGCCTAAGTTTTCTCGAATCTCATTGAGTTTTTTCAGAACTGCAGTCTTGAATTCTCTATCATTTATGTCACATGTTTCCATGAGTTTAAGTTGATTTTCTGGAGATTTTAATTTTTTTTAACTCCCTTGTTACCTTGGTTATTCATAGAAATTAATGGTTTCTTTCTCTTACTGGGGATTTATAGGCGTGAATTATGCAGCAGGTTGATATGAAGGTCTTTCTTTTGCTTTCCAGTATGAAGCACTGGAGTGTTTTATTTTCTCTTGCACAGTTTCAGCTTCTCATGAGGAGGACAATTTCCCAGAAAGGTGGGCTTCTCCTCTGTGACCAGGCTGCCTCAATCTCAGTGCACAACCTCCATGGCAACATGTGGTAGATGATGGGTTTCTGAGTGCCTGAAATCTCGGTGCTGCCCCTACAGCCAGATGCAAAGCTATGCACCTCAGCAGCTCTGGATGCCTCTGCTGTGATCACCCATGGAAAGGTAGGAGCAAGGTGAGCTGGGAGAGGTGGCAGATTTGCTTGTGGTTTTGTTCTCCTCCAAATAATGGTGACTGCTAGACCACTGCTGACTCACTTCTATAGTTCCTCCCTATGTCACTAGAATTAGCTGCATGTGAATGTGCCTCAGGAACAGTCTCTCCATTTCTCAGGGATTTAGATATTTTGTACTTTAATTCGGTATTTGTTTTGTTTTGTTTGTTTTTTCTGGGGCCTGCTGCTAGCTCTGGGAGGCTGCGGGGAAGTGGCCAGGCTCTGTGGCTTTGTTCTCTGCCAGGCAGGGAGTGCTGTTAGACAATAGTTGTCGCATTTCTGTATTTGGTCTTTTCCTGAGGTCTCTGCCCTGATGGCTGGGGTAAGTTGTATTATGTACCTATCCTTCAGGCAGACTTGCTGGGGCTACAGTGGGTGCACCTACAGTCTCAATCCTCACCTCTCCTGGGACTGCAGTGAGCTTCGCACTGCATCACACAGCCCCCATCTCTGCACTTCTCCCTTCCTTCCTCTTCATCTGCTCCAATTACCCCATCTTCAGATGTTTCAGTTTGAGGATCTCTCAGCCATGGCTGCGTGCTGCCTAGGGAATCCTTTGCTGAATTAAAGCTGTTCAATTTGTTGTAACTTTAAGGGGAGACATCGAAGAGCATCCCTCATGTTGCCATGCTTCTGACATCACCAACTTTTATTTTTTTGTTTTAAAATACTTTTCCTCATTTGTGATTACACCTACATGTTCTCATTTAATGGTTTATTGTCTTTTATGCTATTTAAAATATAAGAGATATGGGGTACTTATCTTCTTTTATGTGTTTTATTTGAGCCTAGTATAACATCAGGCACATAAATAGCAAGCAAATATGATGTAACAGAAGAGATAATGAATGTATAAAGATTCTTCTCTGAATTTCTCTTCCTGTATATGCTAGATTTTAATACTTCTGTAGGACTCAGTTCAATGTTAGCCTTCTGTGACCCTTATCTCCTAGTCTCAAAAAAGAGCATACCTCCTCTGAGCTTCCATAACTTTTCATACATTTTTAAGTAAAAAATCAATTAAGTGAAAAGTTATAATGAATATACTATATCTTAGTATGACTGTTAGCTTCTTGATGTCTCACATCTATCATGGTGCTTGAAACATGATTGAAAGATGACCTTAAGACTTGAAATCAACTATACTTGATGGTAATTTAACTCACTGTATATTACTTTTCTATTAAGTCTATTTCAATACACCTTAACTTTTCAAAAATAGATGGTTCAAGTATATACTAATAATAAACATTTCATATATTATATCATTCTATAATAGCAGCTCTCATTGAGAACATATTTTGTCTCAAGCTCTATGATTACTACCATGCATACCTTATCTCACATAATCTTCCCCTCAAGCCTTTTGAGATAAGTATTATTTTTTTTAATTATTTATTATTACTTTTTTTTTGGATAGTTCCCTGGCTGGGAATCAAACCCAGGCCATGGTGTTGCGAGCACTGAAGCCTAACTACTACACCACCAGGGAACCCCCAAGGTAAGTATTATTAACCTAATTTTCAGATCTGAGAAAATAAACTCTTGGAGAAGATAAGATAGTTTATGGCAAGGATGGGATCTGAATGAAGTTTGACTTCAAAGCATAACATATTATAGTGAATACAATGTCAGGCTTTAGACTCAGAAAATAATGAGTTCAACTCCCAGTTCGATCAAATTATTATATTAGCTGGCTAAACAGCACTTCAGTTTTCTTGTTTATGAAACAGGGATAAAATAATAAATATATGATGGGATTTTACAATAAATAAAAAAGATATGTAAATTGCTTAGCATTTTGTATTCTACAAAATATCACTTAATTATCAAGGCTGAAAATCTTAGTTGACTTTTAATTAAGTTATTTAGTATTATTTAATATATTATAGGATTTAAAAATATCTTTCATTTGTAAAATGCTATAATCAGAGTACTACTGATAATTCAATATTTTAAAAATATTACTTAATAATTACATAAAATAATGTCTACCAGAATATACTACATGTACTCTCTATGTTGTTAGTAAACTTAATTTAAAATTAATAAAATAAATACTATTTTAACATGGAGAAAAACATTTAAGTTATGGTTACATCTAAAATACATATAAAATGTTTATAGAACATGTATAGAAAGTTTTTTCACATACAGTGACTCATTTGAAACTTACCATTACATGTGATAAATTTAATTTACGTCACAAAAGAGCAAATTCAGGGAGACAAAATTGAGTAACTTATCCACAATCAGACAACTAATAAACAGTAGAATTCAAATTTAAAGTCATGTCTTTCAAATCGAAATCCCATGATTTTTCACTTAATACATGATGATAAATTCATAATTTAAACTCTAACAAGTACCCCTAGGAAGTTTGTATGTTATTTAGTTTGACATCTTAAAATAATAAAATATTAATAGTAATACATCAATAGATTCTAGCTGTTACGGTTTTAACTCACCATGTATTTATCTCTTCAGTATTAGTTATTTTTAAAATTTATATTAAAATAAACTTTAACAAAATAAATAATGAAATAAACAATTTAAAATATTACCTAAAATCTGATCCAACTCTCTTCCCATTTTCTGGTTCACCTGGATCTGGACATAAATTGGAAGCTGTTTTAATACCTCCTTCATTTACTGTAGCAACAGAAAAATGAAAAAACACAGATAATTAGAAAATTAAGGATGCTATTAATTTAAAAATTTAACTAAACCATATACTTATAATTTGATATGAAAACTACATTTTAAATATATAATGTTAAACATAATTTTATAACCCAGTAGTGAACAGAATTTTTTTTCTATTTATAGACCTATAAAAATGAAGTTTGATGTTCATATTTAATGACATACTATTCTGAATATTAACACATCAACAGTTAACAATTTATTTTTAATTACTATCAAATTGTGAAATCTCTGGGACAGCATTCCCAGGGTATTAGAACCAGAGTTCGCATTAATTACTGGCAATATAGAAGTCACCACCAGTTATAACAGTGACACTTGGTTACCTGATGCTTTTAAAGTTGTAATTGAAAATAAGACTCTATAAAAAAAGTCTGTTATTAGCATTTCTTATGTGGTCTAAAACAAAGCAATTTAGTCTGCCAATGTCGAAGAAAAACTATGGTGCAAATTACCATCCATGTCCTTGAACTATATGTAAATGGTCATATAATTTTAAAAACCAAAATAATGGGTTTTTACTCTCTACCACTTTCCATGACTATGTTTTACTTAGCCATTTGCAGTAGTTCCTTCAGAACACCCAGTTAATGAAAGATTAATTAATATGTTCAGTGAATGTGAAGACACTGGATAAATTCTCAAGATAGTTTTTTTTCAATGGTTATTAAAACAGATAGTTAAAAAATATCTGAGTGATTATCGTTTCACAAATTCAATCTTATATTAAACTGGCAAATAACTTCTATTTTGCTCCTCATATTATGGATTAAAATCACCTGCGAAGCTTTCTTTAAAAAATAAAGGTACCTACTTCTACTGCTAGATATTCTAATGTATTTACTCTACGGTCGGACTTGGGCATCATTTTTGTTTGTTTGCTTGTTTGTTTGTTTTTAATAATCCTCAAGGTGATTCTAATGCAAAGTCAAAGCTGAAAACTATTACATTCCTGCATCATTTAGTTCATACTGGTCAAGGTGTTCACATGGATTTATCAGACAGCAAGGTAACTGTCAGATGATGGTCCAACAGTCATGGCTCTGGTAAAGTTGTCATATTTTCAATTAGATAAAAAAGTTTACATTTGCGTTGTTCATTCTATAAAAATCATTTTCCTAAATACCCCCAACAATACCCTATTGCCAACTTTGTTACATATTCACTGGTCCATGCAAAGCATGTGATATTTTTGCCTTTCTTGGTCTGTTGACTTGTTATTTAATTGGTCTTTAATTTTTGTTTTGTTTGTTTTTGTTTTGTTTTTTTACTATTCTCTTACTTTTGCTGATACCACATATAGTAGACAAATTCAAAGGCACTGACCCACAGTTATCCACATTTCATATTTCCATTATGGCTTAAAAAGTGACTTCTTTGCTAATGACTTCTAAACCACAGTTTTGTAATCTTTTTAAAGTTCCTTTTTTGCTCCTTCAATGACTTACTAGATAAATCACCAAAATTCCCATTGTCATCATGAGTACATGGCTCAAATCTAAATTAGTCACTGATACTTTTGTGACTCCATTATCCTTCACCTCCAATCCATCTTGAGTACTAGAGGATAAACTTCCTCAAACAGTTTTTATAACTGTTCAAGTCTCCTATAACTCTAGATTTCTAGTGTTATCAATTGTATATCCCACTAGTCACCAAGATACATTCATAATTTAAGTCCAGCAGATTCTTCATCATTCTGCAATTTTGCTGGTTAGGCATGTTCATTCCACACTGTATTTTCTCCATGTTTCCACCTTTTCCCTTTCTTTCCGTTTAGCTATCAAAATCCTATCTAATTTTCAAGGTTCAACTCAAATCCCACTTTTTGCAAAATACAAAGTCATTTTTTCCAGATTATTCTAATCCCCCATTTCACATAATGTAGATAATTTTATATTGAATTTTAAAATTATTTTGTCACATAATAATAAGAGTAATTTACTTTTCCTTAGTCACATAAAAATATATGATATCCCTGATAAAGATGAGAGAAAAACTTATAATTATTTTAATGTACCCACAATGACTAGATAGGAGTTACTAACATCTCATATATATACCCTAGTTGTTTTTTTAACAATACCTTGTATATTGTTTTCAATGAATTAAGTATTTTCTATTAGAAACACTCTCTTTCCTATTTTTAAATGACACTGTCCTACTTTATTAAATGACACTGTCCTACTTTATTATATTACAAGGTATAACACAGATTATAGGTTAATATAAAAGTGGTCTACGTATACATTAGAAAATATAAATAATTAAAAATACTTTTTTCCCATTTCATCATCATTACCTCAAAAAGTAAGCCTAGGTTAACATGAACTTTTACATGTATCTATTTTACATGTATCAACTTATTTAATTTTCTCAACAATCTTAAGAATAGCTACTATTATTATATACTTTCTATAGGTGAAGAAACTGAGGTATGGAGAGGTTAATTTTTTTTCCAAAGTCATATTGTTAGTTAATGCTTTAGTGTAGGTTTAAAACTTGGCAGATTGATTTATAAAACTCTACTCTTAATCCCTGAGATCTACAAACTGTCTAGAAGGCTCAGCAAGACAAAATGACATCACTAATTAAAATTCAAAACATATCCAGACATTTTATTTTAAAATGCATAGCATATTTATAACTTCTATCATTTTCACTTAATTAATCCCAGTTCTTATAATTTTAATTTCCAAATTATCTTTGTCTATTTACGAGTATTCTTTAAAACACTGTTATTGGAGATTTGCAATATGGTAAAGACTTCCCAATTTAAAATGTAAATGTAATGGCAGACCTTCTGCATGATACATGTATTTAATGTTCTTTAAATAAAAAACACTTAAAATAAAAAATAAAGAAGAAAGTGTATAATCTCTTATATCTCTGATATTTAGGTATTTCATAATTGCTCATAGCTAGTGATGCCAAGACATTCAGATGAAGTTGGTATTCATTTATTCAGCTGCTTTCACTACATAAAGACATTCAAGCCATTGGATAGACTTAACCACTTTCATGTCATTTAATTGAATATTAAATTGCAGAGTTGTAAGAACATGAGTGCTCTTTAAAGTTTAATTACGTGCACAAGGTGCTGCCTCTTAAAAGATCGTCGCTTTGAGGAACAACCTTTTGCTCTGATCTTTAGGATTTTATTATTATTATTAACACATAAGTCCTTTACCCCAGACGTTAGTGGGAAAAAGAGAGGACAGAATTAACAGAATTTTAAATACTGAATGAACTGTCATTTCTTATAACATTGAAGTGTCTTTATAATCTGTGTTTATAAAATACGCTCCAAGAATTTTAGTTTATCATATTACTATATGTTCTAGCTTGAAAACACTATATAATGAGTCAACACCAAACTACAGTATTATAAGCAATTTATCTGAATCTTCTATTATTTAGTGCATAATCTACTCTAAAAAAGTAAAAGTAAGTCGAGTCTGACTAAAAGTCACCTCCACATTGTCTCATTCAGCTAGTTACACTGCTGTCTTTCTTGGATTTAATTTTTTATATTATATTTAAAATTTTTATGCCCCCTTATAACATAGAACGGTTTTGGATACTGTTCTGAACTGAACGATCATGGATACTGACAATGTTATTTTATAATAACTTTACACTCTATACAAAATTGCATCTTAACTCATCTAGCTTTCCAATAAACAATTGGGTCCCTGCCAGTGAGACTATATGTAGATTAGAGTCTTTTACCTTCTTAGTCTAGCATGGGGCTGCCATCGAGAAGTAGATCTAAGAGAATTTCGGAATGAATAAATAATCTGAATGAATGAAAGCATGGATTTGAAGATGAAAAAAAAGCAATAAATTATGGGAAGCTCACAGTTTCTTTATAATTACACCTTAATTTTCCTTAAAAAAAAAAAAAAAAAAACAACAAACCTAAGAGTAAATTGGGCAAGCTCACTAAGTCCACCATTATAAAATATAAAAATGTTTTTATGTTTAAAATTTTAAACATCCACTACTTTTCCTTTCTTTGCAAACCTACTCTTTTTGGTAAAGAATGAGAAGGGATGGATAGAGGCTGTTTTCATTTCACGTATTAAAGTTTAAAAAAGAATCAGAATTAGCCATTTAAACAAGCATATACTTGTTTAAGAAGACTACCTGCAGCTTCCTGAATTTCGTAATTTATTTCTTAAACTTTAAAGGTGTTATTGGTGGAAGACAGGCTTTGAAGTTGTATGTAGTTCATGTCCTCCATGCTTATGCTCACTTCAGACAGTTCCAGTAAAATAATTGATTGTTTTCACAAAGGCCACAGACTTTAATATATACAGATTTTTTTTCAATGGAAAGGTGTCAGATAAGATTGTTTCCTTTTATCATAAAATTATTTGGCCCTGCTAAACAATGATATCAAGGAGATAAACATCAGGATAGTTACTTGAAAACAGATATTTAATGATAAAAATTAAAACAATATGACCCTTTTCTATAAACCATAGAGAATACATTTTTGAAACTAATTATTAAATATTTGAGAAAAAAGGTAGTAAAATAAAATTTAAAGTAATGTTGGTTTATTATTTTGTGACTATAAAAATTGGCATGATTTGTTTTGATTGAAGAGGAATTATTTATATTCAAAAATAAAAAAGCACAAGAGTACTTTTAACTTCTTATTTATTTATTTATTTATTTAATTTTTTTTTGCTTTTTGGTATGTGGGTAGCTCCCTGGCTGGGAATCAAACCCAGGCCGCAGCGCTGACAGCGCCAAGCGCTGAAGCCTTAAGCCACTACACCACCAGGGAACTCCCAAATTCTTATATAATGTAATGACTAAATGCAAAATTTATTTTAAAATTAAAAGTAAATTAATATTTTTTTGCTTCATGAATGATTTTTTTGTCCTGTTAAGTTTCTCAACAATTTTAGAGCATATGTTCTTCAAGAAAATACATTTTTTAAATTCCAGTTTTTCCTTTCTTGATTGCCCTGTACAAAACCCCAATGAAAATGAAATATATGCCCACTAAGGCAATAGCCCAAGTATGTTTAGTTACATACATCTTATGCCTTAATAAATCTTACAAATAGTGTGAATTTTCCAGGACATTTTAAAGTATGAAGCATGCAGCATATCAAATCATATTAATGTAGCTAAGATGTAGAATAGCTTGTAATTTCACATAGAATTTCAAAATTAATATACTTGCCAGCAAATATTATAAATAAAGGTAGTAAACCTAATATTTAAGTCTATAAACATTTAACTTTTATTTCATGTTGTCATGATGAAATTTGATGTTAGACTAATTTCATCTGACTTTTTTCTGTTGTATTTTTCTATTATAGAAAAATATCTTTCCAAAATGTATCAAATAGTTAATATGAGCAAAATACTGTAGAACTATATGTTTTCCCAGAAAACTTACATATCCACCTTAAAAATATATTTTAATGCAAAAATATATATAACAGGAAATCATAAGTATACAGTTAATACTTTAAAAGAAACTATTAGTGCTTTCCTGACAACCCAATTTTATCAATCATTTCCTCTTGATATTTGCTGTTTTTTTGGTTAAGTATTATCCAATCTAACACAATGTAAGAATCACATTTTAAAATTATGACACTAAAGTTTTTGATAGCATACATTGTCCAAATGTATTTCTTGATTATTGATATAATTGCTCAATCTGTGTCATTTACTGTTATATATACAAGTAAATAAACATGTAGGTAAAATACTTTTCTGGTACAGCTATAATAAATAATTTTTGTTAAAGAAATAATTATAAACTCGTTTTATCAGATAATTTAGAAGTGAATAAAAATAAAGCTAAAAATGCACTCTTGTTAAAAATAATGTTATTTACAATAACTAATCCATTTAGTATTAACATGTAATTTTAGAAATCAGAGGTGTTATGAATGGCTTCTTTCAAAACTTATGTGTATCTGAATAGCAAGGCAGGAATTTCTACAAACTGCTGTTGATTTATCTTACAAAAATGTATGCCTCTCTAAAATTTTTATTTTATGTTTGTTTATGGTAATATAAATGAATGCACTAATACAGTGATTCTTAATCAGATTCAGGGATGAACTTCATAGTTATTTCACAAAAGACTACTGACTTAAAAGCTTTGAATATTTTAACCCAAGTTAAGAATTGCTATTAAAATAATTTTTTCTTAGAAAATAATTATATTGAAATTTAGATATGTTCAAACAAAAATCCTACAAAGAACCACTAATTTGAGGTATTTCACTCATTTATTTATCTCACATCTCAAAATTACAAAATTAGAATGCTAACACACTAGATCAAAAGAGATGTTTTACATTTTCAAATAATCTGAGTTTGGAAGTTTACCATATTGTCCTTTAACTCAGTACACATGTAAATACAAGAAAATACTGAATAATAATCATGCATGTTATATAGATATTAATGCAGTTAATTTGGTAAATATACAAACAGTTTCATAAAACACACATAAACACAGACATCACAAACTTCACTCTTGCACTAGAGAAAGTAACAAAAAAGGAGTACACTCACAGATAGAAAACTTGTTGCTGTTGTCTTTCCCTGGAAACAATTTAAATCCTCTAGATTTAAAATCTATGGCCTTTTTCACTAGTTAAGAAAACAAACAAAAACATGTATCAGGATATACAATTTTAAAATGAAATTCAAGTTAACAAATTTTGTTAGCATGGATTTATGCAAGTTAAAGAAACTGCTTTCTTAAGCTTGACATAGGGTACCCAGAGGAAAAGTAAAAGAGAAAAATTAACATAATCACTAAGTAGTAAAATACCAAGCAGTGAAGAAGGATTTTAAGTGTTCTATAGGGAGAATTCTGCATATATGTATAGGTATTTTTAATACTATCCAAAGTTTTATATGAGAGCAAAGCATAACACTTTATCATCAGCCACTTAAAGTCAGCAATTGTTTTGGAATAAATTAAACTAGAAAAATTAAAATACTGAGACATAAAAGTGGAAAGAATTTAATGAATTTGGTCTTTAAAATTTAAAATAAATTACTCTTTTCAGGTAATTTAGCATAACTGAAATATTAGGTAACATTTAATAAAATGGCATAATTAGAAAAATTAAAATACATTTTAACATTTCTGCTAATAACCTTTTCCCTTCATAATCATTGCTTTTGACAATATGAGTGATATTAGTCCATACTGGATGAAATTTATAAAAGTGAATTACAACTATTTAGAGTTTATCTAAAACATCTTGCTATTATTTTTGAAATGATGACATCGGAAATCAAGATCATAAGATACTGGAATAATTAACTGTGTACTGTATTAAAATTGATATGACTGGATTTTCCTGAAAATAATAAATTTATTAAAGTAACCTGAAATATTTTAGAAACATTTTTCAAGTAAAGAAGTATCAAGTATAAATTATTTGATTGACTATCATTGCTATGTCATTTTTAAAATAAACAATAATTCAGAAGACTATTTTATCTAAATTTTAATGACACCAAGTGAAATAAAGAAAATCTATTTAATTGAAACTCCACTAAAAATGTTATGCAATCTGATCTGATGAGATATTTAAATATCAATTATTTTCTTTTTAAAAAACAGCATGAACCAGAATGCAAGATATAGTTCACTTCCTGAATTATAATTTAGAATTTTTTATATATTGCTTTTTATGAGTTTTAAAGGTAGAGACAATAAGCTGAAACAGTAGTCAAATAGGTTTTATGCATGCCATGAATTTGAAAACAGTAAAATTTTTACATTTGTCTGAAATTCCATTGTTAGTATATAGAAATGTAATGACTTTTTGAACACTGATTTTTGTATTTAGCAACTTTAGGATATTTGTTTATTGTTTGTAACAGTTTTTTGGTAGAGTCTTTAGGATTTTCTACATAAAAAATCAAGTCTTTCTGCAAAATGTTGACAGTTTAACTTCATTCTCAACTTAGATGCCTTTTATTTCTCTTGACTGCTTTTTGGTAATTCAAAATAATCATTTCACTAATTGTTGCTTGCCATTTTACCCAAGTAGTTCAAATTATGGCTATTTCATTGGTTTTGAAACATTTTAAGTGATTTTCTTTTCTTGTTAATATTTTCAAATGTAGAAAGGTAAAGGTAGGGTCTGGTAATTTACTAGATAATACATTTAAAAATTATCTATACATACTATGTCTAAATAATGAGGAAAGTGATTACTGGAGCTGGATTTAAAGAGGCCTGATTGTTAGCATTATTAATTTTGTGATTTTGATCATGAATTTGCCTTTTTAATCCCTGGTAGCTTCTCTTAAAATAAGAACCTAGGACTATACCACTGCTTAGTCTTTCTACAGTTTTGAGATTCTATTCTGTGACCTCTTTATTTACAGTGAAGGAATGACTACATCTCTCTCAAGTTGTGCTTTTGTTGTAATTCTCTTTCATAACCCACTCCATGGTAAGCTAAGTTTTCGTTCTACTGTAGTATTCAACTGCTCTAAATTTAGTTTCTGCTACTTGTGAATTTTTCTGCTGTTAAAATTCCTTTTAATAAAACTTGCATTTTTTATTTTGAAGCATAACTCTAGATTTTCCCAATTAAATCATGAATTGTAAATAAGAATTCTACCTCTACTTTTCTCTGCATTATAAGATTTGACTGGATGTATTACAATTAGTCTAAATATTTTTATGATAGTTTCAACACAAACCAAGGATTCTTAAAAAATAAAGAAAAATAAATAAGAAGATTGTAAAATCATAGAAGAAAATTGAAGAAAAGTTCAGAGGCTCTAAGAGCTCAGTTTTAAAATGTGTTACTAGAAATAAAGGATATTGAACACTACAGAATATGTGTGTGTGTGCGTGTGTGTGTATGAGTTTACAAAGGGCAAGTTTATGTAACATGCTTATGTCTAAACTTGAATATTTGATTGGGTGAGGTAAGGGACAACCGTAGCTAAGAAAATGTCATCTTAGACCAAAAAATTTTAAATAACTTCCTAGTTCTAACGGGACTTAACCTTATTCATTCACTCATTCATTCATTCATTTTAAGCATCTATTTTTCAATTTATATTAGAGGGAAAAATTTTATATTTTTTAAAGTAAAAAGAATCATCCTTATAAAAGATTAAGAAATTAAACTGACACCAGAGTAAAAGCTAGGTAGTATTTCTGTGGTGTCTGTCTTAATTGTCTTTCAAATAAAGTTTATCACTCTACACAAATTTCTGAGAAAGTATATTTGCCTTATAAATATTTCAAAAAAAGAAAAATAATACTGACCACCAGAAAAGTTGTCGCATAACTCATGTTCAGAAGTACTAAAAACTTCATTTTTATATAGGCATATTAGGAATATGCAGGTTGCAAAATATTGTCAATTTTAAAATTATAAAATTAGAACAATTAAGTTTAACATGAATAACATATATTCACTTTTATAATACTTAAAATCTAATATAGTCTCCCTTTTAAAAATTACTAGAAATAACTAACATGGTTCAGATACTCCAATATTATTTTAAGTCCTAACTTCTATTCATATTATCATACTAGTTGGTGGCTAGCACTTATTCTTGCATATTGAATATATGGATATAAAATTTATGTGATGTCTGATTTTTAACTGAAGAAGTTAGCAATTATATAATGTACCATTATGCTTAAAGTCTACAAATTCCAGGAATCAGCACAAATTCAATAATGTTTGTTATTTTTATTATCATTATTACTTTATAATTTTAAGATCTATTCAGTTTCAAAGGTCATTCCAATTGGTGACACAATATATTCATTTTTTAAAAATTATTTTCTGTTACACCTTTTTTACTGTGTAGGGAGAGCAGACAAATCATCCACTTTCCCTACATTTCCAACTTAGAATTATTTTTTATATAAAGTTAGAAACCCCTCTAAGTCTCCTTTAACCAAAAATAAGTAATAAATTTAGTATGAATATATAGAATTATCCTTGAATATGTAATCATATTAGTTTTAATAAAAATAAGCATAGTCAGGATACTTTAAGGTATACAAGGTACAGGCCTGTTTTCATTTTTGTAAAAAAAGGTTCTGAAGCTACAAGATCTCAAAGTTGTAACGAGATCATCCTACACCCTATATGTTTGCAATCTTATTTTTCAACCACTACAGACTAAGAAATAAATGTAAATTTTCTTTGCTTGCAAACTGAACAGAGTGGCAAGTGTGAAAAGGGGACATCATATTATATAAAATCAATTTGTTAATTTTCATATCACTCAATGTCAGAGACCACTTTTGTACACTATAATGTCTTCTAATATGAGAATAACCAGAAAAGAAGCCACTGCTTGAATAATAGTGAACATAATAGATAAATATCATCAGACTGAAGGCAATGGAATATATTCATCCACTACCAATTTCATTAGTACAGTGAATATTTTTAAATAAAAAACACAGAAAGATGTTATCACTTTAATGCGTAACAATTCCCCCATCCCTTCTGATTTCAGATTATTACATTTTATCCAAGTTATTCACTAGAAATCTTAGCATCATTATCTGGATTCTTTTTAAATAAAAGTAAGGGTGGATGGGCTCTGATAGTTGTATATAATGCAGGGTTCGTGGCTATTGAAGACAGCAAAGTACTTGTCATAATCCATGTATGTTCTATATGCCTTTCCAGACCCATTCCCCGCCTTGATCATTGTACAGAAGTTAGATCTGACTAGGCTACATCTTGCTACACAAACTGTGACAGTGCACTAGCAGCACTGGCATCGCCTGTGGACTTGTGTGAAAAGCAGACAATGAAGCCCCACCCTAGATCTATTGCATTAGAATTAATGGTTTAACAAGATCCCCAAGTAGTTCTCATGAACCTTTACGCTTGTGAAGCACTAGACTTTATCAACAGACTCCCTTATCCTCTGGAGAATTCCAGAAGGAGGATGGAGAGTGGAGGAAAGTAAGATCAGCATTATCCCTCATTGTATGTAGTGTTGACTAGGGTCCTTAACTCAAGGTAACTCATCCCTTCATGTCAGCCAACTATACATATCTGTCTGTCCAAAATCTCCCATCCCTCATTTCAATGGATTGGGAATAGTGACAGCCTTCTATTTCCTTAGGTTATAATTTATATCTACTCATTTAGAAATAATCCTTTTGTAAGTAAACCCTCCTTGAATTAGCCTTTGTCCCGCTGTTTCCCAATGGATTCTGATGTTCACTAGGTACATGGAAATCATTAGAAATTTGATTTTCTAGGTACTATAGTAAACAACATATCTTAATTTGTCCATAAATACTCTTATACTTCAAAAGATTATACCTAAGTAAAAATATTGTTTGCTGTTTGTCATTCTAACATCAACTGTTAACTCCTCCTAGGGAATGTTTTGAAAATCTAGATCACACATCTCTCCTAGTTTTTAGCAATTATCTCCCCAAGAAGCACAAAGAATTCACAAGGACACAGTAGATAACAAGTAAGCTAAGTAAATTGGAGGTATTAAAGTAGGAGGGTAATTGAATTCATTTTAAACCTGGCAAGAAAAAATGGTGGAGCTAATAGAAACCCAAGATGAACTGAATGCTACACCTTAATTTGGTATAACTTATACATGAGATCAATACAAACAGTACTAAATAGAGCTTTATATATTAGTTGTTTCCATAATTCTGTAAATCATTGCATTAAACTATATATTTTATTTGTAAGAAAATTAACTAAGAAATTTAAAACTCTGTGGTAATTATTTTTCTCGTTCGCATGTCTTTACCCTATGAGATTTTGATGTAACTGAAACACATTTTTGTTGTTATTGTAAAGCTCTGCAAGGGTCAGTATCATTTATTAGTTCTGTGTCTAAAGCATACCTACTGTATGCCTAATGTCTATTCAAAGTGGCATTATTTCCCTCGTTTCTTTAGATGTAAAAATGAGTGAATGCTAAGTAGATTGCCCAAGGTTAAACATATGTTAGTAGAACATGTTCGTTCATTGACTCAGAAACTTCAATCCTAGCATCTGTATTACCACCTGACTGTGAATAACAGCATTCCATGTATTCCATCCCAAGTGTATGTCCTGGAAAACTACCCTCATTTCTTTGTTTTATGAAAAGCTAATAATGAAATTATGTAAAAAATTTTTTAAATATGATTTTAAGAATATTTTACTTTAGTATGGAGAACCAGTTTAATATTTAATGTTGACTAAAAATATTTATTTTTTACTGATAGTGCCAAATTTAATCCCATGGCTTGAAGCCTTTTAATATTTTTTTATTTTAGAAGTGTGAACAGATAAATAAAAAAGGTATAGCAAAAGCCAACTGCAATATGAAATTCAAATCACCATGTGGTCTTTATCATCTTTGGCTTACTTCCTCACTAATGGAAAAATTCAGGAGAGTTGATGAACTTTTTTTCCCTTTATATAAGCCTACTAAATGAAAAATTTCTAACCTCTCTGGGCTCTGCATAAAATCAATGTAAAATTTTCTATCACTTTAATCCTACTTACTATTGTGAAGAAATGTGATTTAAGGGGTTCCCTGGTGGTGTAGTGGCTAGGCTTTGGCGCTCTCAATGTTGCGGTCTGGGTTCGATTCCCAGCCAGGGAACTACGCCCAAAAAAATATTTTAAAGAAATGTGATTTAAAAGAATATTCTAAACAAAGAAAAATCAAGCATCAACACTAAAAAGCAATAGCCCATAATTTAGAATACAAGTGATGTAATTATGAAAAGAAAAATATTCTATGCAATACACCCCAAACCTAACACCATGCTGTTCCACCATATATGAAGGTTCTGCTATTCCTTAAATTTTAAAACTTAATTTTATGATTTCACTCAGTGCACAGCAGGGCAACCATATGCTCTAGAAAACTACATGCAAGGGAAGCAGCTTGTTGCAAAAGTGGGTGAAAATGCCCTAAAATAATTCTGAACAAGATAAAAATGTCTCTACCATAGGACCTCTTTTTTATTCATACTCCAAAAGGCAGAGGAGTCTGCTTTGGCACTAGCTTTGGGCACAAATAGAAAGTCTAGCTCCTTCAAAATATTTTTTAAAAGGGAAAAGATTTAAAAGTCACAAACTTCACATTTGCTGTGACCATCTGATTTCAAAGGTAAAATAATTAACTCTGGTAACCAACTGGGGAAATCCATGACAAAACCAAATCCCTTTCCAGTCTTTAAAGTTAAGGCTTCCCTTTTATTCACTACAGTACATATTTTTCTTTCCTTTTTTGCCTCTTCTGTAAAAAATCTTTAAAAAGTATGTTAATATAATGAATACACTACCAAGATACCTGATTAATGATTACTGGTAAGCATAATAATGGGGTTGAAAATCTGAAAAAAAAATAACATTTATGAAATAAGACTGTCATAAATGAAGGTTCCAGTTAACGTGAAAAGAGATATGCTTCCTAAGATCTACTAAAATGGAAACAAAAGCAATGGGTCATCAGACGTTCTTAATCCCTACAAAGGAATAATTTAAAAGCATAGCTTGAGGGGTAGCACCGGATAAAAATCTGATAGTGGTTACTTGCAGATTTGTCATTTGTGAAAAAATAAACTTTCATTGCTTAATATTGGCATAACAGTCCTCAGGCATTCAGAGTATTTTTATGTAATACTTTTTAGAAATGCATAAATCTGAAAAAGAAGAAATGCATAAATCTATTACCAAGTAAGTTCTAACACTTTAGAGAAAAATCTCTTTTCTCCTTAAAAGCAACTTATTGAAAAAAAAGTAAAAGAATTAGAAATAAAAAAATGTATTCACAGTTATAAATGACAGTTTTGACAACTGCACAAATGTGATGAAATGTGATAATGAAATATAAAATGAGGATGATATTCTATAAATAATTATGTATTTAAATAATAAAACTGGTACATTTCAGGACATGGATTTTTAAATTGTTACAAATATAAACACTGAACATAATTGCCCACAAAATAATATAATTAGAAAAAAGAGAAATATGAAAAAACAAAAACAGGTAAGATATTGATAAAGCATACAATAGCCAATATTTATACGTAGTACACCACCTAAATGTTAATTCCCTGTTAAATATGTATTTATCAATACCAAAGTTCCTACATAAAAAATTAATAACTCATTTAATAAATGAAAGTATTTCTAAGAATCATATAGAGTCAGATAATTTTTTAAGTTATAGATTCTCTATTCAGTTATTATTTATATTGAACATGTATGAAATTCAATATGTCAGTCTCATAAAGAAGGACCTGGGAATTCAATCAAGCAGGCAAAGGAAATGTCACCATTTATATAAAATAGAAGATAATGTTTAATTATACAATCATAAATCTTTTTATTTATCAATTAATTTTTGCATCCTTTTCATTATATTTAGCTCCATCTATCAATTAGCTTTTCAGAGATCTGAAGCATAATAAATAAAGGAAAACTAAAACCTTAAGATTTTTCAGTTATTTGATAATACAGTTAAAAAATAATTTCAAGGTATAGAATTTAGGGTAAAGATTTTAAAGTAATAAATGAGTTAAAATTTGACTTCGGAAAGTTTTCATCAGTTATTCACATAGTCATTGATCTTTTCAGTGAAATCATAATTAATGCAATCAGCTCAGTCACTTCTAAGTGTCGACAGAATTATTTTCATCAAGGTGGATCCAAAAAAATCCATCTGCCCTAAGATATCCCTTCCACTCATTAATTTCTCACTATTTAAGTCATTCTTATAGAATTAAAGTTTAGCTTTAGTATATCAACTGAGCTAGTTTACCAACATTGTGATTATTCTAGTCAAGAGCAAGATCTCATGGAGGGTGGACAGTGAACAAGAACTTTTGATATGTACAGCTCGCTCTCCACGTTAATCATCCTCATGTAAGTTCTTGCTCTTCTGTGTACCAGCATAACTTACAATCTTGTCAGAAATGCAAGGTTTTCAGATCCCACCCCAATCCGAAGGTCACAATCTGCCTCTGAACAAGACTGCCAGGTGATCTGTATTCACACTGAAGTGTGAGAGAAGTACGGTCTAAGACAGAGTCCTTATCAATTTTTAGTTGCACCTCTATCTCACCAATTTGTCTGCTTGCCTCTATTTACTTGTCATTTCTTCTTAATTTCTTGCTAAAATGACATCTTAAAAAAGGTATATTAGATAATATCACTTTCCTGCTAAAGGCCACCAATGGCTTCCCATCTCATTTAGATTAAAATAAAGCCCTTTACCTAGGTCTTTAAGGCTACCAACAATGGTCTGGTACCTATTAGCTTCCTACCTCATCTATCACTCTCCCTCTTATCCACTGAACTCCAGGCACACTGGGCTTTTTCTTGAGCAAAACTCAAGGTTTTTTTTTCTGGCTGTTTCATCTGTCTGATATGCATTTTCCTCTGATCTTAGTGTGGATATCTTTTTACTGTTATTTAAGTCTCAGTTTAAATGTTAACTCCTCAACAAAGCCTTTTCTAACCATTCAAACTAAGGTAGTCATCCATATATCGCATAACATGTTTCAATTTATGCACAGCTCTTGCTACATCAGGCAGTATTTGGCTTATTTTCGTGTTCTTTTTTTCACTATATTAATATAAACTCAACAGAGCAAGGTCTACTTAGTTTTGTTCAGTGTTGGCTACTCAAGGCCTGGAAGAAAGTCTGGCTCAGTGAATGCTTGTTAAAGAAATAAACAAATAAAGGACAGAAAGAGAAGAAAGGAGGGGGAAGGAGGAAAGAACAGAATGAAAGAAAGAAACACAAGGACCGAGATGAACAAGGAAAGAAGGAACCAAAAGAAAAAAAAGGGAGGGAAGG